>JAPZDY010000021.1:3365150-3383310 GCA_029783645.1 Ctenochaetus hawaiiensis
TTTAACTAAATACATAAATAAGTCATACCTGAATAAAAAAAAAAAATAACTTAAAACTCTTAATCTACTTGGGAAACACAAAGGGAAACAGAGTCAGAGTTATTGTTAAAAAGGGTAAAGTTACAACAGCTGTAGCTTAGTTAGTATTTTTATTGATGTTTTTAAAGCTGCGTCACTTTTCGGCCATTAGGGGGCAAAGGAACTTGACAACAAGCACAGGAAACACTGAAGCTGTAGTGGCTAACATTTTAGCAAACAATTATCCGTTAATAAATCTTGTATTTTTTTAATTTGGTAATAATGCTGCATTTATCAATGTTAAGCCACAAGAGGACAAAAATAATAATAATAATTCAATTTTAAATAATAGTCTTTTTTTTAGCCTATGTAAGGTCTCACCAAATTCCTGAATAAACATAAGGCTCTTTAGCTGTTAAATGTTTGTTTTGTCAGTTTAGCATTTGGTGCAGAACAGGCAGTGTGCAGCAAAGATGTAACCCAATAGTTGACAAGTCAGTAATTTGACAAGCAAAACAACTGGACCATGAATGAGCATATTATTCATCTGTGGTTTTAGTATGATGCAGATATGTCAAAGCATGACTAATACTGTGCAATTTGGGACACAAATGCAGAAGATATGCAATGAGCAAGAGGCTTGGCTGCTCATCCCAATGCTCAACAGTGAGGAAAAGCTTTCACAGAGCTGACATAGATTTGTTTAAACAAATCATTGTCTGTGTTATGTCATGTTAAATAAACAGACTTTAATGTATTTGTAGGAGGAAAGACTCCTGATATCCCTGCAAGAAGGCAGTCGCGTTATAACTGCAGTCAAATAGTATCTCCAGCTCAGATAAGCTTGCTGGGGGTTTAGTCCAGTCAGACTGTGGCAGATTTGTAAATGGCTTCTCAGAGCCAATTTAGGTCTCTGCTATCTAACCCAAAATTTTTACATTAGTGGCCTTTACTGATTGTATCTGAGATGTTTTTGAAGAGAAGTGATCAGTGTTATTGGGTGAAAAAAATATATCTGCAATTGATCGACTTTTTGGAAGTAGTCATTGTCTACTACCTTGCAGCAGGCATGAACCTTCAACTGGTTTATAAGAGCTTGTTTGCTACGAGTTTGATAAGTGCAATGAAACTGACCCAAAAATTTAAAGTAAAATCTAAAGAAGGAGCCAAGAGAAGATAAAAAGCTCCAGCTGCAGTTTTAGAAAAAAATCTTCTGGGTAGGTTTTAGAGAAACCAGGTTGGGGGGGGGGGTCATGCATTAAAGTAATATGTCACTTTTAGACAGTAATGGAGTAGTATCATGAGTTACTAATACAATTCTGGTGATATAATTACAGTTACTGTGCCCAGTTACGCATGAAATTAATGAAATTAAGTGTTCATGGTTGATTTTTCGTGAGTTAATTAACAAAATGCCACATCCACCAGTGCGTCAGAAAAAAATTCCCCTGAAGAAGAATCGCTTCAAGTAATGCAAAAGTAGTGTAATTTGTAACTTATCACTTTTTATGGACAGTAATATTGTAAAGTAACATATTACTTTCAAACAAATGTAACCAGTAATATCTAACTAATTCCATTTTGGAGGTAACTTGCCAAACACTGCAGGTAAATAAAATTCAGTGCTCTAGAATTTAACAACAATCTCCATTCAGAGCTCTGCTTATCTTCATCTCTGCTGCATGTGCATTGAGTTTGCTCTCAGGAGAAAACCAACTCCATATGCTGATGAAGACAGTGAGATGTGGTTACAGGCCCAGAGCTGATAAGTTCAGCCTGAGATACGATGCTTCTGTCACATATTGTTTCTTACTGCTGCACCAAGTGGGGGTTTTTTTAACTGTTTTTTGTGTGTGTGAGCGCGTGTTCAGGTAGATTTTGGCCTCCTGTCCGATATCCTGACAACGCAGTGCATGATGATAAAACGGAGTGGGTGTGTGTGCATGTGTGCATGTGTTTGGGTCTCATGCAGTATTAATATGAT
This sequence comes from Ctenochaetus hawaiiensis, assembly GCA_029783645.1. Lineage (NCBI taxonomy): Eukaryota > Metazoa > Chordata > Actinopteri > Acanthuriformes > Acanthuridae > Ctenochaetus > Ctenochaetus hawaiiensis. The sequence goes on from JAPZDY010000021.1 coordinate 3,367,153, forward strand.
TTTAGTCTGGTGGCAGATAACCCATCATAATCTTCTTTCCTAGGGAACAATGCTACACGGCTTACTGACCTAAAGTAAATGCTACCATATACACTCTTACCAAGTGCAGTCCAAATAGTGCAGACACGCACACACAGAGAAACACTTCACCTCCTCGGCCCTTATCTCCCCTCAGTTTTTTCTCCTTCTTGACCTTCTTTCTCTCTTCCAGCTCCCTAATGTCAGTCAGCCTCTCCAATTTTACTGTCACTATTGGATCAATATATGGCCTGGCATAATAAATGAGATTCAGGACTAAATAATACATTACGTTTTCTTGGAGGCTTTTTGTGTTGCAGAGGAAGAGGGGGCCGAAACAGGAGCTCACCAACTGTTTGGAGTCACTTCCAGCCAGCCCGCCTCCTCCACTGTGGGCTGTCTGAAATGGCTCAGTGACATGATCTAAAACAGGAGCTCAAATTTAAAACAGCCTGTTTTTCTTCATAAGTTACAACATCGTGTGCACTAAATTCATAGTCATAAACCTACATAGAAATATTATTTAACTCTTTGATTCCCACTCAGCTCTACAAAGCATCTCTCAGCTCTTTGTTTTACAGCCCTTAAATGCACTGCTCAGTCTCAGTGCTGTCATCCTCCTAGTTTCTTTCTCCAGGCAGCTGCTTTCATTGAAGCATCTCACAACAAACCCACCACACATTACCTGAATAAAGCTGAAAGAATATTGGACTTACATTCATCAGGTGCAAAGCCACACGACTCTAAAAGAAAGTCAATGTAACTTTGTCTTCTGGATATGTAATTATAAAACTATTTACTAATACATACGACATATACAAAGTTACAAGTGTGAACTCTGATGCCCCTGAGTAGCCAGAAGGATCATTTAAAGCAGCTTTACGGGCTAAAAATACAAGAAACTTGACAGTGTGGAATAAAACTCAAGAATTTGGAGAGCAAGTTGAACAATATCTCAGACAGTATTGTGTATGGTGTACTGTGCTTGTTCATATTTCAGACCACCTGTAAAAGTATACGATCCCCAAACAATTACAGGAGACCTAGAACTCCGGCTGAAGTGTCTGTGTTATGAATTTGAGCAGAGATACCGATGCACTTGTTCATGCTGTGTGGACAGCTTATTCTTTGGAGTTCCTGAACTGTAGTGGGGGAAGACAGAGTACTTACTGTAGCCAGCTCATCAAACTTCCCAAAGAGTTCATTGAGCAGTTTGACGAGTTCCTGAGCAGTGCACTGAGAAGCCAAGCTGGTGAAACCCACAATGTCTGCAAACAGGATGCTGTCAGAGGAGAAAGAAACACACATTATAAACCGATGGGAGGAGCTTAATTCTGTCAAGACAGATGATATTTAATATCTTTCCTTCTCACAATACACTAAAAAATTAGTTCCACGACAATTATTAACTGCACAAACAAGTATTTTTCTGCCTTTTCTGACACATAATAGCCTACAGATCACAGCAGAGCAGAGAAAATTGACTAATGGCGATCAAAAGTGAAGCAGTTAGTGCCATAATCCAATCCCTGATAAGTGAAAGCGTCTTTTAGGCCTACCACTAAATCAATTAGAGAGCTAAATTGCCTGCTGCTGGCTAGCAGCTGGATTGGGGATGAGGAAGGTGTTGAAAGCTACTTAGCCCTTTATTCATTTGCTGGGAGGCAGGCCAGATGGCGACATAACAAGGTGTTATGGATCTTATTTACCCTTGGTCCAAAAACAAAAAAATGAATAAAAATACACTGCTCCCAGTGGGGCCTCAGTGCTAGACCTGTGTAAAGAGCTGCGTTTCAATTATTTCTCTCTACTGCTGATATGATTAATGAGTTTTAATGCTGACAACACAGAGACAATACTCATATTGATATGTAGAATACTGTTCATTTTATATAGGCAACAACAAGAAACTACAACAACTAAATACTAAGTTACACTTGTCCAAAACACATTTGTTCCTTCTGTAAATGTTAAATGATGCCCCCAAAAAATAATACCTATCATTTGAACAACCTATAAAAATAACTCAGTTTCCATCTACCAGCTTTTCAATTTCCTCTTCTCCTTTAACACAGGATAAAAACACACTATCATCTGATTTTTGTCTTCAGTAGGAATGGGTCAGTCAGTGTTCACTCCTAAGTTCCCTCCCAGGTTTTTATCAGCTCCAATTTTATCCGTCATGATGGAAACATGACACCTGGAGAGACAAACTAGTATTCAGCTCTTTTACAGTATGCCATGACACATGCTGAATTAGATCATATTTTATGCTTTTTACAGCATCTTTTATGGTCAAGATGTAAAACATGACACTGAGCTATCAGGGTGTTTCTCACTGCCAGGGAAACACTTTGGTTGGTATCCGATAGGGCATTTACACCTGTTGTTTTTAGAAGTCATAGACTACTTAAAAAAAAAGATGTCTAGTTGATCAGTTGCAGGAGATATATGAATACAGATATAACAATGATCAGTTCTCTTCAAAAGGGCCTTTAATACACCCTGTCAAGGCTTAACAACCTGGAGGCAGATCAAATACTAGAGTCCTCGATTGGCTCTGAGGAACTATTAACAAATGAGCCTTTGATTGGACGAAACCCCTAGCAAGGTTGTCAGAGTTAGAAATACTGTTTGACTGTAGCAACAACGTGACTGTTTTCTTGCAGGGATAGCAGGAGTCTTTCCATCACTAAACACCTTGAATTCTGTTTATTTAATATGGTTTGTGTAGAAAAATAAGTATCAGACAAATCTAAACTCTAAAAATGTCTGATGCTTTGCTGATTCACACCGCACAGTGTTTAATTTCACATAACAACCAAGACTTGTCATTGAGAACCACCCAAAGAAGCCCAACTGCATACCTGCTGCAGATGCAATACCACTTCTTTACCACTGCATTGTGGTAAAAGTACAATCAAACTGTCTACAACAATTCCAACAGTGTTGACAGTGATTTTGATGGTTGAGTATTCTGTAGAAGTTCATAAGACAAGAGCTTGGGTTAGTTTCACAGCTCTGGTAACATGAAGTGGGCCCATCCTCAGCATCGTGACTAAATTGCTCTTTTTGGCAGTGCAGCATAGTTGTTCGGGAGCCTAATGTATGTAAAGCCGGGATCACGACTGCTGCTCGACAGAAGAGCTCTGTTGTGTGATTTGTCTTTGAATGGTGCTGTACTGCAGGTCGTGCTGATGTGTAGTGGCTGAGTGGGGGAGAAGGCGAGAGGAGGGCAGAGGGGGAGAGGGAGGAGGCAGAGAGAGAGAGGAGAGCAGAGCGGTGGTGGAGCTAAATAGGTGTGCGATCAAACGTTCTCGGGGCCACATCAAAGAGGGGCCAGATGAGGGAGATGTCACGCCCCTGCTCAACAAAATAAAACTGATGTTTGTTTGTGTTTTTCCCCTGCCATGTGTTTCCATGCACGCACGCGCGTGTGTGTGTGTGTGTGTGTGTGTGTGTGTGTGTGTTTGTAGCGGCTCCCAGGAGACGGGCAGGAGCTGGCTCGCTGGGTGCAGCAGCCTGTTGTTCGGCGGAGTGCCAGTGCGGCAGCAAGGCTGGTGAAAGGATGGTGATGAGAAAAAAAAAGAGGCAGTCAGAGAGCGGAGAGGATTGTCTCTTGACAGGAGTGCTGTTGACATGCTAGGTAGCCCTCCTCTCCCACACTCAACAGCACTGATACAGCTCTCCGCTTCTCTTTACTGCCTCGTTGGAATGTAATAAGCTCAAAGTCAGCCAGGTTCTCACGCTCTGTAATATTTTCTTCATTACAGGTGCAGTAGAGGTGGCTGCTGAAAAGGTTGATAACATTTACAGGGAAAGGACTGCAAAAAAATGATGTGCGGGGAAAAAACTACCTATCATTACTTTCTGGAACCAAAGGGAATTTAAAATTTCCTTTTTTTGTTTATGATTAACAGTCAAAAGTGGAGAGATTTAACTTACGATGTTATAAATCTGGTAAAAATCCATAAAAACTACAACTTGTGAATGAGCATTTTCTACTCAATAACTTGCTTTAACAATTTATGAATTAGCAAAGTCATTGATTAATAATTGATGCTTGATTTCTACAACCCAAATTCCAAAAAAGTAGGTCTGCTGTGTAAAAAATAAACAAAACAGAGTGTCTGTAGACTGTTTTAACTGAGTTTACTCTGTTTGGTTTCAAGTTGGCTGCTAGTTTTAAACAGCATCCCATTTTTTAGTGGATATGCACTTGTTAGCAAACAGTTGCTAATTCACACATCCAGAGGACACAACTGAACTTTGTCATAAATTTGGAACTATGATGGTTTTTACTTGATGACTGCAAATTTTTACTGTCTTTAAGGTCTGGTTTTGGTCTCCATCAACTCCTAAGGACTCTTTAGCTGCTAAATGCTCAACTTTGTTTGTCAACCAGTCTCTAATCTGTGTCTGTTTGCTGTTAGCTGTTGAGCAGGTAGTGTACAGGGGGTTTGAGGGGCTTATTTTAGCTGTTTGCTCTGGCTGAAAACAGCCATGGAGCAGTGAGACTAAAGCAAAACAGTATAGTTGCAGCTGGTCTGATAAAAAATGAGCTCACTGTGAATCTCTTCAAAGCAAAGTGGAGCTGCAGATTCAGTAGGTTCAGCAATAAGAGCAAATCCTTTTTACTGACACATTGTTGCCACATGGTTATTTATGCAGTGTTATTTCAGAAATATTGACTGCATCTGCTTTAAATGCATTGTTTAAATGCTGTTAGTCGAGAAAGCTGCTTTTCTCCTCAGCATTTATCATATTTGATTAAAATTCTGAAGTTTTCCTTAAAGTTGCATTAAAATGCTACAAAGAGCCTCTTTCATTAGAGTATTTTGATGAAAACTGGAAAACTCTTTAATAAAATGTCAGTGTTGACACATACAAGTTCAAGCGGTTTGTCACAAAAAAAATACCTGAGTGTCTAAGTTCAGTATTGATCATTATTGACTTTCTAGTCATCTCACTAATAATTCCATTGATGCAAGCTAGTAGGCTAGGAAGCTAGTAAGCTAGTAAGTAGGTGAGTTAAGATTAAAGAAGACACCTCCTTTTTCTACGGAGCCTCCAATAAAGCAACATGTTCAAGAACTTAATATATAATTAATAAAATGGAGTCACTGCTTTGTTTAATGCATTTCTTATGCAGATTTGTAAATCTTCAAAATAACAACAGCACAGATGGTAGATGACGAGAGAGGAAATGACCATTTTCTAATGCTGGTGGGAACTGCACAGACAACAGTGCTGCGTCTATTTCCTCTTTCTAACCTTTACGTAGTTTGATTGCATCCGTGTTAATGGCTGATTTTAATTGCTCTCCGTCTATTCTTGACCTTGACGTCACAGGTGACACCTGGATCAAAACACTCCAGCCTCCCCGCACACCTCTGCAGTTCCCAGTTGTCATGACACCCCCGTACCTGACATTGTCATGACGTTGGATGTAGATCTTGTGAAAGATCCGCTCAGGCGGCTTCAGGAAGTCCTCCTTCATCTCCATGGCAACATTCCTGGGCAGTAGGCTCATTAGCAGACGTTCCTGAGGAGGGAGGGGTTAAAACAGAGGAGGAGGCTGTGTCAGAACTTCAAACCGGAAGGACATAAATGTACACAGTGTTTGTATGGTATCTTTGTATTAATGCAGTTATAAGCAAATAAATATTTATTTGCTTCCTGCTTTGGTGTTAACAACCAAACACTCCAGATGGCACTGAACTTGATCTAAGCAACAGGAAATGACAAAACTTCTTTGTGTGAAGAAGTGAACTGGTTACTCACTCAACCAAGCAGCTGATTAACATTAAATTAAACAACTCATGCAATTTATTCATTATTTAATGTCTGTTAAAATTCGTACTCGTTCAGTGGTTTTCAGAACATCATGTTTGAAAGTTTGCCGCTATTTTATAACAACTGAATTTTATATCAATAATGAGTCACTTATTAATCTCTAAATATCCTGCTAAGTAATTAATTGTGTTATTCAAGCAATGCAAATGCAAAAATTATCTAGTTTAAGTGATTTTTTTTGTCTCACGTGATCATAAACTGAGTATCCTTATGTTTTTGACTGAAGCACTGATTTTTTGCACTATTATCTAACATGTTATAGACAAAAAAAATCAACTGATCAATCAAATAATCAATCATTGATTATAAAAATCAACACTTAAGGTGTGTAAAACTGAATTCACTAGATTTAGGAGATGCTGTACCACATGGAGATGTGGCTGATTCCTCACATATAAAATCTGGAGCTGGAGAATTACATTAAAAGGTTATTAAATGACTGTTTACATGTTTTTTTTTCTGATTATTGTTGTGAATTTATTTTCCTGTCAAATCCATTAATCAGCTGAATCTGTTCAGCATCATTCTGAAGAAGTGTCTACACACATCAGCGAGTTTTTGTTTGTGTGAATCGTCTGAGTTGCAGCAGCATGAAGTACAACTCAGGCAGAATGTCAAACGCTTGTGAATGCACAATGAATCATCAGGCTGCTCTGCTGAGTAGCTGTTGAGACGAGGTTATAAAAGCAGCCTGTGCTCTCCTGTGTCTCCCATTGACACTGTTTCACATTATACATCCATTCACACAACTGCTCCTCACCTGTGATTAAAAAAACTACACCAGAGAGCAGCTTTTAGAAACACATGGCCTCTATCACACTTACTGATGGATGCTGTGTGTGAAAGTGTGTGTCAGGGGCGTGTTTGTCCATATGTGCACTTATACACGTGTGTCAGGTGTAAACATGGCAATAACTCAAGGTGTGGAAAATGTTCTTGTTTTAATTAAATAATTCTTTTTTTACTGTTTTATTAAGCACCTCCATTCCTCTTCCTTCAACATGTTATAATTACACATCAAAGATTCCCATTTCTCTGATGTGTCCTCGGCTTAATTCACTGTGTGCTCTGTTTGACCAAGGCTCTCCTCATACTGGTTTATTTATGAACCACTGGCTCACTTTCCCTCAGATGAACAGGAAGATCCCCTGTCCTTTACATTAAAAAAGGGGTAATTCTAACAAAGTTTAACAATTTGAAACTGAAGGAATTCAACTTGGTTGGATAAAGTGGAAATGTTTGAATATATGAGAAGAAGAAAGAACAGAAGGCATTTTCTTTTTTCTTTTGTCTTACTCTTATCATAAGAGGACAATAATAACACAGACAATTTAACATGCAACACTTGTTTACAAAACTCAAAGCAAAATAGAAAAGCACAAGATATCCATAAAATACACAACAGGAGAATGAAAAGAGAGGAAAATATGCAATAAACTGAACTGATATGACAATGACATGATACAATATGATGGACTGATGACACACTGTTTATAGCAGCTGAATAAATTTTTTTGGATGACATAAATTTTATATTGCTAAATATGTAGAATTAAATCTGTTTAATTTTTTTTCTTAAAAAAAACAGCCAGATAATGACTGTTTTCACATTAATAAATTAATTAAATAATCGACAAGTTTAGGTTCCTTATCACACTAATGGAATTTTTTAATGTGTTTTGAGATTAGTGTTGTAGGATTCAGTGGTATCTAGCGGGTAATTGCACCTAAATAATCATCCCTTTGCTCACCCTCCCCATTCAAGTGTAGTGTTGTGAAACTTGTGAAAAATGAGAGAGGCTCTCTCTAAAGCCAGTGTTGGTTTGTCTATTCTTGGTTATTGTAGAAACATGGCCATGCAACATAGTGAACTCTGTAGAAGAGGACCTGCTGCCTGTGTAAGGTTCATGAAAACATGGCTCTATATTTCAGGTGATTATTCACTATTGGCCACATAAATACAGCACTGGTTTAATATTACAAGTGCAGTCAGATAAACATATGAGATCTAATGAGGACTAATTATCCACAGCAAAAAACAAACAGCAATGGTTGTTTGTTTAAACATTTAAAGGCAGGGTGGGTTCCTCTGAAGTAACATTGTTTATATTACAATATTTCCCTCTTCACAATGTGATTATATGTTAGTATGCCAGATTTATTGTTACTCTTGCTCCCTTATCTTCCCTCCAGGTCATCTTGTACCGTGCAGGAGCATGAAAGCCACCTGTTGCTGTTTGTGTCGATCCGAAACACATTGTTTGTTTCCCTTCACAAAGCCAGGACAGTCTACTTAACACCAGATTTTCTTCACACACACGTTTAACTGACAGCTAGTGGATAATAAAAATATTTGTTAATTCAAATTCAGTGTATATAATCAATATTTTGTCAATAATGACAAGCCCCACCTTTAAAATGTTTGATTTGACATACTGTGTTATATTTTATGCATAAAAAATTACTGTGTTTGTAGTTTGGATCATATTTCCAAAATTTAATAAATATAATATCAAATTGAAGTTCACATACTAGGTTTTACTAGGGCTTTTGGCCATACCTTAGTCTTCAATAGCAAATGATGTTTGCTGGTGCAGAGCAGTGATGTAAATAGGACCTACCACCCAAGTCCCAAACCTAAGCTATGAAATATTTATGTATTTTTATATCTGTGTTTTTTTTATGTTTTTTCTTATAAAGTGTGTTATTGTGTTATTTGTGTCTGCATGTGCTTACATGGCTGTCAGTAGGTTAGGATTGCTTTGGTCATATTGACCAAGTTATTTTTGGTCATTTCTTTATGAAAACTTTGGAACAGATGTATAGTTTGCTGTGTTTTTGCCTCAAATAGTGTGACTAAATGCCTGATGTGAGTCAAGATGAAACTATGCACTGCCTCTGGTTTCTGAGATTGCTATTGAACAAAGAAGTCGATTGTACCACCCAGATGTACAGCACATAGCCTACACATGTTCAGGGATCAATACATCCTATAGATCCAGCTCAAAGAAAAAACCCAAGCAAACACCCTAGTGATAAGCAGAAACCTGTTTGATGGGTGAAATTCAAATCCCAGACGTTTGTTCGTGGGCACATAAGCAGCAGTCTGGTTGCAGGCTGTTGGTTGGCTGTTGATAGATCCCAATCAGGGGTCTGTGTGTGTTTCACCCACCCAGATAAACTGTGACCTTTACTGGAGTAGAGAGGCCATGAAAGCAATCTGCTTGTGTAATTACCTGTCAGAAGGGAGCCCGTTACTGCTGGGGAAAACACAGCATATCATCATCTAATCTACAAAGCACAGGTGCTAAGTGTGTGTGTGCACTTGCAAATGTTGTGCATTATGAAGGTGAGACATGTATCGAGGCATATTACATATATGGGATAATTAATTTTCTACTTAACAACTGGTGAAGATGGGTTTTATGCACATGGAAGGTGAGGGAGGGTGCGGTGCTTAACTAAGTTTTTCTGTGTGTTAAAGTTGCCTGATTGCTCCTTTGTTAAGTCGCTACATGTAGGTTTGCACAGAGGGGGTGGAATGTGTGGCACTGGTGCATGCGCCACAGTAATTGTTCTTTCCTTAAATAGCTGCTGTCATAGTTACTGCGTGCCTGTGGGCAGGTTGTTAGAATACATTGGCACCTGAAACCTTTAAAAAAACTTCTCAAGAGACACTGAAGATTTCATTAACATACACGCTCAAGACAAGGTGAAACACGTGGATGCATGTCTTTGTCCTCTTGCTCTTGTTCTGCTGTTTTCTATCCATCTGTGCATGTTTGTGTGCACGAGTTTGTGTGTGTGTGTGCAGATTCAACCCTCACCTGTTTCTCATTCTCATCTTCCAGTCGCAGCCTCTCCTCGATGCATTTGCGGGCTTGCAGGAAGACTTTCCTCTGGGTGCGCTCAGTAAGAATCCTCACAAACACCCCCGACAAGTTGACGCTGGTGAACAGCACCGCATTGGCCACCAACTGCACACAAACAAGAACAGGCATGCCAAACATGGCTGTTAGTGTCTAAATACTGTATGTGCATGTGAGCCTGGAGGAACACACATGTCCATGAGTGCATTTCTGTGTGCAGTAATACATCCTGGGTAGATTAGACTTCACAATCCTTGATTAATCCATAGGATGGATTGAGTGTTGGAAATCAAGGTCAGCACAGTGGTTACAGCATGAATCCTAGGTGTGATCTAAAGAGTTAAAACTATACATTAGAACTGCTGGCAGACAAAGTGCATTATTGGTTATTGTTCAGAGGCTATTGACATGATGAATACTTAATTTAAATGACAAACTCTTCAGTGATTCTGTTGTTTTCGATTCCTAAAAGGTCAAAGGTGAAAGTTCAAAGAAACACTCTTATCCACCACAGCCAGATGGATGATACATTTCTCATCTCATCAGTTTATCAGTTGGGTACGGCAAATGTTCAAATACTTGGAAAAAGGCAATCATTAGTTTAGTCTCCAAAGCAGGGGATCTTGAATTGATATTCATTAACGGTGACATTTTTACTCTTCAGGTAAGACACGGCACAAGTATGCTCGGGCTAGGGAAAAGGGCAGTGTGTCTTTACCTAAAAAAGGCATTGTTTTACAAGTTAACTAAATTAAATTTTTCTATTGCATTTTTTATTGCTTTGGGTCGTACCTTCAAACTTGAGAACCTTGTATGCAAATTGACCAAAAATTACATCTCTTTTAAACAACAGAATGGGCGTTCCTCAAGGTTCAATACTTGGTCCGCTGCTTTTCAGTGTTTATAAATGACATGTTTACAGGTTGCCCAGAGGACAGCTGCTAGCTCTAAGCAGATGCAGTCATACATTCACAAGCTAAGTCACCTAGCATGGCAATGGAGAGCCTAGCTATATACCTGTATGATGTCCATCAGGGGCCATAATATTATCATGTAAAACAAACAAACAATAAAATCTTTTTGTTCCTCTAGTAGAGAAAATTGTTCATTTATTATTATTATTTTTTTAATTAGATAAGGAATATACAAATTGAGGAAGTCAACAATTTCAAGTTCTGGGAGTTCTTAACATTCACACCTCAAACTTGATAAACACATGAGGAAGATTTTAAAAATTTGTAAAAACAGCCTTAACTGTTTCTAAGTAATCAGGCACTGCTCACCCACTCAGGCAGCCCATTAGTTATACACTCTAAGATTTTCTCCCATTTTTCATATTGTATGACACTATGGGCTCAATCATCAACATCTACAGCCAAATGCTTCACACCCTTATTCACTGAAGTTCATGGACAAAAAGACTGTCCAGTGGGATCACTGTTGAGCACTATAAAGATACTATCTTCTAAGCATGAAAAGCATTATCATTTTTGTTCTCATGCTTTAGTTTTAAAACATATAAATAGCTAACGTCTTGCAGATATTTCCATGGACAAGACAGAAACAGAGCAACTGAAAGCATGGTAAATGGCAACTCTAAAATACCACACTGTTGATCTAAATTTAGACAATCACCTTTCTTTATAAAAGGCTATGAACTTTGAAGCACATTACCAACAGGAATCAAATTAATTTCAGATTCAAATCCGTTCCAACAAAGGTTAAGTGCTAGCTAAAAGCAAACCAGAGCTTTAGCCATTTTAGACAATCTTACTCAATTACTATTAGTGAATGATCAAGAAGAATTGTGGTATGTTTATTTTATTGAATTTCCTTGTCTGTAGTGTAATGTTGTTTTATGATTCTGAAAGAAGTATGTTGAAATTACACTGTAATATTTTAGCCCAACTAGGAGCAAGAAATTCAGAATAGTTATTAACACCTGAGTTTCGTACTCTGTACTGGATCTATGTTCAATTGGATTGTCACTATTAAAAAAATCTCATTTAAAAATCACATTCATCTATCTTTTTGTTGTGTAATTTTCTAAATATTTCACGTCTTAAGCTCAATAATTTTAAAAAGAAATAATTACAGAAGGAAGACTAAGTCCTTGGATGAAGTCTACCCACTGACACTGGAACATGAGGAGGTCAAAAAAACTCTTAAAGGGACCAGAATATTTCAGAAAATCTATTCTAATAGGATATTGACGTAAGGAAAACATCTTAAATACTGTAATGATCACTTCTGTCTGCAATCTGGGGCATAAGGCACCAGTTAGGATTCAGCACTAAGTTGTGTATGTGGCTCTGCAGGATCCTCACCGCCGGTTTCAGCACCTGAATATGGACAGCTCCTCCTCTACTTCATTTCACTGGCGCGCAAAAGTGACACTTTCTTTTTCAGTTCTGCCATCACAGTATCATGGAGCTAAATTTGATCATGCGAGAGCTTTCACCCCTTACCTCTCCGACGAAAGTCGCTGTTTCCCCCAACGCTTTACATTTATTAAGGTACTTTATAGCCCAGCAAGGTGCTGCTCTGTATAACTATAGTCATCGACACCAGACCACTTGTTCAAAGGCACTTGGGCTGTAGTATTTGTGTAAACGGGGCCTCAAACCTCTATCTATTTGGCATGATGATGGCTTAAGTGAAGAGTGAGAGAACCCTTAGCTCTCCCAAGGCAACAGAGTCGGGTGACTGCAGAGCTGACTGGGATGCAAGAGCAGCACTTACCGGTCTCCACAGCCTCTGTTTCCTTTCCGTGACCGACGTCGCTATGACAATGAAGTGGGATGCAGCCAGCATCACCCCGAACAGCACAGCCAGCAGCGTTCGCACCGGCAGCAGCACGTAAGCCACGAGGGTAACCAGCATGAGCTGCCAAACGCCTTGCTCAGGGGCACCGGCACTCACCTGCTCCAACGTGCCGAGCGCCAACGGGAACGGGCAGCAGAGCAGCGCAAAGGTGAAGCTGAACAGCAGGGCCAGCTTCGCTATTTGCTGCAGCTGCGTCACCTGCAGGTATTTGACGTTAGTGACGATAAACAGCGACAGGAACACCACGCAGTGGACCGGGTTTGAGCCCTTGGACAAGGTGAGACGCGGGCTGGACAGCAGCTCCATCAGGGACAGCGACGACGCAGCCACGATGAGCACGGCCAGCGCTTTGAGGGTGGCGGTCTGCTCCAGCTTCAGGTTGTAGTTCTGGAAGAGAGCCTCCAGCTCCTGGCTGTTGAACTCGTCCTCACAGGCGATGGCGCCCATGGGTGCACGGGCCGGGCAGTGACCCTTCCTCCGCCGGGTCTTGACTCTTTCGAAAGGCATCTCCTCCATGTTCCGGCCATTCATGAAGCGGAGATAGCGCACGATCCCTCAACTTTTCGGTTCCTCTCCGTCTACGGGGAATAGAACCGGCACCCTCTCCCAGTTCATGCGTCCTGGATGCCGGGCTCGGTGTCAGAGGGGAGAGGGTGGCACAGGAGACAGCAGAGCACCGCGCGCGCCTTATCCACAGGTTGACGATTGTTGGTGTGTCCTCGGAAAAGTGGCCCGACCACTATGCAGCATGTCTCTCTCTCTCTCTCTCTCTCTCTCTCTCTCTCTCTCTCTCTCTCTCTCTCTCTCTCACTCACTCACTCTCTCTCTCTCTCTTCCCCCTTTTCTCTCTCTCCCTTTCTCTCCTTCTCTCTCTCTCTCTCTCTCTCTCTCTCTCTCTCTCTGTCTCTCTCTCGGACCACCTGCGGTGCCTCAGACAGGGCTATCGGTGATCCTGCGCTCTAACAGGAAGGATCACGCTCGTGAATGATGACAGTCAAAACATCTTACCACGAGGCTTAGCGAGCAGCCTCCTTTTACCAAAAAAAATTATTTGATATTTTTTCTGCGTCTACTTTGTCTCTTTTTCTCGCCTCTGAGACGCACAGCTCACACACAAACACACAGCAAATACTATATTCCACTGTGTGTCCTGCTTCTGTAATTTTCTTGAGTGAAATGTCAGTGGTTGGGTAAAGACAGCAGCAAAACAGCGCTGGTGATTTCCCCCTCACAGTGTCTGCAGTCAGAGCTGATGTAGTTCCCAGCTAAAAATAGACCAGCTGCACCAGTGGATGGTCCAATATAGCAACAATTTGGTCTTTCCCGCATTCCTTATATATATTTTACTGCAGAATGAAGTGCTCATTAAACACAAAAAAAATTAACAGAAGAACTGGGCAGTGGTCAAAGGTAACAATCGAGCAAAGGCACTAAAATGACGCTTCCTCCCTGAATTAACAGTGACAATGTACGAATGATGACGTGCTTTTTAAAATGTGATGCACCATTGTTGTGGTTAAGGGCAAGTTGCGTGTACATTTGCATATTCTGTGCATGCATTTGTGCATACTTTGAGCATTTGTTGGCACTGCACTCTAAGTAACATAATTTGAGTTTAAACATTCACGAGCAGCGCCGGTCGCAGCAGAACAAATACTGATAGTAATAGAGATAATAACGCCTTAACTAAAATGAAAGGTAACTTAGAAACGCCAAGAGATACATGAATATTTATAGCTGAAAATTGCACCAACATTTACCTTGTACAGCTGGAACCGCGCAATATGAAAGTGCTTTATGTGCTGTACCTTTTGCGCATAAATGCCGCACTAAATGGGAGTTTATGTGAGTTTCCACCTCAAGATGAGAACAGCGAAATACCGACAAAAATAATTACAGCATATAAGCCTTCCTCAGTAAAAAAAAAAAAAAAAAAAGAATAAAATAACATATTTGCATGCAATATGGAGAAACAAAGGTTTTAAATACTGCATTTCAGAAGCAGAAGTATAACGTGAAGAATTTAATTGAAATGTCCCGTTAAAAAAAATGAAATGAATTACAACTGCACAATAAAAGCAGAAAAAAAACAGGTGAAGGTGTTGAATGTTTATTCAATTGCAGCAGAGGTCTTCATGGCATGTAAAAGTGATTTTAGTGAGTGCTCACCTGAGGCTAAGTGTTAAATAAGGGTAAGTAGTGATGTTTATGTACATAATATATGTACACATGTGCGTTAAGACTGCTGCAGAAATTGGGACATTTTTACATGCATCTCTTACTCTATCCGATGTTATTTCACAGTTATAACATATTAAGGCTGCAGATAGAGAAAATGTGCACAGTGATAACAGAAAATTAAGATAATTGCAGTCTTAAACAAAAGGATTTACAGAATCTGCCCATGCACAGCAAGATTCTGGTCCAATGAAAAAAATAAAGATAAGTAAATTTTAAACCCCAACTCTATCACACAGCATGGTTTTTCTGTGTTGTCATGTTGCTGCATTACTGTTACTATTACTATCACTGTGCTGTAGTAGTGTATTCTTTGGACAGTTTTCAGTGTGTGGAACTGGTAACTGCTGCAGCTGATGCTTTTAGTGAACTAGTAAAACAAACAAATACCTTGGCTTTTATGATGTCAGCCTCTATTGCACTTAATTATTTTATTGAGCTTAACTAGTACAAAATTAGAAATATTTTCAGCAAAGATAGCTATAGATGACAACAACTGTGTCAGTGAAAATGATGATATTAATGTGAAAATAATTCAGAAATTACATTATAATGAGATCCTTTATTGGCACTGTGATGCTTTCGCCTCACAGCATCTTATTCTTACAAATTAATTGTCAGATCAGACAGGCAACCAAGATAACAGGCATCTGAAATATTAAAACATGCTCCTCCTTTAGTCCACATCCATACCTCCAAAGGACAACTGCAGGTGCCTCGGTGGCTTGACCAATGACCTGCTTTTTGTTGCACATGTGCGTCAGATTGCTAGGATCTCAGAGAAAGTCAATGGACCTGCTCACCGATGAAGAAGTCAATGTGAAGCACTTTGCGCCCTCCTAACAAAAAGTCTCTACTTGCACACAGTTAATTACTATGTGGTCAATATCCACTATCGTCAAGTGTATTTTAAATCAATAGGCTGCTGAGTTGAGATCAGAACGGAAGAAAGACAATCTGATCCTCATCTGTGGGAAAGCTAATATGATTTGGTCTAGCGGTCCTGCTAACAGAGAAGAGCTCACAACAAAGCTCACACACTCCCTGCACTCCCTTCAGTTAGACTGCAATTTTTAAGCTCCAAACTTGTTCATAAATCTATTTTAGACACATTTTCCTTAAGTTGTGTTTGATATGTGACAAAAGGTGAGCATATGTCTATTAGCAGGATTTTTAAAGTTTAACATTCCAATAAGAATTAGGGATGGCTCGATACCACTTTTTCACATACCGATCCGATACCGATACTGCAGCCTTGAGGATCGGCCGATACTGATCCGATACCGATCCAATTCTTTTTGTCACTCTAAAAGTTGTTAATAATACGTGGATGTAATTTGCTTGATACTGA
>JAPZDY010000021.1:3392382-3407899 GCA_029783645.1 Ctenochaetus hawaiiensis
CTTTCTCGTTTATTTTCGTCCATAAATTAGCCGCATCACTGTTTAAGCCGCAGGGTTCAAAGCGTGTGAAAAAAGTAACGGCTTATAGTCCGGAAATTACGGTAGTTACTGTTATAATGTAAAGGCTAAAGTGTTTGAAAGTGTTTTAAATTGCTAGAGTTTTTGCTATGTAGTCGCCTCTGGAAGATGCACATCAGATTGAGCCTATATGACACTGTTCTGTTCACGCTACATGTTTATTTCAGCTGTAAAGTTTAATATGAGGCTTTATGGTGATTGTCACCCTTTTGGATCAGTTTTAAGTGGCTTAATGAGGAACTGCAGTGTTTTGCACTTTAGCTGTGACTCCATTTGTCATCCCAGTTGCTGCTTCCTTCACTCCCTCATGGTTATGATCAATGGCCAAACCAGAGAACAGAGAAATGATCGGCTATCATTTTCCAAAAGTTCACTCCATTCAAACTTTCTTCTGCAGAGCCATTTCGTTCTATATTTGTACTCCTGCAGTCTGCACCGCTGCAGCCAAAATGGACTAGCCATATGAAAATGAATGGGAGAACTGGTGTTTTTGCCACAATATCAAATTTGGTCTGAAGAAGGCCTCAGTCACTGATTCATCTTAAATCCAATTTGCTGGAAGACAGAGCCTACACAAAAAAAATGTGTCATCGTCCAAACGCTGCGCTGTATTTGTCTGCCTTTCCCGAACACTCACTCACACGCACGCAGACATACACACACTGACACACTCACAGGTAGAGCAGCTGTGAGCCGCACATCTGATTATGTTATTGACACTGGGCAGGAAACACAAGTAGAAGCGTGCCTCATCTGAGAGCAAAATACACAGAGGACAAGGCTCCTCCATCTCATCAAATGACATAACTAGTTTCCATCACCTGCTTTACTGCAAGCAGGGAACAAAACAGACAGATTGTGGGGCTTTGCAATCCATAAATCATGTTGTTTATGTACTAGTTAATGCGGCATGCTGGTTTGCCAGCCTTAGTTGTGTCTGAGCATCTCTAAACCCCCAGGGTCTGTGCTACAACTGATGATTAGCATTTACATAATGAGCTAAATGTTAGCTGCTGCCTTAAACTGCTACTTCTCAGCTGTAGGGGGCAAGCTGACGTCCAGAGAAACAAACAGGAAGGCTTGGAGAAGGGGATGTGGCAACAACAAGAAGACATTTTCTGAGATATATTATTTTTAGAAAGACATTTTAAGGATAGTTCTGTCTTTTTTATATATTCTATGTCCATCCATCTATCTATCTATCTAGAAACCATAAGTCACAGATCTTGACCAAAAAGTAGTCCAACATGTCAGAGGCCATTCCTTAAAAGCTCTCAGATTTACAAAAATGCTCAAAACATCTCCTCTTCTTGCAGGTTTGTCATTTTAGCGACATCTGTAATTTCATTTTTTTTTGTTCCTACCCCAACAAAACACAAATTCTATTCTTCCCCTCTTTTCTCTTTAAGACATAGCTTCTGCTCCCTCTTCTTCCTCTTTATCTCAACCTATCTTCTCCAAATGCAGACAGCTTGCCTGACCGCCTGGAATACACATTCGGATCTGCTTGTCACTTTACATCTCTCTCGTCTTTCCTTCTCTTCTCCTGCGCTCTATCTGTCTAACCCTCTTTCTTATAATCTCTCTATCTCCCCCCATTCTAGCTCGTCCCCTCCTTAATGCGAGCATGCTAGTCAATAGAGATGTCCTGCTTTTAATTCTTCTTCTGGGGGAACCAAGGAAGGACTGGGAGCATGAGGAGTGGGGGGGGAGGGGTCTAAATCTAAAGAGTGGGGGCTCTAAATGTAAACAGTTGCATGCAGAGGAGCTTAAGAGGGCTATAAATAGAGAGATAGAGCAAGAGAGGGAGCAAGCAAGGGAGAGATAGAACGAGAGAGCTTTGCTTACGGAATAAAAATTGCTCCCGACAGTCAGGGATTAGTGCTTCCCTGGAGGATTTTCACTCCAAAGCCCAATCTGGGGCGATTGGGAAGAGCACCAGCCTCAGTTATATTAATTCAGTTAAACCCTGCCCAACACAGACAGAACACATCAACGCATGTATGTTTGCATGCAGTGGTACAGAAATAAACATTTATATAAAGCTGGTACTAGCAGAAGATGAAGCAGGATGAGAGGGGGTGTCAAGTTTGAGAAAAAAGGGCATATAGAAATAGAAATAGAAATCTAAAGAAAAGCGGATGTGGTACATTCTGACTGAGCTCTTACAGATGTAGAGCTTTCTGTTTTGGTCGGTCGTAATTGAAAGACACACACCGCAATGCTACCATGCATGTACTCACACACACACACACGCACACACACACTTTCTCACACACACCACTGTGAGCCTCATTACCAGCAGATTACTCAGCACCTGATCCTGCTAAGCTTGTTAAACAACACTGTTCTGCAGCAAACACACACACTCAGGCACACAGGCAGTGAGGTGCTAAGAATAACTATTGTCATACAAAACAAAACAGTGGAAACATCCGCACCAGTAAAATGGCTGAAATACATATACCGTCCCTCTCTCAATGAAAAAAAAGAAGAGAAGTCACTTAATTTGCTCATTTTTAAAGCTGGATTAATAATTTCTTGCTAACAAGGGGACAGAAAAAACTTAATTAGTTGACAGATACACCACTATTAACCAGGCTTACAGGGTTGTATCTAAAGCCAGGGTTAAACTATAGACAATACATAAAGGAGTGAACAGAGCCACCAAGACTTTGCCCATTGGTTTGTGGACTACCCTTAAAGCCCCAAGTGTGACATTTCATGACCGTCACCAATCTTGGTCTTTTGGAACCAGAAGTGACCATATTCTGATGAAAGGGTGGAGCTGCCATCAGCATGCATGACCTGCCTCTGTACTGACTGAGGCTGTGACTGATTCATTAGTCACTCTGCAGCATACCATGCTTTATCGTCATTTTTACTGTAAATGTGTCAACACTTCAGCTGATTAACATTTTTTCACAGTTTACTGAGATGAGAAGATGAGTGAAAATTTGTTTTCTTATAACCTTCAATACCTTTAGACTTTTTTGTTGCAGCCAATGGAGTCGCCCCCTGCTTGCCATCAGAAAAAAAAAAGCAGGTTTAAGGCACTTTTGCATTGACTTTACTGTTTATACCCAAATCTCTTTTAATTATTGATGCTGTTTTTGGTTTACATTACACAATATTTGCTCCAAATGACCTGACCCGACAGAGGTAGCTTGTTTACACTCTTCTGTGATCCCATATGGGGCATCATATTGTGGCAGCAACAGGCACACACGAACACCCACACACAAGGACCAATGAGACAGATTTTTTGCTTTTATCACCAGTGTAACTTCTTGTTCCTGTCAGGGGGAAACATAAAGTAACAGCAATAAAGGCACCTCCTTTCAGATCACCAGTGCACTTTAAGAAAGTGTTAAAAGATGGCAAGCTATGATTGGCCAATGTTCAACATTGGGTCCCACCATGTCGAATAAATATCCCAGCATTCTGTGTTTGCAAAGAATTGTCTGTTAACACATTCTGCAGTAAAACAGAGCTGAAGTAATGGCTCTCTTGCTACTCGGAGGAATGGAAACATTAAATAGAATTTATAGATGAATTTATAGATGTTAGCAAAAAGTTGTCTGCTTACATTTTTGGCAAACATAGAACATTATTATCACATTGTAGTCTCTTTTTTTGTTCACTGGAGCAATGTTAGTCCATTCCCTTTAGCTCTAGTGTGGTCTCCAACAACACAATGTCCCACTTTCTGTACCAGCAAGTTTCCATCTTTTCTGTTAGCTGTTTGGTTCTGAGCATGTAATGTACAGTGGGTTTATCAGCCGCCTGGGCTGAACCTGACAGTAAATGTGTTGTTAAATCAAGACTATGAGCTGTAAGAGGCTAAAAAGGTCAGTTTAGCTGCAGTGAAGAAATTCTCTGTCTTTAATATTACTAATAAAACCCCTTAAAAGCCTTTTGGATAATCTCACAGAGTTTTACCAAGGCTTTTTTCTTAGTAGATGAAAAGTTAAGATTTTGGAGATGAATGTCCATGAGCATGAGTGTACGTGCAGAGGCTCACGCACCCCTTTACTGCTCAGCAGTGTGTGAGAAATGATTTGGGAAGTGTTTATACAGTAGCGGTGCTGCAGGCTTCCTTCTGCTAAATCGCTACACACATCTTAGTTCCCACAGCAACACATTAGCACTCCACTCTACCACGGTGCATCCAGTATGTGTACAATCTGTGTGTGCCTCTGAGCCTCCAGCTTTATGAGGACCAATGTGATGAGCAGACCTTGAAAGTAAGGACAGTTTAAAAAGTGGGGACAGCAAAGTATACATTTTTGAACATGAATCACTGGTGATAGTTTTGAAAATTGGTAACAAAAAAATTGGTAACATGAGAACATTTTTGGTTGTAAACTGATAACATTTATTTGGGAAAAGGTGAAGACATTTTCCTTTATTTGTGGACTATTTAGAAAATAAAGACTTTAAAAGAAGGGAGCATTTGGAGAGTCAAGACAATTTGTAAAGATATTCTTTGAAATGTGAAGACATTTTTGGAAAGTGTCCCTACTACACCGACATGAGGACATTTTAAAAAAAGAAACCATTCAAATATGTTTCATGGTGAAAACGTTTCATTGGATAATGAGGGAATGTAGGACATTTTTAAACATCATGACAATATTGAACAAGAGATGAGAACATTTTGGGGAGTGGGAGGTGTTCATTGGTGGATAGAGAGGAGAGGGCCATTTGCAAATTAAGAACATTTTTACAAAGTGACAACGCTTAATAAACTAAGAACATTTTCAGAGCGTGAAGATACTTTGTCTGGTTGTCATCTCCTCACAGTGCAGTTTGGGGGTTGAGAATTGTTTAGGTTGGTGTTAGCTTTAAGTGCATCCTTACAAGTACATGAGGGAGCATATGAGTATGTGCATGCACACAAACACTAAGATGTACACTGATCACTTTCCTTGAGGTTAAATCTTAATTAAAAAATAACTCAATAGTTTCCAGTGTGATGAATAACACCTTCCTTCAGCTTTCTACTTTTATTAACCAGCTCTAAGGTGCACACACATGCAGCATACACTCTACACAGTTACGCTGCAGAATGAGTTAAGTGTAAGTTTTCTCGAGTGTTAATTAAAAATCGATAGCTCTGAGAGTTGCAGGTTTGTTGGTGGATGGAGAGGTGTGCGACTGTGGAATCTTGGCTCAAAGTGAATTCACTTTCACACTTTGGCAAACAAATGAATAAAATATGATGCTCCAGTTTGTGAAGAAGGAGGGAAAGATTTTCTAATTGGAACTTCTGTCGGCTGAACGAGAAGTTGTGGGGAGACAAATTATTCATACTCACATACATACTGTACATTAAATCAAATTAGGTAGCCCAAGGTGTTGGCATTAGCTCCATCCACGGTGATGTGGGAATATGAACATCCACATTGATCAAAATAGGACAAAAATGCTCTGTGCACTCATTCATATTTTAAATATGACTATATATATATATATACCGATTTCCACAACTTTATTCGTGATCCACTGTTACTTTGCATCTTATTTTCCTCCCTTTTAACGACTTTAACAGCTACAGAAATACAGAAAGTCAAACATGCGGCCCGAGGTGATAATTCTAAACAAATACTCATGAAATATTTTCAAATGTTTGTACAAAATAAAGCTGACAAACTTCTGGGAAATCAGCTACACTGCTTCCATCCTCCAAGTCACGCAGCCGCTTGAAGACACACAGACAAACACACACCCCTGTCCATTAGAGGTCACCTGTGGGCGCACAGCTCATAAAACTGGTGGTGTGAGGGGCTGCAGCGGAGGGGGGATATAACCGTACTGACGTGGTAGCTGGTGACACAGTGACATTGATGGAGATATTTTCTGTAACCTTGCACCGGCCTTGGCTGAGGAGGGGAGAGGACGGTGTAATTCTTCTCTTCATTTCAACACTTCCCTTTGGCCGTCGTGATTTTATAGAGAAATTCACACTGGTTTACATTTCTGACTGGCTGGCAGACAGATGGGAGGAGTTCAGCTGCTTTATTTAAAGTGTGTGATGATGGTAAAAACTTAAAATATGCTTGTAAAGATTTGTGCCCATTGTGTTTAGTTTTCAGCCTCTCATTCTTGGTGCACCCAGGGCTGCACAATGTGCAGTGAGCCATAGTGTTATCAAGGTCAGACATTCCTTAATCCTACAAATAAAGGCCCCAAGAACATGTAGAAACACTGTAATGCAGAATATATTATATTGAATGTAAAAGTCACCCTGAAAATTTAGTGGAGACCTAATGCTGCGTTGACAGGAGTGACTAGGAAGCCTACTAACAGGGCTGTTGGTGTTGTAGGGTTGGGGATTGGGACTCCTGACTTTAGTTTTTAAAACTCCTCCCCTAAAACCCATAAACCATGACAAAAAATGTTAAATTATTGATAATATTTTCTTTAATTTACTGTTTCATCGACAAATACATAGCATGAAAGGAAGAGTGATGCAAATTGATGGAACCTAAAGCAGAACATTACTGGAATTATATTCCAATTTAAGACAAAAAGGGGAATTTTATTGAAAACAAGTACTGAAACATGTTTCTCTTCATTACAAAAATGACAACATTTTGATTTGATAAAATTACAGATGTTGATCTGAACAAACCACTGTGAATAGGCCCTCAGTGTGATGTCAAAACTAATAATCACAACAATTCAGTAAGTTTGGCTTAGGATCATTATATTTTGTCAGGTAGATCAATCTAAAAATGATTCTTCTATTGCAAATATTGCTAATTTGCTCTCTTGCTGAGAGTTTGATGTGAAGAACAATGCCACTCTCATGGCTGTACAGTGATGCTACAGCCAGCTGTCAGCTAGCTTAGCCTAGCGGGGCACACAACTCTCCTGGCTCAGTTCGAGAGTAAAAAGATCAGCCTTCCAGCAATCCTAAAGGTCACTACATTATTTTAATTCATTGAACTACTACATAACACTTCATGCCCTATAAGAATCCTTCAACCAATAGGGATGTACAGGCTAGTGCATTCTGTTCGCCTGTCCCAAGTCCAGATAAATGGGGAGGACTGTGTCAGGAATAGCATCCAGCACTTAAAAAAAAGAGCCTCTGCCAAATCAAATATGCTAATCGTAAAATCTAATTTTCATGCCTGATTGACGAGGACAGGGTTGGCCAGCAAATGGAAATAGATGAGGGTCTGTCGTGACCCCTAACAACGAACTGCCTAAAGCAAAAAACATTATTTAGTCAAATTGATACAAAAACTACTAAAATATTACAATTTATTTTTGTTTTTTGGGGGGAAATTCTGCACTGTGCTGTTCCTTTAAATTGTAAACAGTCTCAGTAGTCTCAGCTAAGATTGTAGAATCGTATCCAAAAGAGTTGTTGAGAAAATGTACTTTGTGTCTTTGCTGACTGATGAGGGCGATGTGTTGTAAGATAAAGAACTTGTATTTTCAGACACATTACACTCTGACCTACATTTTTTCATTCCTTGCGTTGCTTTTCTTATTTCTCTTTCTCATACCCTCTCTCTCTCTCTGACAGGCCTAGCTGGCAGTATAACTCAGATTGGTGTGAAATCGCCGCCTAACAGGCGGGAAATTGGCTCTGTTATTTTTGGAGCAGAGTCATGGGGGACCGTCGGACCATCATCCTCTCTCTAATGAGCAGGTGATGGAGGCGTAGCTGGGGAGGGAGGAGGGGATGCATGGCATCTCAAACGCCACACACATGGCAGATGTACAGATGAGAGCAGATACGGAAAGCAAGAGTAGGCGATTTGCGGGGGATGATGGGGGATGCCATCCCCTTGTTAGCAAAGCATGCGGCCAAGGAGGAAAGTGTCAGGACCAATAGCATCTTCAGTGAGAGCAGAACATCAGCCAGCCTATAGAACAACGGCTCCAGCCTTCCGGTCTGATGTGCCCACAGCCCCGTCATACCTTATGTGTAACATGTGCCCCTTTATTGAGTGCCCTTCATTATATTATATATTCATATGTGTTTGTGTTTAAATTGGATGATGATAGCACTCAAAAAAATAGATCTTGTTAAAATTGTTTTGTCATCTAAGAGGTGTCTGTCTTCATTTACACAGTGCACATGCGTTTAGTGTTTACATGTGTTTATTTACATGCGGCTGTGTACATTGAAGGCCACAAGTCCTCCAAATCCTCCAGAAACAATGAAAAAAGATTTAGCTCATCCCCAAAGTCAAGGACACATATCTGATGTGACGGCCCCTGCAGCAGGACAACATCATTTGTCTGAGTCTTCCAAAACTGTTGCCAATCACAGCTGAAAAAATTAAACTGTGTTATGATGTGACAACACTCTTGATCATTCTTGGTCAGGTTTTAAGCAAAAAAATTGACCTCAGGCAACATTGTGGTTTGGATTAAATGACTACTTTGTTATGGCTGGGAGGTTGTCATCTTAGTTGCAATAGCATACTCATGCTTAGGAAGCGGATCCATTCATGCTTTATGAAAACACGCTGACCATTAGTAAACTGGAAGGCTTTGATGTCCTTTCTACCCAACCTCATCCCTTTGTATGCTGATTTTGTCGCACCATAATTTAACCAGACTCATATAATTCCTAAGACCACTATAGGGAAAGGTCACTTGAAGCCAGTGATTGAATTTGAATATAAATATGTCATGGAGCACTTGCTAAAATGAGTGATGCTGCTGTTCTTATTGGGATTTACTGGAGGAGTTAAAGCATCACTCCTGTAACATCAGGAGAAAAACAGATGATGGTTGAGTTTCTGTCCTAGGTTGTGAAATACTGAAGCTTTGGGTTGGTGTCTGTCTGTGTAATCATTCCTCATGTTCACACTGTATGGGACTTAACTGTGAGTAAAAAGAGACTAAATCCACAGTGTTCCTTTTTTCCAAATGGCATAAAGTCATTTCAAATGCAAAATTTCTTTCTTCTTTTTGCTTCCAGTGCTTTCTAAGCACTAAAATTAACACAAAGAATACAGCAGCTTTGAAGGATACTCATTTGATTTCACAAACTCTGATTGCTGAGGCTTGTATCACCTCAGGCTGATCTTTAATATTTATTTTCACAGAAAAAGAGGACTACAGATATAGAATCTGTCCCCCATCACTTGCATTTGAATGGCTTTTGGAGAGATTATCTCTCTGCCTGTATGGACAAAAAGAATGATTACATTGAGCAAAATTGTATTGAGTGTACATACTGACATATGAATATTGTCTTAGAGATACATTTTTTTTTAAAAGAAGGAGTAGTCTCATCCTTGCAGGCTGATTCCATTTTTTTAGTCGGTTTAGCAAAGTTTTAAGCTGACATGCCAGAAAGAATGTTTCACACTTCCACTGGAATGGGGAAACAATGGGGAAACAGCCCATAGACAGCATTTCAAAGGGGCAGGCCATTAAAACAAAAAAAAGGGGGGGGGGGGTGATTTGACAAACACCACCCTCAAGGAGTTATACATGACACCAGATTGACAAGCAGCTGGTGTTGTGTGTAATGTCAATACCCAATTCTTGCTGTTTTTGTGACGAAAATTTGGGCATAAAAGGCACTCTCCAGAATACCAAAAAGTATTTGATGCAAATAAGGCAGCAAACAAGAAAACCATTAGCAGGTGACTTCACAGCCGGGGTTAACACTATGTAAAGATGCCACCTCTTTTTCCACAAAGGACACTGATTGGTCCAGTCATATTCTGGCCAGGCACAAATGAATCCAGTCGGGACTTTTCTAATTGGGCCTGAGAGATTTTAGCCCTGATATCTCAGCAATCCATCCACCTTGCAAGATTAGCAAACTTTGTAATTGCTGCTACTTCAAGAGGCAGAAGGACATTTCACATATTTATCACACAAGAGTCAGCTGGTAGATTTTTAGCTATACTGTGGCATTAAAGATACTACAGCATCACATCAATTTGTAATTGTACTTGTGTTTATGTTTATGCTAAAATAAATATTTTTGGATATTTTATATTACAAAAACGTAGTTTTGATTTTTACAAAGTCAACATGCTACTTTACAATCTTTCCTTTGATAACTGCAGTGGTACTCTACAATGTACAAGTTCCCCTGTTCAGGCACCATTGCTATAAAGGACAGAAGGGGGGGGGGGGTGTTCCAAGCAGAGAAGTGTCAGGATCAATCCGTTCTGAAGCCAAAGCAAAACAATGCCGAGAACAAAGATCATAGAGAGGACCATACAGTTCATGCAGGCTCTACCACCATTACCTCCACACACTCTGCTAATAACATCTGATCATTGCTGATTCAGTCTATTGCATCATTTGCACCTCATGCAATATTTGAGATACATGCATGCACAAAAGCCAAAAAGGCACTAATCTGTCAAGACTTTATATTTATTTCATTTTCCATATGCTGTACTGATTATGTCACCACCTTCACATGTAACAAATCATTTATCTCCTCATGACAGGCTGAGGGAATGCACAGTCACTGGTTTAACTGGAGCTTACCCATGGGCACTGGAAGGCATCATACACAGTATTCATAACACTTCATAGATTCAGAAACACTGAATGACACACACACACACTCATACAAGCATGTCAGACAGAGCCAAGAGATCCTTCAGAAGGAGGCTTTTTTTTTTCCTCCTGACTTGAGGTGCAAAAATCTACACAGAAGCAGTTAAACACTGCCCCCTATTGTCAGACATTCGCTATGCATTCAATGCAAAATGGAGCAACAGTGTGATCATTCTTAATATGTAGTTAGTGCTATTTATTCATCTTTTTTTCAGCAATACCTTTTCTGAACAGCCCAGTGCATCATTTTTTGAAAAAGCTCATGAAAAAAAATATTTTTATTGTGAAATTCCTGATTTAGGTGTCACAACAGAGAGTTTGCAAGATTCTGTATTATAGCAATTTATGCTAATATGCTTACTATTCAACATGAAAAAAAGTCTGCCTTGACAGAAATAAATTTAAAATAAACACATGCACAAAAATGCCCAAGCTTTGTGTGTGTGTAACTTTTCTAATATAGTCTATTAACTCTTCGCTCATATCTGTGTGACAATTCCCTTTTGTGTTTCCATCTGTTGACCTTGTTTTTCATGAACTCTGTCCCCACCGTGTTCATGTTAAGTACTCATTATATTGAACAAAATTATTTTTTTTGGTTTATCTACCAAAATATCCACCAGTGTTAAACAGTCTGTTTGCAGCTGACGTCCAGCACTCTTTCTTAACTTTGCTCAGACTCATGGCGAGCTAGCGCCGGGGGCAACGTGGTCCCACAGGGTCCGTGGAAGTGGAACCTGAAACACAGGGAGGAACATCATCTATGCCGTCATGTTACACAAATGAGTGAAAATGATGCATGTGTTTGATTGTGCGGCACTGAATGTCACATACTTGAAGCGCATGGTGGCCGGTGTGTTTTCCATGTTGAACTCGGCCACAGGGACTCCTCTGGCTGCCACCTGAGGAGCAAACATGGCTGCTGGATACACAACGGATGAAGTGCCAACCTGCAGAGTGGGATTTCACATTTACATGAACATTAACATTAAGTACATGGTAAGCAAACTTTTAAAGGATGACCAGAGATTAAGGTCGAAACTCCAAGCGCTTACCATACTTTTCGGACTATAAGCCGCACCTGAATATAAGCCGCACCCACTAAATTTAACAACTAAAATGACTAAAGCTGTCTTCTTCAGTGTTGGAATTTAAGAGCCTCTGAATTAATTCGTCAAACACGTCCTCCTTTATATTCGTTTATATTCGTCCGTAAATTAGCCGAATCATAGTTTAAGCCGGAAGGTTCAAAGCGTTGGAAAAAAGTAGCGGCTTATAGTCCGGAAATTACGGTATTTTTAAGTTACGGAGAATGTCTACATTAAAAAAAAAAAAGACTTCTTTTTTTTCTTTTTTTTATTACAACAGACTTTACTTTTATACAGCATTAAATATAACATCTAATATTCCGATATTACTCCAAATACCATGGGGATTTTGCTAAAGGTGTAAGATTGTTTGATTGAGGTGAGTACTACGTCTGTACTAGACAGATGCATGCAATGTATTAGTCCTTTACTGTTGTCTATTAATAATCTTTCTCGGCATGTGTACACTCTCCAGGTTTGAGTTTTCAGTCAATTAGTGAAAAAGAGTAAATATTTACAGAGTTATTAATGTGTGTGGAAGTAATATTGGAGAGTAACTACATTTGTGACTCTAGCAGCATTATTTACACAATTTATAAAATTTGCTCGTAATGCAAACATGTACCACAAGGCAGAGGTCACAGCTGTCCAACACTTTCTCTGCATGGGTGAGGATGTCCGAGTCCAGAGTCTCTCCGAACCAAACCACAGCTGGTCTTAGGAGACCATTACAGCCTCTTTGCTCACACCTGAAAAGCACGCGCACACACACACGCACACATACATAATTTTTGTCAAAGTGAATAAGTTCATTTGAAAAGAGCACATAACTACAAGAGATCAGGAGTGTGTCTTGTGTGTCTTACCGGGGCAGATGTTGAACAGGGATCTCTGCGTCAGGTGTTTTAGGATCTGGAGCTCTGAGGATGTCAATAAGTTTGGAATCACAAAAAACAGCAATAACGTTCCAACATACATGTTTATTTTGTCTTTCTGTGATCAACTTCAGCAGCATCACTGCAATACTGCATACAAAAATTGGAAAAAAAAAACTTTTTAAGTAATCTGCTATAGCGACTCTACAACTCCCTTGGCTATAAGAAATGTATTAATGAAATTAAATGTTAGGCCTAAATGTATAAAACCCCAATAAAACCCTACACAGTACAAGTGTTAGACTTTAAAATAACATCCTTCACTTATGAAACTGAAACTGAAATCTGTTCACCATAGAATTTATAAAATATATAATGTTTTGAGTAACGAGAAACATTAAGCTATTCCTGCTCATCAAGCTAGTGCTCATACAAGGGCAGCCCATATAGTATATATAATATCTACAGATGACAATATTCCCAATCTGAAATTCATTTTTTTATCATAAAACAACTACGCAGTGCTCGGTTCATTCAGACATACAGACATTAAAGTAAGTAAATCCAAAACATTTTAGGTACCACTCTGACTCAACAGAACTTGTAAAATAAAATGTTTTTTTAATTATTTAATGGGTTCCTGACACAATAAAAATTAAACTATATGTATTAAATTATATAATCAAATTCAATCATGTAAATATATATAAAATTAAACTTTATGTATTCATCTGTTACACTTACTTTTTTCCTTCTAGTGTTTCACTTTTATTTTAACACAGAGAGACTTTAACACCACATGTGTGACAGGAGAACAGTAGATAGGCATAAAAGTGATCATAATTTAATCCAAATGACTGTTTACAGATCTGTGGCACAAGTTGAGAAATTTATTCTGAATTTTACCACAGCACTTCTGTAAATTTATTCACGGTAGAGAATTAATTTTCCTAGAGGAACATTTCAGCTATTAAAAACGTCAATTCGAAATGGCAGATAAGTGGCTTTTAGGATGACGCAGATTTGTTCTTTTAACTGCGTCATCTGAGGCTCTTTCATTGCTGACATCAGACTGAAACAAGCTTTTTTTTGCTCCAGTATGATCAATTTCATTTATTACACATTTACACACTGCTCAGGAGAGCAGTCTAACTCATCCAAGACATAAGATGAGGCTCTTACCCTTTTCCCTTCAGTGCAGCACAGATGGGGCTCTTGTAATTGGCTGCTTCGTGACCACAGCTCATACAACGTGTTTTAAACAGACTTCCTGGATTAACAATACAAGGGACAACGTATTAGTGCTACTAAAACATCAAGTCAACCAATTAGACAGAGAGCAGAAAAAATTAAACAATTATATCAAACTAAATGCCAAACATCTGTAAGTTCCAACTAGGTAGATATACATCCATCACAATTCCAAACCTTCCAAGTTTTGTCTCAAAAATTTGAAGATCTTATTTCTTTACAACTTTCTACTTGCCATGGATTTCCAGGATGTGTTTGGATCCAGCGCACCGATGGAGCTCGTCAATATTTTGAGTGATAACTGTGACCTCACGTCCCTGCTTGCTGAGTCGCTCCTCACACTCTGCAATGGCCAGGTGGGCAGGGTTGGGATTTTTTGTGAGCATGACCTCACGCCGGTAGTGGTAAAACTCCCAAACACGGGAGGGATTCCTTGAGAAAGCCACTGGAGTGGCAAGTTCCTACAAGATTAAAAAATGAAAACTTTTTATTAAAAACTGATTAAAAAACGGTGCTGATTGAAAAGTTGCCTGGGAAATTATGTTTAAAGTAGTTTTTTTTAACAAGTGCTTGGGCTTACTTACTTGGGCAAAATAAATAAAGGCTAATAAACTCCAATAGATACATGTTCATAATAGACTGAAAAAGAGCAACAGTAACAACTAAGCAGGTACTTTTCTGTACAGCACTGTTCCCCCGAAGCTTTAGAACATAGGTGTCAAACTCTGACCCACTGGCCAACTTATATTTGGCCCGTGAGGCAATACCAAATCACTACTAGAGTTGGCCCGCCAGTATTATACAGCGCATGTACCGCTATTACTACAAATCCCAGAATGCTCTGCTAGTGTTTACATGTCGTATCACACAGAAGTGAGATGGTTAAGCCGAGGAAAAGAACTGAACAGATGTTTCGAGCTGTGTGAGGAAATATGTCAGTTTCTGGAAAGCAAAGGGAAAGACACAGCAGAGCTCCGGGAGCAAAAGTTTCTGTGTGAGCTGGCCTTTATGTGTGACATCACGAGCCATCTTGATGCGCTGAACCTGCAGCTTCAGGGGGCGTATCATCACAGACATGTACGCTGCAGTGAGGGCTTTTAAAACTAAATTGTGTCTGTGGGAGAATCAGATGCTGCAAGGAAACCTGGGCCATTTTCCCTGCTGCCAAGTCAAAACGCGGATCTCTACCGCCGTCTTCCCATGTGCACAGTTTAGTGAAAAAATCAGCATACTCTGCGCTGAGTTTACCCGGCGATTTGCCGACTTTGATGTCCAGATATGTAGGTTTGAACTGCTCAGTGATCTGTTTGCTGTTTGCTGACGTGGAAACGCACCAACCAACCTCCAAATGGAGCTGATTAAACTCCAGTATAGTGACATGCTGAAGTTAAAGTATGATGCTGTGGGCGCTGCACAGTTTCCACATTTCATCCCTGACACAATGCCTCAGCTCCGCACCCAAGCTGCTCAGATGCTCTCCATGTTCGGCAGCACTTATCTATGTGAGCAACTATTCTCTTTCATGAAGATGACCAAAACATCTCACAGGAGTCGTCTGACAGATGAACACCTTTGCTCGATCCTGAGGATTTCCTCAGCTCAGAGCCTGAGCCCAGATATTGAGGAACTGGCATCCAAGAAGAGATGCCAGGTATCTGGCTT
>JAPZDY010000021.1:3407999-3421196 GCA_029783645.1 Ctenochaetus hawaiiensis
GCCTGAGCCCAGATATTGAGGAACTGGCATCCAAGAAGAGATGCCAGGTATCTGGCTTGAACACAGAGTAGATCAGTTTGTAGCAAACAGAGCTACAATTAAAGTTTTCTTTATGCACTTTGCACTTGCTAGTTCAAGGCATGAGCTTGAATGGTTTAACGTTCATTGAAGGATGTTATTATTAGTTAATTGGTTTATTAGTGTTATTTTATTTTTTAATTTATTATTAGCTTGTGGAAAAAGGTTACTGTTAGAATTAAATCAGAAGGCTGCAAATAAAAAAGAGGCATTCGATTTTTATTTAAATTTTATTTAAGAAATGAATGCCATTGATGTGTTTTTTTTATCTGAAATTAGATTTTGCATGTGTGCAATATTAAGTTATATATTATATTGTATTAAGCTTTGCTTGTTCCATATTGTTTAAACTTGTTTGGGTCCATTTTTTCAATAAATATCAATGTTGGCCCACGACTTTGTCAAAGTTTTAAATTTTGGCTCACTGTGTATTTGAGTTTGACACCCCTGCTTTAGACTATTATAATAATTCCCAAGGAACTGCTATGCCGGTTTCCTCTCTGAGTCAGAACTATTTTTAGTCATAATAAAACTGTGAGTGCACTTCCTATGAGTATCTCTGGAAAGCTTGATGACTGCGGACTCCAGACTCCTCTGCGAGTGTAGGACTTGTTATTTGTTAAGTTTCCCATAAACACTCACAGAAAAAGTTAAGCACTGTGAAAGACTATGTATGACTATTAATGAGCTGAATAATTAACTTTTTCTCTGCTGTCTTGCAGTTTTTTCACAAACTTAAGAGTTACAGACTGATTTATATTGTAAAAGATGAAGCAGCAAATATTTCAGAGTCATATGTGCTGGCTGTTTTATGGATGCAAGCATAGACAGGGTTGCATAATTCATTAAAAGACTAAAATTAGCCCTCCATTCATTGCACAATGTACTTTCTAGTTTATCTGGTACATTTAGCCAAAGTAAATGTAATCTATTATAGCAGTCCTGCAATACACCTGTCATAAAGCTTATGATGTTCAGTCTCTGTTAAATCCTTTTAGAGAAGTGATGATGCAGTTTGTGGTGCTGTCACATACTATTGCATCGTACTGACAGGTGCTTCTATGACCATCCATCTCATTAGCATCCATGAGGAGAGACTAAATGACAGAAACTCTTTCCAGTAAGATTCAGTTAAATAATATGGCTGCATACCTGTGCATTCCATTTTCTCCAATAGCCTCCTGCTCCTCTGAAGGTGGGGACTCCACTCTCTGCACTCACCCCTGCTCCAGTGATGATGACTATTTTCTTGGCCTTGGAGAAAATCTGTCTGAATGCTGCCAGGTCTGAACAGAATCACACACAGACACGTAACACAAAATGTATATAGAGGAATATGGAGAGGAATGTAGAGAGGAACCACAAACGACAAGAATAAAGACTACCTGAACTGGGTCTGGCCATGTTTTGGCTGACAAGGGGCTTTTTCAGATGGGCATAAAGTCGAGAACTGATTATGCCTCTGCAAGTGAACAGGCACACAACCATCTGGTTTGGCAAGAGAGGAAAAATATCATACATTTTACTATTGACTTTGGCACACAGCTGTTTTCCACCTTGGTTGGTGTCTCCGAGGGAAGCACTGATTTTACAATTAAGACTTTTAAAAACAAAGCAATTTTTTCAAATGTCAGAGGCACAGGTCTGAGGAAAAGAGCAAGGAGTAATGATATATATAACTATCTGCTGCCATCTCTGTATGGATGATCAAACAATACTCAGCTTGGAAGGGCTTTAATAACTGCTGTTCAGCTGATGTTCTTGCATATCAGCAGGACACTGGTCTGGTATCTGCATGTGTCCTCAAATGGGCAAATTAGGGGTGTCTGGAAAGTTTGAATAGTATTTATCTTTTACCCATAATTCTCAAAGTATCAATACAGTAGACAATTCAGTAGGAACAGTGATTGGACTGTATTGGCACAATGGTTAGAGTGGCCCTTTTTTGCTCTCAGAAAGGTCACTGAGGTCGTTGAAGTTAACGGCTAATATTAAATAACAAAAAGCTAGCATGCTAACTTACATAATTGTTTCGGTAATTTTATTTTTGATATAAGCGATGAGATTAACTACGTAAAAGTTTGATTAAGTCAGTAATATATAACGTTGACAGAGTTTTCCTGCCCAATAAAAGGCATGGTCCTTCACTGAGCACAGTTAACAGAGTTATTTTAGTTATCTTCAGCTAAAGGTGGGTTTTGTTGTCTAGCTAAGAGAAGCTAACAGCCTGTCAGCAGGTAAAACAGAAGTTAGCATGCTAACATGCTAGCGTTGGTGTCTATGAAACCAGCACTGCATTACGTTGAAAAAACATCGTGCCTAACCAGAACCTGGGATGAAAAATAACGTTAGGTACTCTGTCTGATCGGAGGTTTGCTAACGCCGGCCAACTACCTGTCAGACAGAAACCAGGACCGTCAGCTAGGGATTCAGGAAGTCGGTTTTTCTCTTATTCACCAGCCCTACAGTCATTGGTGTGGCTGTCAGGAATTGAGCCTATCAAAAGGGTCAGCGAGGTAAATAACAACCCCTACAAAAAAAAAAAAAGATATAACCAGCAGAGGGAGCCTGTGTACTGCAATATTACTGCATATGAACTCATATTTTACATCACTGTGGGCAGCTTCTTGTACCTCTGAACTGCTTTGGTTTTTTAACAACAACTTCATACCCAAATGTTTTACGTTAGATGAGCAATCTTATTTACTTTTATCCAGAGCAGGCAATAAAAAAGTATCAAAATTTACCCTTCTGGATTTTCTTTGTGAAATAAATGTGAACCCATTTACAATCATTTTATAATCTTCCTTCTCCACTAGAGGCCATCATCGTATTAATAGAGCATATAGCACAATATTAACACAATTATATAGTATATTGTAATGTTTTATATTGTTAATCCTGTGTGATTCAGTATAGCCTATTGATAGACTGTTTATTATTCGAGTAGTTCCAATTTAAAAATTGCAGCCAGTTCACAGAAAACAAATGCAGCAGCCAATAAGGCAATTATGTATTTTAATTAACAGGAGATTTTTCTTACATCACAGTTTCCATTGCAGATTTTAATATTAAACTCATGTGCTACTTCAAATTAGTCTTACATCTACAGTTTATGCCTCTGCAGTACCACTCCTACAATATATGGGTAATATATTGTACAATGGTTGTTTTTGTGAATGTGTGTGAGTGTTTGCTTTTTTGGGGGTTTTTTTTTGTAATAAAGGCAGCTATATGTGTATTAAGGTGTAAATTATGACAGTAGCATATTGCTTACATAGTTAATACTGAAAATATTTTTTGTCAAAAAAATACACTAGTATAGATAGAACATGGATTTTTTCATGTCTTTTCAAATATGAATTCCATAATATGTCATTTGAAAAAAAAAAAAACATTTGGTCTCTACTTGGCCTGACAGCCTGAGGACAGTCAGCATTGGCACTTCTATTTGTCCCACACCTGAATACATTTTTACTGGCTAGTCTTGAGGTGATGTCAAAATAAAATATATCTTTATTGGCCTGAGGTTCCAGTAACCCTCTATTGACAGTACATATGGTCACGTCTTTATGATGAAAGATGACAGGCTGATTTACTGGTTT
This sequence comes from Ctenochaetus hawaiiensis, assembly GCA_029783645.1. Lineage (NCBI taxonomy): Eukaryota > Metazoa > Chordata > Actinopteri > Acanthuriformes > Acanthuridae > Ctenochaetus > Ctenochaetus hawaiiensis. The sequence continues at coordinate 3,411,683 of JAPZDY010000021.1, forward strand.
AACGGTTGTTGAAAGGAAAAGGGGAAGATTAGACACTTCTTTACTTTGTATGGGATGTTTCCAATATTTACAGCCAACAGGCCAACAGAAACGTCCAGACTCTACACAAGCATGTTTTAATTTGGCAGAATGATCAAGGTGTTTATATTGACATCTGACATAGCAATATAAAGTGTGATACTCTAATTTTTTTAAGATACTCAAGACTTTTAGCATATCCATGATTCCTGTGAACCTGAGTGCCAGTAAATCGTTTTTTTTCCATTTAACATGTTAAATAATAATGAAAAATGCTCCACAACCTAAAGGTGAAACGTTCATGTTGCATCTTTTTTTGAACTAACACTCTGAAACACAAAGATTTAAATTGACAATTACATGAAACAAAGAAGGGCAACAAATCTTACTATTTAAAAGACTAGAACCACTGATTGCTCGTTTTTATTTAGTAGATAAATGGTATTTTAATCAACTCCCAAAAATGTTGTTGATTAGCCTCATTGTTTGTCAGTCGACTAATTAAATCATTGCCTATATATAAGCCACAGATGACAGTCAAAATCATGTGATGGATGTCAGTGTGCTCTATTGCTTTTCATTGGCCAGTGTGTTCTTGTTATAACTTGAGCAGGTGGAGCTGACTTACAGGAAAAGAAAGGGAAAAGAAGCTCATTAAAACCACCATCTCTCCCTCTCTCTCTCTCTCTCTATCCCTCACCCTCCTCCTATACCCTCAGTGTCCGTCACCATTACAATAGCCCGCCCCCCTCCTACACCGTCTGCCCGGGCGGGTGCACGAGTGGCTGCTGCGGCGCCGAATCTCTCGCAGTCCCGCCGGACGCCAGTGGACGCTGCCCGGCTGGCCGAACATGGCGGCGGCCCCGGAAGAGGAGGTAGACCGCAGACCGATCCGGAGGGTCCGGTCCAAGAGTGACACGCCTTACATCAACGAGGCGAGGATCTCTTTGCACCTGGAGACAGGTAGGCAGTCAGCTAGTGACACCGATGCTCTCCTCTGAATGTCTGGGAGTATTTGCAGCCTCCGCAGGGGGAATATTGTAGTAAATCGGTTTTCGCTGTGAGAGAAATTGCTTCATCGTTTCGTGACAGTTCCCACGCATCAGCATGACTTTGGGCTTTCATTGTGCAGCTCTGACGGTACCCGCGGTGCTCAGCTGCACCTGGGTGGATGCTAAGCACACAGTGACTCATGCGCCGGGAGACAAGCGGGGAAGAATGTCCCACATAAACTGGCTTTTTATTCCGACCGTGCATGTGATAAGCGCTCTGCAAGGCACGGTTATGTGCAGGAAGCCTAATTATTCCTACAGGACTATTGATTGCTATTGCTTCAGTCAGACTCCGCCTTGATTGTCGGCTGCAGTGAAATCCTGTGCGAACTTAGCCGCCTCTGGCTACTCCTTTACAATGCAGTTGTTATTATTGCATTTAGAGAAGGGTGAGGGATGGATGCTCCGGTTTGCGAAATCCTCGCAAAATGTGGCGTCTCGAGCCCGGATTGTCTGCGCGGAAACAGCATAGATAAGTTATTGTTTCCTTTGTTGCCATGGTCACGACAGTACGCTGCCAAGAAGCCTGCGTCTCAGTACGTATATACAGCTCGGTCTTTGTTCATTTGTATCCTTTTTTATTTTAAAACAGCACTTTCTCCTATGACATACACACACACACACGCACACACACACATGCACACACTTCCCTGAGGGAGGCTGCTTTATTATCACATCAGCGCGGAGCTGTCTACTGCCCCTCGGTGCTGAAAATGCCACCGAGCAAGGATAGGCAAACAGAGCCCGGAGGATTTTTGCGCGAAATCGGCATTTTCCCGTTGTTGATCATCCACAGTACAAATGTGAGAGGGCTTTCTTAATGAGCTCCTGCTTCCCAGTTGTGTTCGACCCTCCCCCAGAATTGCCCAATGTGACAAATCTTAGTCACATGGTGTGTATAGCCTGGTAGTGTAAGCCAGACCCAAGCCTATATTTTCCATTTCAGACAGATGCCAACTCTAGAAAATTCCCTCGCCTGGCTGTTGTTCTGCTTTGTCTCATTCTCTACCTTATACATGTTACCAGGAATGATTTATCCAGCAAACATATTGAATCGAGGCTCTACAATGTTCAAATCTTTATGTAAGAGTTGATGTGTTAATATAACATGTGAGGATCATGTTTTGATTAAGACATCTTAATTTTCCCCAAGCAAGGTGAGAAATGTATGTGAAAAGCCAGCTTTAAATAAATCTTAATGAGATCAGGAATTATCAACATGCTTGCCCCCCCTCCCTCCGTCCCTCCCTCCCTCCCCAGACCTTTATGACTCACGGTGTTGGTGTTCAGACTCAGAATCTCTCGGCTGCCCTCTCTCTGGCTCTCAACTATCTTCCTCTCCATTTTGTTTTCTATTAAGCACCTCCTCTTAGTGAGATTAGCCAAGCCTCCCCAAAATGAGTAACACTATTCTTTCTCGGAGCTTTGTGTCAGGCTCTCCATCAGACATGGCTTGAATCTGAAGGAGGGAGTAGGAGGGTGCTGCTGTGTCTTGCTAACAGTGCTGCTCCTGGCTATTAGCTGACAACAGAGTGGCTAGGCTGCAGCTGCATGAGGCTAACTTGGCATCATCAAGGCCACCAGCAGGCACTGCCAGCTACGTCAGGACAGAGATATTTGTCTTCACACCTTCCACTCAAACTATGACACATTCCTGCTTCCTTTTCTTCTTTTTCTCTCCCCCCCTCTCACTGGCGCTGCTTTGGTCTAATCTTTTTTCTGTCACCCGTGAAGCCATCTGCCCACCCACTCCCTTGATTCCCATTTACTTCAGGTTTGTGTGTTTAGCTGCCGTTGTTTTGCATAAATCCAGCCCACTCTATTTCTTTGATGTGTGTCAGCATTCATATGTGTAAATATCCACGCCACCCTCAGTTAGCATGTGTTAGTATAGTGCATGCTTGCGCACATGTGTGTGTGTGTGTGTGTGTGTGTGTGTGGAGGAGACTGGGCGTGTATGAGTTGTGGATTGAGTAAACAAGAGTTTATCACCAAAGGTTTTGCCAGACAGCTTGTTGTTGCTGTCAGCCATGTTCGGTGCTAAACCAGGATGAGATGATTTCACTTCAGCCTGACTCTTTGATGTCCACCATCACTATCAGTGCAGAAACATCACTCTGCTTCTTGCTCTTGTTGTACTCGATGCCTCTGTTGACCTGATTTTCAAAAATTCTATTTATTCTTGTCTATTTTTGTTTTCACCTTTTTTTTGTCTGTGCTGTTTTAATCTTGCTCTGTGTCTGCATGTGTGCACGAAAGCTGCTATATAAATAAGATTTAGTTGAATTTATTTGGATTTTAGGCAGTTTGGGGAGATTGAACAGCATTTTTATAACATAAAACATCTATAGTGTGTACTCATGGATCTTGTCTGAATTCTTAATCTTGCATGCAGAAATAATGCTAAAAGATCATTTTTTTAGCCTCTTAAACCATAATAAAGACTTTAAAAAAATTCCATAAGTACAAATGCAGTTAGTTATATATCATACTGTCTAACAATATCACATGTTTTTTCTTTGGCTGCCTCTCCCAACACAGTAACGGAACTATACTTTGATTAATTCACATAGTGGTCAAATTATTTGTCATTATTGTTATTAAACATCAGAGGGAGGAGTGGTGGGCAAATCAGTGGTTCAGTAACAGAATGCCACCCCTGCAGACTGCTGTTAACTTCCTGTTTGGTACCAACAGTCAAGATGTTGATCTTTCAACCATAACCATGATTGTTCTTTAGCCTAAACCAACTCATTTTGTATCTAACACTTTACTTGTTTGACCATAACCATATAGTGTTTGTTCCTAAGCCCAACCAAAGTCATTTAAGTCAGACCACAATTGCAGATTTCAAATAATAATCAACACAGACATTAGCATAGACTAATTGTTCATTGTTGGCTTTATCACTGGGAGTAATACAGCAGTGGCAATGCATTTTATAAGTCACAAAAATATGGATGATTGCACTCCATAGACTCTCTGCAGTTTTAGCATTACCAGTGGTTTAGCAGACAAGCTGGCTTTGTCGCAGTTTGTGGTAAATAATTTTTCCAAGGCTCATTTTATAAGTTGTGTTCACCTGGGCATTCTTAATCAGCTTGATCAGCCATTGTCACACCCATCAATCACTGTCCTTTAAAGAAGTACTAATTTTCACATCCTATGGTCAAGTATCATTTTCATAAAAATACACAAAAATGACATTTATTAATACAACAACATACAACATTTCTTCCAATATTAATTAGGGTCTAGATCATTGATTACCAACTGCTGGACATCAGGTGGTAACCAGCATGTAAAAAGACCCTCTTAGAAAAGATCTCAGGCTGAATTCAGCATTTAGGCTCCTAGAAACAAGAGTGTCAAGAAAATGAATCCAGCAGGTCCTTTCGCAGTGTGACTTTAACACAATGCAATGTGGAGCGCTAAAGCAATAGACATGTAGCAAGATCAAGAGGCAATAACAGAGTAGACATAGATTTGTTTGAACGGTCATCCTTACATTATGCCTTGTTAAATAAATAGACTTTAAGGTATTTACAGAAGAAAGTTCTCCTGTTGTTCCTGCAAGAAAGCAGCCTTGTTGTCATTGCCTGGGTTTGTCCATTCAGATTGTGGCTATTCTGCAAAAAGACTTTCTGCGCCAATCAAAAACTCTGATATTCCACTTACATGTGTTAACCCTTTACTGGTTGTACTTTAATTATAATTAATAATATTAATTGGTTGAAAAATATACATATATATTTATATATCTGTCGTGTATGAACGACCAGTAGTTGGAGTAGCAGTTAAATGCGTAAGTCAACACATAGTGTATGAATCATTTCTGAAGCAGTCATAAGTTTAGATTTTAAAAGATGCTGAGGTTGGTGTCTCGCAGATACAGCTGTCTGATCAGAAGATGTGTCACCTTAGAATGCGATGACAAATTAAGTATTTGTCGTTAAGTTTGGAAGAACATTTAAAGGTGCATCAATGTGTTTGTGTGCACTAGGGGGCAGATGAACACATAAACAATTTAACAAACAAAAAAGCTGTAATGGATAATGGCCTTTGGATAATGGCTAATGTGTTGGCAAACGCTTGCCAACGTACACATACAGCAAAGATCAACAGGAGGGTTCATTGAGAGCTGTGTTTGTTCCCACCTGATGAATTTTAAATTAAATATTGACTTTCCTTTGACTCTGGTTTCTCTCCTGAGAAAAATATCTGGATTTTCAGCTGCAAGATGTCCACTATGTTCACAAGCTAGTCTATAACTGTGTCTGTCCAGTGTTTGATGCTGGGCTGTGGGTTTCTTAGGGCTTGTTTGCTGAAGCAGCTGCTGCTAGAAAACAAAGCAGAGTGGTGGACTGAACTAAAAAGTAAAGGTGCTTTGAAAAAAAGGCTAAAGCAGGCTGTAAAAATCTAAAGAGCTCTGAGTTGGGTAAAAATATTCTGTGGATTTGTCATCGCAAGTGACCTCCATCACATTTCGCAGTTATATGATTCAACTAGGACACACAAATATTAATTACGGCAGTTTCTTAAAGTTCTGTGGGTTTTAGCAATGTTTGTTAAGTACAGCATGCATTAGTTATTATGGACATAGCATTCAGTCTACCATGTGGTCAGGAAGTTGATAAGAAAAACCTAAAATAGAAAATGCTGGCGAAAGTTTAATTTTTTTATTCTGCACTGATTTAATGCCAATATATTTGAGCAGATCTATTTCAAAGCCTGTCTTTTGGCATTTCTGTGGAGCTTGATCATCTTGAGCCAGTCCAGATCTCAGGCAGCACAGCTTTGCTCCAGCAATGTAAATCCAGGTCAGCTCGGTTAGAGCTTAGCCATTCTCACAAAGACCAAGACGCAGGCATTACCACGCTCTCATTCAAACACAGAGAGCTTTAACACAGACCTGAATGAAAGACTGAGACAGAGAGGGCTTAAATGAGAGGAGGTGGAGGAGCAGGAAGAGTCTGAGGAGGAGGATGGGATGGCAGGACGGAGGCTTGTAAATTGTGGCACCATAAAGACTGGCACGGTGAAAAAGAACAGACTTGGCTGCTGTCCATAGAATATGGTGGGAACGAAGCACACACAATCCACTCTGCACTGTGTGAGTAATGCTCTTCTTCTCTCACATCTACATAGATCGGCGCTGCTATCTGCATGCAGGCCTTGAGCAACAGAATGACAGAGCTACCTGCACAGAATACAAAAGCACAAAGAGGAAGTGTGAGAGCTTTAAATGCAGAGGAGTACTTCCTGCCTCGGTGCTTGCCACCAGATATACAAAACAGTTCACTCTTCCTCCACTGACACGTGGGTCTGTCCATTCAGCTCAGACAAGCTAACCTCTGTGCTGAGAGGGGAAACCTGAGCCAGGGAAGGCCTTGGATTCCAGGGAAGGCCTTGGATTCCAGCTGAGGTTGAAAAATCAAGATAGCAGGAAGGTCTCTTAGCTGGTGTGATGTCACAGTACAGGAACATACATAGGTGTGAAAAATAATAATAGGGTAGTGCCGAATCTTATTGAAGCTTTCACTGAAGTTTTCAAAGAAAGCTCAGAATGTCTGTCGTCATATTTTATGATGTCATTAATCCCCAAACACACCGTCAGAAAGGTTAATTTTTCCCTTGTGTTACTCACATTGGATTGCTGGATCATTTGAAGACTGAAGTTAAGATAAATCCTGTTTTTGATCCCAAAAATTTTATATAATAATAATAAAAATCTCTTAGTTTCCTTCTGATGATAACGGCTCCAGAATATGGAGTGAATTCAGAGCTTTTATTCCTACAAGCTCCTGTCTGCCCCCGAATGTCTTGTGGGTGCAATCATCATCAGCATCTGTCTCTTCCCTCGGCCCCCTCAACCCACACAGTACTTAAATCCCTAAATCAAATGTTGGTTTAGAAATGAAATCGCAATGTAATGAACAAAGCTTTGAAGCTTCATTTCAGTTAGTACGGTCCTCTTAGTTACTGAAACATTGTTAAGTGTGCGCAATTATATGCAAATGGCAGCAATGCAAAAACAAATTAAAACAATTAATTTTGCAGGTTGTATTTTGATGGACATTTGACCTCATTTTCCCTTATAATTTTGATATGTTTTAGCTTACTGACTGGACTCTGTGTAACATCACCACAGTTCAAGACCACATTATTACATGTCCTCTCGCATGAGACAATCAAAAATAGGGATTCACGCATCTAAAAAACCCTTTCACAAGATACTTAACTGATTAACAAGTGGTAGATGTTTTTCTCAACACCTGATTTGTTTTAAAAGTTTTCCAATGGTTTTCATGCCAGCCTTTGTTATATCTCTATATACAGTTTCTCCTTGTCTTACTCACTTTCGTTGTGAGGAAATATCTACACAGAAAGAACATTAAAAGTTCAAGCTTGTTCTCCTGTCCATGAAGACAGACAAGTATAAGACTAGAATTAACTTTGAGAGATTACAGTAATCAGTCACACACAATACTTGATGTTGACTCAATGTAACAACTTTATTCAGATAAACCAAAAAACATGTTCCATGATAAACATAAATGAGAAACTTATCTTAGGCTATTGGTGTGAGGAAAAACACTTTAAAAAACAACAGATTTATTTCACTGTTTCTGAGCACATCATTTTGTACCACGTATTATGACCGAGTCCTTCCTGCAGCTGGTGAGGTTTAAAAACCAGCCCGACCCCTCTACAGCAAGTCATCCCCTCTCTCTCTCCCCCCTACATCTGCTGTCTGTCTCCAGCTGTCACTATCTAAATAATAAATCAGAAATCCAAAAAGAAAAAAAAAAAAAGATCATGTATGTGCTACTTTTAAGGTATGTTTTACAAAAGGGTTTGTGTGTTGTAATTAATGATTTTAATGGTTGATAAGGATTTACTAACAGTAATAAGCAAGTTTATTATCACTGTATGTTTAATACTTCTCCTCACTTGCCTTTATTATGTCACCTGCAGTAGAAACACAGTTCAGACCCTCAGTGCATTTTGACAGCCTTTAGACAGTGTGTCTGAACTTGTTGCATTCATCATCCATATGTCAGTGAGGGCAGAAGTGACAGTGATACCAGTGCTATAGAGAGAAAAGACATGTTTCCAGCTAAGATAAAGCAAAAGTTATGACAAAATTGTAAGTTCATTGCTTAATGGGCTATTCAGCGAAGTAAAAAAGTCCCTCAATCAGATTTATGAATAAGTTAGAGGATAGTGGAAGTGTCATTGCTGTCTTGTGTTTGTTTGTTTGTTTAGTTTTTGGCTCCCTTTCTGGTTTTTGCTATTTCAGTGCAGCTTAAGAGCAGCTGCACTGAGAGCATCAGGAAGGTTCAAATGTTGGCAATATTCAAAAAGTTTTTGGACATGAAAATAGTTGACCCTTGACAATTGAAATCTTAAGGCTTTGTATTTCAAGAGATATTTTTTAGGAAAAACTTCACGTCACCTCAGTGCAGTTCAATATAAGACTTAGGTGGTTTTGTTGGAGCCCACAAAAAAAAAACTGAGGCTAATATTATTTTATGATACATATGTCTTATTTTAACAGATATTGCAATGAAAATGTTATAGTTGATGTATAACTGACCTGATATTCCTTATTCAACTTTTGAGATCTTTTGTTTGTTTTATATTTATAGTTATAATGTATCAGACTCTTTTTATTTTAAATTTGATGAGAAAAGTGTTCCATTACTATTAATGACTGTTATTATCTTTGATATTTACATATTCTGGCTGCTATGAACCAGCCCATCTCAGCGTGATGCTCATCTCTGCCTATTATCTTTATATCTGTGTGTCTTAATCAGATTTACTTACTCTTCCATTTCTTCTACTCGTTCTGCATCCTTACATATTCAGGTCAGACTGCATTCTGTCTTAATCTATTATTGGTTGCCTACCGTGTTTCACTCCTCCTTGTTTTGTAGCCTGCCTGTAAGACTCTCCTTGATATTCGCACCCCCCCCATGGTTGTTTTAAGTGTGCCCCTTTGTGTTCCATCCCTGGGCACTTCAGCTGTGGGGGTAGCTGCAAGAGTTGTCCTCAGGCAGAGAAGAATACACAGATGTAAACCACATCACCAGCAGCTGTTTTGAGCAGTACTGCTTTTTTTTTTTTTCTGTTTTAAGTATGCTGCCTGTAATGGTGAAGGCCACCTATCAAAACAGATGAGCTGCATGCAGAAGACGGAGGGAGAGGAGAGGGGGTGACTCATATCTCTCTGATATGCCAAGTCTCACTTTCACACATTTACAGGGATGTGCGCGCACACACACACACACACACACACACACACACACACACAGAAGCTCCTACAGGCTCTGCTGTACTGTCACTTTGTATTAATTCAGCACATAGCGGGTCCAGTCAGAGATGGGGGAGGGGGGGGGGGGGGGGGGGGGAAGCTTTTGAACAGTGAAGGGCAGGGA
>JAPZDY010000021.1:3428920-3439312 GCA_029783645.1 Ctenochaetus hawaiiensis
GGTATAGAACAATTAATAATGTTCTACTAAGAAACAAAAACAAAGCAAAAAAAATAATTAAAACATACAGAAAAAAACATAAATATAGGTGAAGATAAGTACATTCACATATTTAAAAGAAAAAGGACAAAAAAATCTAATCGAATTGAAAAATGTTACAATAAAAGGTTAATAGAGGCCTAGCATTACAGAGACTGTGAGATGTGGATTTATGTTTGCATGTAATTTTTTTTTTTATTATTCAGGTGGACTGAATGTTAGCCATGATTATTCGTGCAAGATTTAGTTTTTTAATCCAAACAGTGTCATTTAAAAATCTTTCTAAAATCTAAATCTCCCGGCGCTTCGATCTGATTGGCTTACGCGCAAGAGCGAGCCAGGACTGGTTGAATATGTGGGGGGGGGGTAAATTGCGTGAAGGTACTGACTAAAACCAGAAGTGTCAGAAGACTTCAAAATAAAACACAAAAAAATAACAATTTGTACACACTGAGTATAGGTTCAGAGTCTGGACTTCGTAAAAAAAGATTATCACAGTTTTCTAATATAAATGCATTATTTAAAATAAAATATATTGCCAAGCTTTTAATAGTTTGTTTTTGGTGAACAAGACAGCATTTTATCACTAGGATATCAGACTATCACTAGTATACTAGTAATATCACTATTGGATATCAGAACTCTTTGATTACCGACTTGGGAGAAATACTTGTGATCATACCACATCACTTAATACCAAAGCTATTGTAATTAAGGACAACAAAGTCTTTAGCATGGCTGTATCAAGTTCTCAATGTGTTATGCTGAATTTTATTTTTTTATCATCTATAATCATGTTCAAGAGGGCGTAGTGAATGTTTTCAAGAAGGCTGCAAAAAGATCTACATCTTTCTAAACCACAGTTTTCTGCATCGGTGGACAAGATGTAATTTTACTCTGTTTAGTCTATTCAAACGGTCTACAACCTCTTATATAATTGCTATTTTAATTGAACCAAACAGAATAGGTACGTGTTGTAAAGACAACATGATCATTTACAGTAAATTTCTCCTTTAATACGCTGTATGAACTATGTCTGGCATAAATTAGTGACAGCTTGTTTGCAGGTCTTTTAAGTATACCCCGATCAAAATGCCTTTATTTTGTAAGAATTGACCGGAACTTAGTCTCTTCTGTGGCCAGCTTGTCAGTAGTGGACAGCGCTGCAAACCAGTTGAAATCCCCCTTCCACCAGAGCAGAGGGCGAGAGGGTCCAGCCCTGCAGTCCAACTCAAACATGGCGGGCTTTGGAGGCGACGTGATGTGTTCATGGTCCGGATCCGGATCTGGGACCGAATCCCCATCTTCAGCGGCTCCCGTGCCCGAGGAGCAGAAACCGAGGAAGAGGAGAAGAGCCTTCTGCCTGACCAGGATGAAGTCCCTCAGCAGCTCCGGTAGACAGCATCAACATCAGCCCGCTACAAACAACAACAACATGCCGTTCATGATCCACTGCCAGATCGGCAAGGAGATCAAGCACATCTGCAGCAACTGCCGGGGTGCCGAGCCGCTGGAGGGTGAGCGGACACGGTTCACTTCACTGCGAGGGGACATGGAGGGGGGGAGAGGAGTTTGTGCTCCTCTGGTTTTAAATGATTGTTGGCATCTGTCAGTCGGTGACCGCTCCCCGCCCTGCCGCGGCGAATCTGCGCTACAGCAGATCTCAAATCAGCCCTTACTCAGACCTGTAGCAACTGTATTTACTCCTTACTGACCTTGAAAGAACTTAGTGCTATTGCAAAAGCGTGATGTGTCCATTTAGTTTTATCTTCAGGCGCACAGTGTTTGTGACCTAGTAGAAGTGAAGTGGGGTTACTGTGGGGCATCATTTCAGATTTATTATGTGTGTGTGTGTGTGAGGTTTTAGTTCTGCTTCCCTGTTTGCAATTTGATACTTTGGTCCACTTCTGTTAAACGGCTTGTTATCAGACTGAATTGCCAGTCATAACATTTCTAATTAACGGACTAAAACAGGATGATGCTGAGAAATGAAAAAAAAATCTGTTGTCAGTATTGATGGAGGTGATGCATTCATGCAGAAGATCATTTAAACTGTAAAGGCTAATAAAGACCATATTTTTAGAGCCAGAGATTAAACGAATGACAGCCACTTCCCACCAATAGACCACAGAGACAACAACCTGGCAATTTAATTAACTGAATTGACCAAGACTTCAGCAGTGGCTTGATTATTTTTATTGTCCATAAGTAGCTCTCTGTTTTAAAATCAATCTAATATTGATTTCATCTATTAAAAAATGTTGAATGTAATGCAAATACCAAGGTAATCTGAGGTAACATCCTCTGATATCTGACAAGTGAGAAACTGGAACAGAAAGTGTAGGTAACATTTGCTTTAAAATTTACTTAAATTATGGTTGTTTATTAAAGTTTTTGCTGATTAGTTTTATGCCAATTGATTGATCAATTTATGGAGTCATCACTGCACTAGTGTCAACATCTTTGGCTGCCCTGATGTTCAGTTTATTGCAACCAATCATCTTGTTTAATTTACAAGATCAATATGGTCGATTGACTAAAATATACTGTTTAATCAAGTCCCAAGGACTGTAAATGTCCGAGCCTGAGATGTGATTATTATTTTTAGTAACAAATGACTAAAGTTAGTTCTCAATAAAAATAAACCAATTGATTTAAATGTTGAAAAACTTATGGTTCTTATACTTGCAGAGTCACAGTGAGAGTCTTTAAATTGCTTGTAGTGTTTGATAAAAAGGCCAGAAGTCAGACAGTTCAATGATTTGAAAGTGGAAAAAAGTGACATTTACCAAATGTAAACTTAATAATTGTCCATTAATTTTCTGAGCTCAGGTAATCAGTCAATTGGTCCTGGTAATAAGATATAAATTATAGTATTTATTTGAAGAATTGATTAATTATTTTAATTTGAAAATCCAACCAGTGTTACTGTCCCACCACAGATCAGTACACGCAGAAGGCTGATGACTGCTCAACCAAAAGCAGATTTAAAGCAGAAGAATCATTTTTAGAATTAATTTATGACAGCTCCCTTCTAATTATAAGACCATAAAAAAAGCAACAGATCCGAAAACATGGCTGGGTCAGCAATCTGGATGAGTCAGCTGATGGAGTGAGCGGTTCGAGCCTCGGCAGCAGCATCGCCTCTGGTTTGGCTGCTTCGAGTTGTTGTTGCGCTTGTTGTTGTGTGAGTCAGTGCAAGTCAACAGACCCTGGGTCTGGCTGGAAGAATGTCACCCTGCAGTGTGAGGCTGAGCCCGCTGACTCACTGCTGGGGGGCGGGCAGACAGCAGCAGCAGCAGCAGGGACCGGACACCTATGTTCTGTTTACAGTGGCAAAGATGAGTCAAGAGGAAAGACGCGACACCCAAAAAACTGTTATGTAATGCGTGAAAGGGAGAGTTCAACCTCAGAGATGGAAAGGCTGCATCTCCTCAGCTCGCAGCTGGGATCCACTCATGCAACACTTCTGACAACATGTTTTATAGCTAAATGACTGTACAGCTGCACTGAAAATACTGATACTGATGTTATCAGAGATATTTCTTTGCTGTGAGAGAAACTATTCCTTTATTTGCATGGGGAAGGCTTCTGTGTGCTGTCTGTTATTCACACCAGGCTGCTACACAGAACAACCACAGACTCAAACTGTTGTTGGCTGAGCAGATCTGCCAGAGGGGGCAGCTGAGGAGGGGCAGTGGAGGAGGGGTGGGATGTTGTCGTTGAGGGGCCTCTCGATGGCAGCTGCTGTGCTGGTGCAGATCTGAACTGACATCCCTCTCGAAACACGGGGGACGAAGAGACTGACGTCTCACTCCATCTGCAGCTTCTTCACATTTCTTTGTTTTTACCACTGACGCACTGTTCGGCTTTTATCTGTGGCCATCGTTTCTTGGGAAGTTCTTGACTCAGTCTGCCTAAAGCGACTAATCTAAAAATGGCAAAAGTTTGATTCAATGCAGGAACTTCCTGACGTAGAAGGCTATCAGGAATGTGACCATTTACCGGCTTTTAGTACTTCAGTCACTTGTCGATAGTTACAGATGCAAACAACATTTTTGTCAGAAGTAAAAAACAAAGATTTCTGAGATTTGATACCCCACTGTACCACTGCAGGAGCTGTGTTTTTGTCCTACTAGTCTGGCTTTCGTTATTGGCTTGTACTGATCTTTTAGTTTGCAGGATGTCTTAAAAACTATGGAAGAGATTTCACTAAAATTAGGTTGTGGATTAATGAAGCAAGTATTGCTTCATGTTACAGCCTGTTTCTGGGTTCCAACCTGCCAGCTGCATGTCCTCCCTGTGCCTGTGTGGGTTTAATCTGAGTGCTTCACGTCCTCCAACGGTCCAAAGACAACATGCAAGATAACTAGTGACTCTGAAATTGCCTGTAGGTGTAAATGTGAGTTTGTATGGTTGTCTGTCTCTGTGTTTGTTTCTCATTTCAATTTATCAGTGCAGTAAAATAAGCAACAAAAAATAACAACTAGAGCAAGAAGCAAATTGTGGAGGTAAGATTTAGAAAATGCCTCGAGGCTTATAGATAGATTTTCATCCAATCTGCAATATATAAGGACAAAGTCATGTAATCCACAAATACAAGCAAACGAGCAACTCTTAAATGAGGTGCAAACATAAAGTAGGCAATATGAGACAGCAGGAGCACTTAATAAATGTTTTTAAAAAGGTAATGATGTTGTGTATTTAGCATATTTGTGAGCGTTTAAACTGTAAGTATGTATGCTTGTGCATGCGAGTGTGTGGCCACATGCTGAGGCACTGTTGTTTTCAGTCAACTCATTAGGAAAACAAGAAAGGAAGACCAATTAGAGTCATGTGTCATCAGTTGGGATACTTTGGTTCATCAGACATGTCTTGAGTCTTTTTTTAAATTCCATGACAGAAATAGACTGAAGTGCAATTAAAATAACTGCTTCGAGGCCCGATCCCCTTCTATCTGACAGAGAACTGGGAGCTGTGACCATTCGACGTGTCTAGCATTATAGTTGTGTACATTACTGTTAAACTGGAAAAATGCTTAATGATGCGAAAATAAAAACACAAGTTGGTGTTTATTTAAAAATACTGATCAAATCTTAAGCTGATTGAAGAGAGAGACTGAGTGATCAGCACTGCTGCTCCATGTGACTATTCAGCAAAACAGTTTCTGCAAAATGAAAAGCTTCAGATCTTGGCTGGGAAGATTGGTTCCCCATACTTTACTGCATTATATAAGCTACATCAGCCCTGTGACCTGTGATTAGCTGGTAGAGTTAATGGACTTGTTGATAGCTAATCGAATGTTTTTCATGCCAGACTTCATTAAAAGCTTATTAAATGTATCATGAGGTGCTGGGTTGCGATTCTTGTAGCCGAGGCTTTGTTGATATACATTTATTTTGAAACACATTTTGAAAGTTGCTTCACATTTTGTCAGTCAGGATTTGATGGTATTTTTCAGTTATGTAACAGTAAAAGAGTAACTGACTCGCTGTACATTTGGCTCAGTTTAAGCTTTACATCTCCAGACAGGAACAAAATGCAGACCACCTTGTGTATTCTGATGTCAGGTCAGATTTGAGGATTGTGCAGTCACCACCTGCCACTGTAGAAGACGTTTTCTCTTTAAATGCTGTATGTTCTCCAACCTCCAGACTCTGTTTTACTGTACTCATGAGTCAGGATGCATCATTGCTGTTAGGAAAGATGCTGCTTGTTGAAATGACTGAACCTATGACTTTAATGTCAAATGAAAATAGGCAATTCTGGACTGCTTTTACAGGTATTCATATTTAAAATTTTGAAAAATTCCTTCCTTCTTAGTAAATCTGTGTGGCCTGAATCTGTGCATTGGTAACTGCTGGTGCTTGTGTGTGTTTACATGTGTTGTTTTCCTTTGTTTCACACATGGCCTGTGGCTCAGGCCTCATGTTCTTGTTCTGCATTCTGTTTCATACAGCAGCAGGGTGTTCTGCATTATGAGAAAGGCATATTTCCAACTGATTACTTTCAATCAACTCTCTGTGAGGCCATAAGATCTACAGTTCAGAGTCAGATGGTGGATGGAGAAGTAGATGAGGGACAGACTTGACTTGAAACATGGGAAAAGTTTAAATGT
Organism: Ctenochaetus hawaiiensis; assembly: GCA_029783645.1. Classification (NCBI taxonomy): domain Eukaryota; kingdom Metazoa; phylum Chordata; class Actinopteri; order Acanthuriformes; family Acanthuridae; genus Ctenochaetus; species Ctenochaetus hawaiiensis. Next base: position 3,435,078 of record JAPZDY010000021.1, read on the forward strand.
GTCTTGGATTTTCACTGTAACACTTCTTGTTTATTTGTTCTTCCTCCTGGTTGTATTGAAGTCCTCTCTGTCAGGCTCATCTGGCCTGATGTGTGTCTCTATTTGTACCTCAAATCTCTCGGTGAGTTCCCCCTTTGTCTCACTGTGATTAACTAAATAAGCTGTTCCTTACTTGATTATGCTCAGCCTCCTGGGAGATTGTGTCTCCTGACATTTGAATCTGAGACAACGATCATCTGTATTTCTTAATTGTGGATTTTAGAAGCCCAGTGTGGCAAGGGATGATGTGTTAATTGAAAATTTAATTTGTGTCTGACTCAAAAGGTACTTATAAAATGAAAATGTAATTGATTCCCATTAGCAAGTCATATTTTATATCAACATTGGTATTATCTAATCACTGACTTGCCTCTAAATTCAGAATGATCGTACATTTCATTAAAAAAAAAAAATCATAGCAAAGCCATAATTAATTTTCCTGAGTACTTCTGTCATCAGTGTGATCAGGGTGCAGGTTATACACATCCAAAAAACTTCTTCAGGTGCTGGTTCAAAAACCAAACTATAAGCAGGAGTCAGAGAAAAAGATCTGCACACTGAATCAGCAACACACAGAAATATTGAATTGAGCAATATTTCGATGTAGCAGACATGGTCGTCAGGAATAATTAAATAACCACCATGAAACAGAGCAAAAGACACATAGACTCAAACATATTGTACATGTAGGTGACTGATCTGTATGGTTGGAGTTGGGACAATCAAAAGGCTAAACCAACCAGGAGCTTCAAGATCAAGGCTATGCAGGCACATATCAAGTACTGCACATCAAAAAAGGAAGTCAAATATATTATTACTCACGTCTATCATTCAGTAAGTCTATGCACAAAACTGCCGCAAAAAAATTTGACAGATTTAACAATGGAAAAGTAATATATTATTGCCTAGAATCTTAAGTAATGGAGGCAACTTCCTTGAAACAATAAGCCCTTTGTTTTCCTGCAAATTATGTGGAATTCCAATGATGAATTCCTGCAATAGTACTCACATTTTAATTCTGCTGTTATTCTAAGGTTAATAAACTAATCCTAAACCATATCCTCCCAACTGTTTGTTAATAACGACCTTGTTGTTTTCCAGCTGAGGAGGTGGAGAGGTTGGCAGCCATGCGCTCTGATTCGCTGGTTCCAGGCACGCACACGCCTCCCATTCGGCGGCGGAGCAAGTTCGCCACCCTGGGACGTCTATTTAAACCTTGGAAATGGAGGAAGAAGAAGAGTGAAAAGTTCAAGCAGACCTCTGCCGGTGAGAATAAAGACAGTGTAAACACAGCAGTTCTATTATCACCCTGTCCCCCGTCTCTCCTCCCTGTAGTAATCTGCCTCCCTCACATCACCCACAGAAGATAAACGCCTTCCTGTCACCCCTTGCAACAGTAGCAGTGATGAATGGCAGCTCAGAGGTGCTGTGCTGCAGAGCAGGGGGTGACATAGAGGCTGCTGCAAACATCTACTATGTATGATTGTGATTGTGGTGAAGTAAGGCGGGTAAAGCACCAGGAAGCTTTAGCTCGGCTGCTGCTGCTGCTGCTGCTTCATACCAGAGCATCAGCTGAGCATGGACTTGCTAGACAGAAAGCCACTTTAAAAAAATGTTTAAAGTGCCTTTACTGCAGAGAAATTTAAGACAAAATCACATAAATAAAAACCTGTTTTTTTCAAATAATTCTCAGTAAAGGTAAAGTAAGAAATGAAATAAAGAATTTATTTAGATGCAGAAATGGAAGAGACATGTTAACAGTTGATCATTGATTCTTTGTAATGACATGGAATGACATTAAAAGAATAGTAAAGAAAAGGAAGAATGTGGAGTGTGTGAAATAATAAAGTAAATTAAAAGCTAATTTACAATTATTATACTCAGTTCAGACATTTTGGCGAAAAGCTGTTAATTACAGCAATCATCAGAGATGCAAACACAGCCGCTGTGGAAGAGTTGACTGCAGCAACAAATCAGCTTTAAACTGTGATTGTCAGTGTGCTGCTGTGTCGCCTGCACAATGTTATTCCCACCATCCCGAATATGCGCGTGTTTATACATATGTTTGGTTCTCAGCTGCAATATGCACTCAGTAGTAAGCTGTGAAATGGAGCTGAGCATTCGATTTGGACGGAGAAATGGAAGCTGTTGTTGTTTCTCAGCTGGCTGAATCTTTCTGCATCCTGTTCTCAGCAGAGGGGTGAGGAGAGGCTTCCTACAGCCAAGCTGTTCTCCCAGCTGTCACAGCAGGTGACCGAAACCTGCTCCCTTTTCTCTGTGTGCAAATCAAAACGCTATACACTTAACAACACACACACACACGCAGGTAGACACGTGTAGTGAGCACTGTGTGTTATTGCTGGACTTTTGCCATCATTCAGTCCAAGTGCATTAAATAGTGTGTGCATTCATGGTTCATTACAGAGGAACCAGCCAAGCCTTTAACAAAAAAAACAAAAAACGTATGTTTTAGGGCTGGAAGATATGAACACAATCAAATATTACAACATTTCTGATAAGTTACCTCAATACTTTGACAATAATGTATAGATAATCATAGTACTGTAACCAAATATTAACACAAAAAGATTTTTGTTGAGTAATCATCAGTTATGTGGATACACTGACTTAAAGGGTTAAGACAAATGCTCCTAACAGAGCTTCATGCTCCTTAAGAAATGGGTGCACAGGAACGGTAAAAACGCCACAGCGGATGCTTTAACTGGGGTGCTGACTAAGATCAATCGGTTGGATATTGTGACTTTGCTGGAAGGGCCCATATTTGACTACGGTAACATTTCAGGCACACGCTGCTTTGCCGATGATAACGCAGTATTCCCGGAACAGTCTGATGGATAGCACATTATAGAGTTGGTTTGACAAATGTTAGGAGCTAGGTTGGTTCAGAAAATAACATTTAATCATAATAATATACTTTTACCACCTATTTAATATTTAATTTAAAATCTTAGACAGTATCTTGTATTATATAATATAATCAATATATATATATATATATATATATATATATATACAGTATATATTTACACATTTCCCAGATGTAAAACATATCTGTGAAATTTACAAACATTTTATCAATTAAAACACTACTTTACCAAACCAAAAAAGTAAATGCATAAATGTTGCATAAAAAAAATTATAATGTGTGTGTTAATGTGTGTGTATGTTTAAAAAAGTAACATTTACTACAGTTCTGTTTCCAAGGCTGCTGAACATATTGAGTGTTTTACTTCATTTTGACAACCTGTCAACCAACACTGTGCTGAGACTGTCCTGAGAACACTTACTTCTGTCTTATGGTGCCATAAATTATTTTAATGGTTAGTTTTGGTGGCTCACCATTTTGGCTGTTTGTTTATGTGCTGACCTGCCATTTCCTCCCTGTTTGTTACAGGAACTTGCAAAATGCTCATAAGTGCTGAACTCATTGTTTATTCCCACAATGCCTCTTACATTTTGCTTTAACCCCAGGCCCGTTTGTCATGATTGTTATCATCCTGTGTTTTTGCTGTGGATATTATTTACGTCCTGCATCCAACTAGTTTAATGAAAAGGACTTCAGGCACCGTAATGTAAATGAGTTTCTGTCTCAAGAGGAGAAATGAGACTGAAGTCAAATCATTCCTGTTGGGTAACTGTGAGAATCATAATGCAAATAACAGTAATAATACTTAAAGGCTTAAAAATTTAACTTGACCTTGAATTGCTAAACATGTAATGACAAAAAAAATAAATAAATATGAACAATAGCATTTAAGAAGGAAATTGTTAAAAGTTATAAAACTGTGCAACCTTGAGACGGAACTGGTTAGAAAAGTAGAGGGAAGGAAGTTGTTTCCGGTTTCCGGTGACATGCTGTGAGGACGCCAAACGCCGACCACGCCGCTACTTCAAGCAATTAAGTTAAAAGATTGAGTTTTTTCTATCTCCCCTAAGTCACCTTTTTGTGAAGAATTAATATTTTTCATCAAACATATGCCGGTTAAACTCCGCAGCGCAACAATGGATCCTGAAGCACTTGGGAAGATGATTAGAGATATTGTGCGTGAGGAAATCTTAACGGCATTTGAGACTAAACTGAAGCCGATGCAGGAGGAGCTAAATAGATTAAATCTCACATTAACAGCATGCAAATCTAAAGTGGAAGAGTTGGAAACTGCTACAAATACAATGGA
>JAPZDY010000021.1:3439412-3459387 GCA_029783645.1 Ctenochaetus hawaiiensis
CTGTGCAACCTTGAGACGGAACTGGTTAGAAAAGTAGAGGGAACACGGAGAAATAAGGAGTTAGATTATGTGAGTTTTGATTAAACCTCCCACATAGGATCTGCTGAAAAATGCCACGTAAACTTACAGATGACAAACAATAAATGCAAAAACAAATGATCTTTTCACTTTACTTATCCTGCAGGTTTCTAACGTGTATCGAGCTCTGCAGTGTGTCACTTAAGTCCCACTTACAAGATAGAACAGATGAAATGAAAGAGAATATTGTTCTAAAAATAGGGTGGAAAAAGCAGAAACATGAGGTTATTAGAAGCTCATGTTTGAAATGTGTTGCCAATGATTTCATGCTTCAAGATACAGATGATTAAAGGCGGTGTGCAGTAAAGCTCCGACCATGCTCCAGCCGTAATCTGTCTCGCAGACATTATGTGTTTATAAGTTTGGCTCACTTCTCTGAGGAACAGCTCGCTGCTGATGAAGGCTACAGATGGGAGGTTCAGTCACAAGATTCTTTCTGGGTAGCAACCATGATGAGGACCGCAAGTCCAAACGAACATCTGCTGCAACTAACAAACATTCAGTGTATCCAGTAGTTTATTTGACGTCATGTCATCTCTTCTTTAGTACTGGAGAGGAAAATGTCCACTCGCCAGAGCAGAGAAGAGCTCATCAAGAAGGGAGTCCTGAAGGAGGTCTATGAGAAAGGTGAGACAACAAAGGATGAAAAATAAAATGTGCACCTAATGTAAAACACTGTGGTGCTGAAATGACAGGTTGAATAATCAATTTGTAGTCTTGACATTTTGAAAATTACTCAAGGTTTTCTAGTTACAGCTTGTCAGTTGTGACTTTTTGCTTTTGACTGCCTCCTGTAATTTCTGGAAAATGTGATGTTTTCAGTCTGTTACTAAGGCTGCAAATTAAACCCATAATGTCTTTTACAGGCAGAAGAGTCATGATAAATCTATTATTGCAGTTTGTCATTTAAAAAAATTCACTTGTCTGCAATCCACTACAGTGTCAAAAGTAACAAAATGGATCATGAATGAGTTTTACCTATATAAAAGGTTTTGTCTGATCAAATGCAAGACAGTCATTAAAGGAATTATTTTACAGTGGAGTTTGCATACTTTTGCTTATAATAGAAGTGTATATATTGGAAAATATTCTTACTGCTTTCTTGATAACTACAAAGTCACACAAAATGAACAACTTCTAAACATCCCTGTGGCTTAAGTGACTTAATTTGACCAACTGTGTTTAACTCTCCTTGCCCTGTCATAGACGGCACCTCTCCAGCTGTACGAGAGGAGGTGAAGATGGAGAAGGGGCGTTCTCCGCTGCTTGGCTCCAGCCTGTCAGAGTCTGAAGGTACTGAGCTGATGGAAGGAGCAGCTGCAGCTGTAGGTAGGAAAAAGAGCCTAAATGTGCACCAATATTGCCTCATCTCTCACCTCAAAGTGTAGCGTCTGACTGTTCTATTTCTTTGTTTCTTCTCCTCAGGCTCTCTGGAGTTTCAGATGCCAAGTGAAGGTGCATGTCATCAGGACCAAGCCCAAAAATCCATCCAGGCTCCACCCACAAAGAAGTCCAGTGTGTATCCGGCCGACAGTGCTGAATCAACACTCCCGAGACCTCCTGCACTACACAAACAACCTCCTGCGCTACCACCCAAACCTTTCAACAGGCTACCTAATCACATTACAGGTACGTTTGTGTCTGTGCACACTCATCATTGCACGTGTATGCATACGTCTGATCCTTTCACATCCTCCCTCTCTGAGCAGACGGTGCCCCAGTGAAGTTGCCGTGCATGACGGTGAAGTTATCTCCTCCTCTACCTCCAAAGAAGCTCATGATCTCCATACCTGCAGGGAGCATGGAGCCCTCCTCGCTAGCCTTTCAGAAGTGCCACGCCCCTCCTAGCCATGCTCCAATGGGCGGCCACTCCCTGCAGTACGGGACGCTACCTGTCCCCCTCCACCCCCCGAGTCGAATCATAGAGGAGCTCAACAAAACGCTGGCCCTCACCATGCAGAGGTTTGAGAGGTGAGGATTAAGCCCTCTGAGTCTGTGTGGAAGTTCTGACGCAGAGATAAAAAACCCAAAGTGTTCGGCTCAGCTCCTCATCTCGCAGAACTTAATATTATTGCCGTCCCCTGAAATCTACGAATCTCCAAAACAACAACTTCTCATGAACACAAAAAAGAAAGCACTAGAATCAGTGTTGTCACATTGCATTTCTCAGCTACCCACATAGGTTTTAAATAGTTTATATGGCTGAAAAAGTGAGTGAATCCCTAACATATAAAGGAAAACAGTATATATCGACAAATACTCAGGTTACATTCAGGTTTCTGCTGAAATGACTGCAGGGTGGAAAATGCTATCATTGAAAAAATATCACAAATGGTAAACTGTGTGTTGTTTTTCATCACTCCACTATCTAATGGAAGCATATTGGTTACCCCCACCCCCTCACCACCTCTCTGACATCTGTCACACCTCCACATCCATCAGTATGATTGGTTGCCTGTCTGCAGTTTAATTTGCTGGAGGCAAGGTTCTACTCTCAGCAGGTTTTGCTGGTCATGCCAAAGCTAAGTAATATGCTGTTAATGTTTATTTTTAGAAAATCTTTTTTTATTTGAAAACTAGCTGTTTTGATTTTAAGCTGAAAAGAAAGGAAACATTAGTGTCAAAAAGTGCAGTTCTGCAAATGGCCACATGAGGTTGGCTCTAACAGCCAGGTAAAGAATACATTTTTGGTTTCAGTCCTCCCTGTCTTAATAACTGTGCAGGGGTTAGTCACTTCTTTAAAGGTGAAATATGTAACTTTTTATAGACATTTTTTTTTGTTTTTGTAGCTTAGATGGACAATATGAGCTTTTTGTTTGTTTGTGTTCTGACCACATCATTACAATACTTTGCATAAGTATTTAAAATATTTATAATAGTCATTTAAGCTCTTGTAAACAAATCCATTTAACAAGACCTCTGTCTTGTTGTTTGCTTATAGGCCTGTAAAAAAGCTGCATAGTGCAGATTTAAAATACAGTAAGAATTTCAGTTATGCATTATAAAGGGTGTGGCTGTTGTGAGTGACAGCTAGCCACTAGCGGTTAGCGAGGTGTTACCTCAGCTAATTCAAGTCACTGTACATGATTTTCCTGTTGTGTTTGTGTTGCTGGTGCCTCCTGGAAATTTTTCATGCAAATAACAGACAGATAAAATGGCTATCAGTAATTTAATTGTACAAACTTGGGTTACATGAAGTCTGTGTGTGCTCCTCTACCTCGCTCTACCTCGTCATGGGCTCAGCAGAGTCAGGCACCGCCAAGATGGCTACAGTCAGAGCCACTTAACTTAGCCACTTAGCCTCACTGAGCTTTACTATAGTTTTTAAGAGATCTTTGGGTGTTGTCAGAGAGACTAAGTCCATGTTTATACAGCCTTGGTGGATTCCATCTGCTTGTCTTTAGCATTTGTCACCTCTATGACTGAATGACAACAGGTTTTTCTTGTTATTGATTTGCTCAGAAAGTTTAAAGGCCAATGACAGATGACCGAACACAAAAGAAACAAACAAAAAAAAAAGACTGGAGGCTTTGATTGGTCATAGCCATGACGGTGGACTTGAATCATGAATATACAGCTGCTGTCCTGTTATTTCACAACCTCATGCCACATTTAACATGCACCTCTGACCTTTGCCCTTTCCCACCAACCTGCAGCTCCATGATGCATGCTGTTCCCACGGTGATGATCGAGTGTGATGACGACAAAGAGAACCTGCCCAACGAGGGGGACTACGAAGACCTGCCCAGTATGTACAAGCACGAAGAAGAGGAGGATGAGGAAGAAGAGGAGGAAGAGGAAGATGATGAGGAGGAAGAGGATGATGAGGAGGAAGATGAGGATGACACATTGTTTACAAGTAGGTGTCTTTCTCTCTTGCTGGGGTGTCTTTCTTTGGAGGGGTAAGCCATCCATCTGCTTCCTGTTTCAGACTAAGCTTTCACCTCATTGTACTGTGACAAGAAATTGCTTTCCAGCGTTTTTTAATTTGCATTATCGAACCAGCACCTGTTGTATTAATTATAATATATAACGTGTGCTTATGCATGGACGAGCATATGTGATAGTACATACATCACACATGGCTGGAAGTACTATGTGCTATATTTTACAAAATAGTGTATTTGTTTCTTTTTTTAAAAAAAACAAACAGTACATAATACAGGGAAAAGTAAAAATGATATTTTCTCTTGAGAATAAAGGTCTAAGACAGCCCATGAAGAATTCTCAACCAAAAAAAGGCTGAACAATGAGACAATGAAAAAATTAAAAATGCAATCATTTTCTTTTATTTGACCACCAGGCGGCAAAAAAAGGTCACGGACGCACAACTGTGAAATTAATACTGGTATATTCACTCTTGTTGAGTTCCATGCAAGTTGAGAGATGAAAATTTAATTTGCTTTTGTTGGAAAAGCAGATTTGCGTCTTTGCTTTCTGCACTGCCCACATTCAGCACAAGCAGGCAGGTGGTCATTCATCTGCATTTGCACATGTGGCCATGCCCAAACTCCACAGGACACAAAGCCAGAATAATACATCATCACCTTATAAAGGCTAACATGCTAGCGAAGGAGTTCCTCAGGGAGAGAACCACACAAACTGTTAAGAAAAAAAAACTTTTTCTTTCTTTTAGCTGCTAACTGTACCACCATGTTCACCAGCTAACTGCTGACTGTTTGTCAGTGCTGGACAGGTTGTGTACAGAGAGTTTATCCTGGCTTCTTTGCTGAAAACACTGTCACCGAGCTGGTGGCAGTAAATGTGCTGTAAAACCAAAAGGTATTAGCTAAAGGAGGCGGGGTTTCTACAGGTTTGACACTGCCAACACCCTCTTTACACTGTAGTCATTTGATTTCTGTTATTTCGAACAAATTGACCAGTGGATCTGTGCAAGATAACTGCTACATTTAAACTAAGTTATTGAAGGCATAAAAAGTAATCAGGTACATTTCAAAAGTCCCCTGAAGTGAACAGGGCTTTCAGTAACGTTATTTATATCATATCACACTGTTAACACACAGTTTTGCTCCTGGTGTGATCATTTAAGGCACACTGGCGATGAAGGTTTTACGAAAGGACTCTCTGGCCATCAAGCTGAGTAACCGTCCATCCAAGAGAGAGCTGGAGGAGAAGAACATCCTGCCGCTGCAGTCAGACCAAGAGAGATTCGAGTCTCGACAACAAACAGCCACCAAACTGACCCGGTGAGCCCGGTTACTCTTTAAAGTTCTTGATGTGACTTCACTGCACCCATTGTTTTTCACTCACTTTTGATGAAACCAGGTTAACTTCTTATGTGTTATAAAATCTGCACTGGTTACGTTCCCATGGAAACCATGCTCACGGGGTCCTGTGAAATGTCAGCTGCAGTAGCCTGGAAAAAAGCAACATGGGGAAAAGACAGCACACAATCTGCTGGATCAGTTCTGCTGCTGGCCGCTTCTCAGATCGACCACAAGAGAAACATAAAACACAGCCAGAGAATACAACCTCTGTGTTTGACTCACACTGCTAACTCCCAACTCAGAATCAGTGTTCCCATCACCAAACATTCTGATCAAATTCTGTTCCCCATGTCCTTCTTTTCACATTTACTGTAGCTGTCGTACTTTCTAAGACCTGCCTGAGGAAAATTTCCATGGAAAGGCTTTCATCGTACAGAAGTTGGTATGATTCAATCTAAAGTGGATTGGTATGACATTTCCTTAACCCTAGTGTATCCTTCCGTCACATATATTGAGTGGATGGAAAAAATAAATAACAACTAGTAAACCAGACTCAGGCAAACTTTTGAAGTGGCCATGGTGTAGAGGAACAGTGCACTTCAAGATAAGGAATTCAGCGGGAGTAGTGAAAGTTAGTAAATACATTTAACAAGTAGTGTGCCTAAGTACAGTTTTGAAGTACTATTTATGAGGTAACTTTAGTTACTTTGCAAATTCAGATTGATCACACAAACAATACAAAAAAATTAGGATCTAATGTAATAGATTGATATGGACCTTTTTCGATCCCTACTTTGGCATAAGTACAAGATCTAAGTACTAATTCAGCTGCTGATTAATGATGAAAACAACAATCCAGTTGTGACAACAGTGTTCCCTGTCTTTATCACATCCATTTTGTTTGGACAGGTGTGTTTAATTTAGATTTTTATAACTCGTCTAATGAAATGATCATCCTACGATTTGTTAGTGAGGATTTAGACTCAGTAATGCAATTTACTATAAAAATAGTGTTAGCCAGCGAAACACCACTTAGAAAACTCTGTCCTCCTCCTTTGGCTTTTCTTTTGACGCCCAGAGTGTTAATTATCTCTGTCTCTTAGCATCTCTTCACTTCCACTGTTCTCACTCATCATCAATCATCCCACCATCTGTATGAACTGCTGCACCACCTCAGAGACCGTGCCTGTGTACTCACGAAATACAAAGTCGTACATTTTTTTTTACATCAACTCCCCAGAGTATTAAAGTACAATGATGATGAAGATCTGAAAGTACACAAACACATACAAAATGTTATAAAAATAGACTTCCTGAAATAGATGTGTCACCATTTTTTCAGGCGGTTGAGTCAACGGCCGACAGCAGAGGAGCTGGAACAGAGGAACATACTCAAACGTAAGTGACACTGCACACAATAAGAGGAAAAGAAAAAAAGTATAAATCATTGGTGTGTGTGATCACGTCTCTTTCTTCTTCCTGCCAGCTCGGAACGATCTAGAGGAGCAGGAAGAAAAGAGGGAGATCAAGAGACATTTGTCCAGAAAGGTAAGAGATAGGAGATCAGTGGACAGTCTGGTCAATGGACGTGTTGACATGGTTAGTTCATGACCCAGGCTGGAAATATGATCATGGTTGCTGTGGTGACTCAAGTTCAACCCTACAGCGTATGGAAAGGATGATAGTATTATCTGTTACATCATCCTCTCATTCTGTGCTGTGCGCTGTGTGTGGCTCTGTGTGTGTGTGTGTGTGTGTGTGTGTGTGTGTGTGTGTGTGTGTGTTTGTAACCAATCAGCTTTGTTTCGGTGATAAATTTCTGCACTCTGTTGTTACACAGTAATGATATTTGATATATATTGTTAAATGAAGCAAGGGCAACTGATCCCGGGGTGATATTTTTTTTGCTCTTTGAAATTAAATATTTATTTCTACACTTTTGTCTCAAACAGTAATCCCTTTTTTATTCAGATTTAATCATTAATATGAGATCTGCTAAGGTGGTCATTTGTTTTAGTCCCATTTTGTCTCTCAGCAGTATAAAAATGTGTATTTTGATGCAGATCAGTTCCTGTCACAAACATGATTCAATAACATTAGCTATCTTTCCAGCATACAACGCATATTCCTCAGCCTTTGTTGAGCTTGTAAATAATGACCGGAGTGACCCATCTTCTTTCTTGCGCCCTCTAGCTCAGCCAGAGGCCTACAGTAGAGGAGCTTAGGGAGGCCAAGATCCTCATCCGCTTCAGTGACTACGTGGAGGTGGCTGAGGCTCAGGACTACGACAGGAGAGCGGACAAGCCGTGGACTCGGCTAACAGCTGCTGATAAGGTTAACACACAAACACAGACACACACAGAACAAATCCAAACAATACCTCACTGACCCCGCCTTCAAGAATTTTGTATCTGTTCATATGCACTGTATGTAAATTGTTTCTTTGTTTCGTCCAGGCTGCTATCAGGAAGGAGCTGAATGAGTTTAAAAGCACAGAGATGGAGGTGCATGAGTCAAGTCGTCATTTTACCAGGTGAGAATGTTACTGGGGCTTTAAAGCTCATTACATCTCAGATAACTGATTATTCAACAGATTTAAATTCAGGAGACAAATTTGCTGTTCTGAGTGTACACGCTGTTACATAAAAAGGGTTACATCTCTGTGTGAGGGCCATTTTAAGAAGTCTCATTGTTCATTGGTCAACTTGCTTTAAAACTTATGAGTTTAAGCTGCACTTTTCCTTACTGTATCTACACTGTGGTCTTGTCATATTGTTCTAATCATAATGGTCATTAGCAAGTGTCAAAACGGTTAAAATCAGCGACTGTCAGGTAAGTTCTGACTGTTTCAGTATGTTTATGCAAGCTGCAGGGAGCATCAACAAAGTGGCTGCAGACTCACGTGTTAGCATCTGCACCAAAAAGTAATTACGCTTGATAAAAATGAGCCACGCACAGACACTAGGCACATTAGTATAAACCCCAAAACAATGCTGAGGCAGAATGGTATTATTAGTTCTAAAAAATACGTGGTTATAAAATGAAGCGAAGACTTTGACCTGTTGAAGTTTCATACTCCAGCATTAAGGATATATGAATTAAATTTTAATAAAAAATTATCACACATATTTCACTCTGGATCAAATTAAAAGGTCACCTGACATCACCGAAGCTAAGCTGCTAAAATTTGAGTCATTACTCACTTTCTCTTTGTCGTCATGGATTCTCCCTCCAGGTTTCATCGGCCATGAAGTGGTCCAGTCAGACCTCGGCCAATGCTTTTGTACTCCCACATGCCAAGTGTTCAGACTGCTACCTGCTGCCCTCGTACTGCTAACGGCTCCAGTGTCCAGCGTCTACTTCAATCTGACAGACTGGGCGTGAACACAACCTGTGTGCTGCGGCCATCGCAGGAAACTGGAGCAAACACTTTCAGAAGTACAGATGGATTAAACTCTCTCCTGGCGTCTCCCCTCAGTGGAGATTTTAGACTTCTTGATATTCAAAAGCTTTCATTTGTCATTTTTTATGATGAAGAGATGGTGGTTTGTTTACTTTGCAGCACTTTTGCTTTAAACGAGGCTTATGGGAGCCAAACACAGAATCTGTGCCAATTTTGAAGATGAGAACGGCAGGGGTGAAGATGGAACTTTTTTTTCACACAGGGATTGTTTTCTTGCCTTTTTACCATGTTCTCTCTCTCCTTTCTCTACTGGACTGAAATCTTCCTTGGAGGCACATGTGTTGGCACAGTTCTATTCCACAGATGACATCTTAATGATCGTTTTATCTCATTTGGCCAGAGGAATTAAAACATTTTACAACAGCTTATGCTGTAGTAGGCAGCTGAATCTTAAGCCAAAATGTCTGAAAATCCTAATCAAAATCCCATAATGCCCTCAGCAAGCCAGTTAATGATAGAAAATGAAGATCCCTTAACACATACACGCCAATCCAGTGAGCAATAATTTCTAATTTTTCCCTCATTTGTTTTTCTGTTTATGGGCTGCATTCAACACATGTCAGACTTTGGATACCCATTTTAAACCAAAGCAACGTGACTTGCTGTGGAAGTCGTGATCTTGAATGCATCCCAGAGTGACTGCTGTTGAGAGTTCAGTAACCCACTGTGTCACTGTGCCTACAGTATTGTTTACAGGGATTTAAAAGTTGCCAAATTTACTTGTTTCATTTGATATTGAATATTAGCTGTAGACATGATAAAATGTTGCCGAACTCTCTTCTAAACAATAGAAAGTAGACTTCTTTTTGTATTTCTTTTCTTCTTTTTTTTTATTGTCTGAGATGATCCTTCAGCGCAACAAAATATGGAAACCCTGCCACCTTACACTTTGGTTTCTGTGGTTTACAGTCCATATTAGGTCCATGAATTGGCAGTTTTGACCATATTACTGGGAGAACTGGTTGGTCTGTCGTGTGTGTTATGACTGTGCATCTGAGCGAGTGTGTGAATGCTTGTTTACAAGCGTCAGTAATATTACTGTCTCTTGTATGATTTAAAATGTTTTGGGAGAAAAATATTCTCAGAATTATAAAAATTGTAAATAGCAAAGAAAGTAAGCAAGACTTTTCAAATGTTTTTGTAAAGCAGAAAAAACTGCATGTGATTATTAATTTATTGTGAGTCTTCTATGATGTATGCAGTTTCTTAAAGAAACTTATTAAAAAATAAGTTTATGCTTCCTTGTCTTTTTCAAGTTTTGTGCATTTACATTGATGAACGTCCACTCTATTTAATAGCTGCTGTCAGTTTTCATGCATTTGAGTCCTTTCCATGTCAAGCTTATCAGCTGGGAATTGTCCAATATAAAGAACTGCTTCCAATTTTATTGACTTATTGAAAACAGTCTGTGATGAGTTTTCAGTTCAGTCATGCAAGAATGAATCCCCAGTGTCATCGAACACAGCAGTCTTCAAAGAGTATCTTGAGAGCAAGTTCTGATGCTTCCTGAGAAAGCAGCTCATCTCTGGGCCCAGATCTCTGGTGTGTTGAGCTCCATGCTACACAGTGTGCATTGGAGTGCCGCAGTATTTGTGCCACAAGTCAATAGCTTTGGTCACAATGGCATCAGTGTTTTCTTGTGGTATCTGGAAAGAAAAAAAAATATTGTAAGGGTGTTACTACTCTTTATTAGGACAGACACAATGCATTTCTGCATGTTGGGTAATCACAGGACAGTGTTGGGCTGTCACTTAACTCACATTGCACAGAAACTTGACCACCCCTTCAGGCCGGTTGATCCCCATCAACACAATCTTGTAGCTGAGCAGAATCTCCAGGGCCACAAACACCAGAATCTTACAGGAGCCACTGATTACCTTGTCCCACACCCTAAGAGTAATGACCAAAGGGTCAGTTTGTTTGACAGTATGAAAAATATAGGGTCATGCCATTAGAAAATTTTGCTATAGCCTGACAAGGGTCGGATGTATCTCATCTGATGCATCTTAACACTAAGATCACACCACATGATATCAGCCCATCAGACACATGGAGTCAGAAACACGTGAGCCTTGGTCACAGTGAAAGCTGACCAATACTGCATCCATGATGCCTCACAGACAGGTTTACCAATAAGACACGAGTAATTATAAGGGTAAATCTGTTAACAAGATAAAGAGAACAAAGCCCACTCCTGCCTGATCACTTGAGCAAATACTGAAGGTCATAAAAGACAGCAAGCTACGATTGGTCAGGTTTCAACAAGTATGCTGGAGTAGATCCATGGCAGGAAGCACAGAATGAGGCAGAAATCTGTTTTGAAGATCCTTCAAAAAATCCTAAATAGGCAGATGCAGGATTTTTGATAATCTTAGTCTTCTGCTGATCTTTTGATGCCTTGCTGTGTGTTGGCCTTATGAAAGTGCACTGATTTGGTGAAGAGGCAAGTCTTGTGAACAGCAAACTGACCTCTGCAGGCTGGATTCAGGGAGGCAGCCGGCGAAGCAGCGTCTGAACCAGAGGCTGTAGGGCAGCTGAGCCAGGGCTCCAGTGTTCTTCAGATGGCTCAGCAGTCGAGGTTCCTCCTGACTCAGATAGTGCTCGAGGCTCTTTGGCTTTAACCGAACAGAACAGGAGAAAACAACAAAGTCTTAATTCATAGTGACGCAGATTAAAAAATACTGTGATCCAGATTCCTGAGTCATGAGAACTCTGTAACATCAATTCTGACATTTTTTTTAACTACATTTACACAAGAACACCTGTGTGCTTTATATCCCTCTCATTACTGAGTGCCATTTTGCATGTTCAGACATTCACACTATGAAGAAAACAATTCAAAAAATTTATTTTACTCTCCAAACAAAAACTGTTTTGTTTCTTTCTGTAATAATAACACCACTGTTGTAAAGTTTATAACCTTTCTAAAAAATCCTGGTTTGTGGTTGTGGCCCAGGAAAACAGTATAATCATTGTGGGAATCAGCAACACCCTATTTTTTAATCCACCATCGATTAAAGTTCCATTTTATTTTATTAATTTGAGATGCTTTTCATAGTGTTGACATTCACACCCCACTCCTCAGAGGTTGGACATTTCTTGCTTTCAGCAATATATTTTAATGATAATGTTAAGGAGTTTTTTCCTTTAAATAAAATGTGATACTGACCAGGTGGGGTATTGAGTCTCCAAACTTCGCATGGAACTGATTTACAAAACACTTGATTAGCCAATAGCAGTCGACAGGATCATCTACGATCTCCTCCATGGCTCGACTGATGGAGAGGAAGTCCTCGTTCTCTTCATCCTGAAACGACAGATCAATATCTTACATTAGGGCACCAAAGAATAAAGAAAACAAAGAGAAAAAATAACTACTAGCAACCTGAAAAACAGGAGTCAGTGCCACATCACAACATTCACAGAGCACACCGACAAAAACTGTCACAAAAAAAGAATTTGAAACATGAGCTGTTGAGGGCAATATATTTTAAGTGATTAAATTTGATCAACTTAAAAAAAAAGAGGTTATATTGTATCAACAGTGAATGCAATTCAGAAAGTCCGACAATTTTGCAAGTTTATCATTTCAATCATTTCAGTGACACATTTGAATGTATCAGAGCCATTAACCAACCAATATATCTTTTAAAAAAACTGTCAGACTATAATAACATTAACATAAACTCCTAAGACAAAATACTGCAGTGATCAAACTCACTTTTATGTCATCTCGACAAAACGTAGCAAAATTATTTTAAAAAATTTGAAGAATAAGTAGAAAGATAATACAGATACACATTTAAAGTCCCCACCAACTAATAAATGTGTTTTTCTAATCTATGTATCTCTTAAAATGTCAGACTTAACTTTACTGGCTCTTATCTGTGCAAAATGAAGTGTTTTTGCACCCCTTTTCTGAAAATAGTGAAATCTGTGCCTTTCCCTAAAAACTTAAATTCAGTCGAAACCCCGGCTAGATGTGTGATAAATTGTAAAGCCAATAATGGGCAAAGAAACATGAAACCTTCAGCACAGGACAGTAAGTACAGAGAGTAACAGTTTGTTTTAGCACAACCACTAACAGTTCCTCAGCTGCTGAGAATTACAAGCTAATATTCTAATAAATCTCAGAAAATAACAATAATCTCACTGGGGCAGAGGTCTCTGAGCACCGTGGGAGCACCTGGCTTTCCAGCTGGAACATGCGCAGGTAGACGTGGGTGGAGGGTGTTGAAGAGTTGATGTATCTCATCACCTCCAAGGCCTCCAAGATGTCCTGGTACTGCTCCTTCCTGTAGCCCCCCACCAGAGTGTGAGAGTCACTGTGGGGAGGGAGGATACCTGCAGAAACGAGAGGGCTTGTTGGTGTGTTATCACAATGTTCACGATGAGTTTATACACAAAACATCACATTTGATTCTTTAATATGTAACTAATATGTGATGTGTGTATGTCTTACCTAATAATACTTTCCACACATGAGTCCTATACATGGAGGGGAGAGGAAACCTCTGACTGAACGTGCTCAGCTTTTCAAGATCTGTTAGAAAATTGAAAACCTTTGTAACAGTACAAAAACTGACTTGTATCATCCAAACACAAGTGCAAACTGATGAGTAACAATGTTAAATTGTTAATAGGAACAAAAATCAGAAATACACTGGTGCCAGTATGTGATTAACACGCTAGGTGTGCTATGTGTCTTGTTACTATTGATGGTATGTGCTCATATGACAACCCTGACAACACTGTCTTTAAAACACTTTCATTGTGAAAGCCATGTTAAGACAGAAATTATCCCTCTGTGTGTTGATAAAAAAGACAAACTGTTAACATTACCTACCCAGAGGATTATCCTTGAGCAGTATTTCTAGTGATTTCTTCTCCTCCACTCCTCTGAAGCCCACTTTCTCATAATATGCAGAGCGGAAATTTCTCTGAGGGTCGTCCGTCATATTCCGAGCTGTCCAGTGGCACCTAGCTATACATATTTTCAGAAACCTTTAGTAAGAAGTTTTAAGTTACGTTACAGTGACGTTGGGTCTAGCGTAGCTATGTTAAGCTACCAAAAAAATCCGTGTTTTTATCACAGAGACTGAAAACAGATGGGGACTATTAACGATAGTTTATGAGATATGAGTAATGGCGACAACAACACTGTGCGCTTTTTATTTTAAGTTAAATTGACATTTGTTTCGCAAACTGTTGTGAAGATAAGCAGAAAGAAGAGACAAATGTTTGTGACTTGCTACTCCTACCTTGCTATGACGTGATTCAGACAAGCTAACGCTAATGTTAGCTACAGAGCCCGACAAGTACCATGCGCCGGGAAATGTAACATAAATGATACGTCCACCAGGTAAAGTAACATTACATGAATTTTCTAGTAGCGCTACGGCCTAAAACCACATTTTCAAAAATAAGCTGTCTACTTCATTTGCTACATGCTAACCACTGATGTTGTTGTTGCTATCGAAATACTTCCGGGTGGCACTCTGGACATAAAATGGTTGTGAAATTATAATTTGAAGAGAAAAAAAGAGTCCACCCCTTAAAAGGTTTTTGTTTAATCTACGGTAAAACTGCTGTACATAAAGAGAGCAAATAATAAAGGACCAGAATGTGCTTTTATTTTGATGACAACGTCAAATTGAGTATTTCTTCCCGTGTCATGTCCTCAACTTAAATAATTGACCCTTTTTGACTGTAATTATGCCAACCAGCAATAGAAGTTGTATAATATCTGATTAATTTAATAAAAAGAATGCATACTTTCTGTGGGAAATAGCATTTATAGCTTCGATACATGCTTTTAAATGAACATTTTTTTCTTTGTGTACTTAGTTGGTACTCGAGGAAATCACCTCCAATGTAAATCTAACCATTCCAAAATGCACATAATTGACAGAGCGCGCATGATCTGAAATGGATTTCGAACAATTTCGGTCAAACGATGGGCTTTCATTTCATAAATGTAACCTGTCTTTTACATTTCATTTGATTACTTGTCACTTTAAGTTGTTGTATGTAACATTTTAGCACAGATTACAGTACAAGTCCTACATTGTGGTCAAATTAGTATGTAGTGAGTGTAGGGAACTGGGTTGTCTAATTTAAATTGTCCAATGAAAGTAGAGGACAGTATGACAGCAGAATTTTGAACATGAATTTTGCATGAAAAGCATTGAACTGTTACCATACTGAGAAGTGAACCCAAGCTACTGAGGTGAACACTAAGAATCATAACTTTTGGATCATACAGGACCAACATATCAACAATGTACTGCATACTGGACCTATTAATTAAGATTGGGTCAAATATTTATTTGACCACATTTTTTAGCCACACTTGAACAAAGCTATGATATTTACAGAGAGAAAATTGAGTGTAACTGGCTAAAATTTCACATAAAATAACTCTTTGCCAGTTGAAGCAATATATATTACAATATTTTATTAATTACAATATTTTATACTGAAGTAGACTTAAGGTCCTATTATGGAGCCCTAATAAGTGAGAAAAATGAGAAAAAAAGATTTTCACCTGCATGTATGTATGTATGTTTCTTTTTATGTCTGTGAAACATTCAGAAAACATTTTTTCATTATCTTTTTTTTTAAGTTGGTTTCCTTTGACCTGTAAAAACAGGTTACTTGAACACAGTAGACTTTTTCAGTTTTCAGTTTGGTTAGGTTTAGGTACCAACACTACCCCCCTTGGATTTAGGAAATTATCTTGGTACAGGTTGAAATTTAAAGATAATAAAGATTTCATCCAGAAAGGAAAACTTTAATGTGCCACAGTCCCATCTTTTTATTCGTAGAAAAATCAGTATGGTTCTCTTTCAGCTAAGTTTTATTTTATCTTCCTTTTTTAGTTTTAAATAATAATAGGTTACATATGTAATGCAAGTGCCAGGCTACTTAGTAAAATACAAATGTTTAGCTTTACACTGGACACATCCTCCTCTACACATACTAATTATCTGACTGCCTCGAGGCTCTCTAAGCCCCAATGACAAACTTCTCAGGGTTGTGGTACACCTTACCCTCGTCACCAGAAAAAGACTACAACAAATGAGCCTGAAAATTTTCTTTTTGCTTGTTTTCAGATAAAAAAAAAATAACTGGGGAAAATGATCCTAGAAAAACTTTTCTTTTGCATGTGCTTATGTCATGAACACAAGAGAGAAAACAATTAAAATCAGACATGATTGCCATAGTGTTTTGTTTCTGACTTAACTAACTCAGGGCATCCATACCCAAGTTATGGGCTCTACAATTCCTACAAACTGAAGAATATCTATCATATTACATGTAATTACCAACAGTATTTTGGTAATCCATGAAGCTACATGCATAAGAACAGAAACAAATAAAATCAGAAAAGACTCTTTTATTTTGACATATTAAGAAACTGTTACAAAGCAAAAAATAGTAAACAGCAAAAAAAACTTTCATTAACAAGTGATTCAGCAGAAAGAAGAAAAGTAGCTGAAACAAATGTCACCCAACACTGAATCCCTATTCTCACAAAAAGCCAATTTAGATGTAAAATAAACGTAAGTATAATGGAATTGTTACCAATTTAAAGCTTAGAAAAACATAACATTCAATGAAGATTTTGAAAATATGTTCTAAAAATGTGTATGTAATAATATGGCAATAATTTCTCAGCATTCTAAGCACCAAAAATGATATTCACATAGACTTTATTGTCAATCCAAATACCTCAATAAAGCTTCCATTAATATTTAAGTCAATTTCCATTAAAAAAATATTGGTAGTGTTAATTTTCATTGATCATTCAAACATATATTTTTTAAACAGCTTAGCAATACCAAAGCAAGAATCTAAAAGAAAGCAAAAAGAATTTTACATTTTTTTCCTCGTATAAAACACACACACTTTTCATTAGTTCTTTTCTGAACAATTAAAAGGGCCTGATTTTAATAAAATTCTGATTCATTTGCAGAAAAAGAGCATAAACCTGCAGGATCTTTTCCTTGTTTAGTTGATGGATCCAGAGGAGAAAGCAGTGAAACTCGACTGATTATACCGATTAGTTGATAAGGAATTGGGGGAGCCTAAGTCCACACTGCTCCTGCGGGAGCTTCGTCGTGAGCCACTCCTGGATCCTGTGGTGGATCCTGGGGCAGAGGAGAAGTTGTAAGGGCTGCTGATTCCTCTGGAAGACACAGATGAAGCCTGCAGCATTTTCACTCCAGTGCTTTCCTCCACCAGGCAATTATCTAGAGCCTCTTTATAAGAGATCTTAAGTTTGCTCTTGGGGCAGGTCAGGTTTTTTGTGTGATGGCTGATATCTTGGAGCTTCGCGGCTGTTCTCTCATCCAGCCAGTCCATTCTCAAAGCATCTTCTATTGTTCTTCTACAGCCCGTTTCTGGATCATAAAGACCCCCTGTTACAAACTGGAACTCCATAAACCTCTGCCCTGCTTCATAGGGCAGCCACATCTCCTTAATAGCCTTAGCAGCAGACATCCGCTTCCTAGTTTTTACATCCTCAAAGCCAATGTAGGCTTTCTGGGCAGGCTTGAGCTTAGAGGCCATGTCATCACTTATTATACCAAGACGGCAGGCCTCTTGGATGCCAAACCTTTGGCCATTTGTGGGATTGATGATCCCTCCAGTGCAAGCCTGGGCCTCCAGTAGTCTTTGGGCAGTGATGGTATCCACCAGACCACAATTTAGAGCCTCTGTGATGGATATCTTCTCTAGAGTCTCTGTGTCAAAGATGGCACCCACAGGTTCCTGTTCAACCAATGTTTCAACTGGGGAGCTCAGAGCAATAGATATACTGGATATATTCCTAAGGCAGTCAGGTGAGTCTTGAGATACACTGCTTTTTGAGGTAGCTCGTTCTGTGATGGTTGTACTTCTTGTTGTGGTCATCTTGGTGAGAGTAGGTGATAAGGATCTTGACAGGACTGATGTTGATGATGATGATGAAGATGACAATGTCACAGGAACTGAGACTTCTGATGTTCTTAAATTTGATGACGATGTCATTAGTGTCGTACCTGAGGATGCTGATGGTCCTGAAGTGAATGATAATGATGGAAATGACGATGATCCTTGTTTGGTCTTGCTGGTGATGATATCTGCAAATTGAGTAAGGGTGATGGAACCTGATTTGTACTGATCTAAATCTGATTGATCAATTACTTTCTTTTCAAGCAGCTCAGAAATATCATACTGTTTTCCAGTCTTTCTATCATTGATAACAAACCGTGTGGAACCATCTGGGGCAGTCACAATGATCTCTTCCCACTCACACTCTTGTTCAGACAACTCCTGGAAGGTTTCGTAGTCAATATATCCTTTGTCATATGCTTCACGTACTGTCATCTCTTTATTAGTTTCTGGATCCACAATTACTACTCTCGTTTTCCTCAAAGTGTTCTTCGAGGTTGACTCTAGCTTTTTCTTGTCCATAACAGGCAAAAGGCTGAGGCCAGTCCTCGTGTCTGTGATACAGCGTTTCTTAAGCTCCACATATGTTAGGTTTTCCTCCGTGTTTGGGTCAAAGAAACACTTGGAGTCAGCTCTCTGATCAGTCAGGATCTTGTTCATTTTCTCATCAAAGCAACCTCTCTTGTAAGCTACTTTCACATCAATACGATGGCTATGTTCAGGATCAATAATGCCACCGTTGGCAATCTGGGCCTCTAGGAGACGGATGCCATAATCTCTCTCCACTAGGCCTCTTTCTATGGCTTGGGAGAGTGGGATAATCTTATCTGTACCAGGAACTTTGTAACCAGTAACAGCCATCTCTGCTGATGACAGTTTGTCCTTAAACTCTGACCCAAATAGTCTTCTATTAAGGGCTTCATTGACAGTCAGGTAAAGGTTGTTGACAGGGTCAACTATGAACCCTGAAGCAGCCTGAGCCTCAAGCAGTTTTAGGGTGGTTCCCGATTCCAACAATCCATCCTTCATGGCTTGATAGATGGAAATTGTCCTATCATTGGCTTCATCATAAATTCCTGCTATGCAGGTAGAACCTCTCAGATAGGGAGACAGACGTTCTTGAATGTCCTGGCTCGTTAATCTGCCCTCTCTCAGTTTATCTATATCAGCACGTTCAAGCAGACTAGCATCCACTAGATCGATGACAGACACTGGGCCTCTGAGTCCCTGGACAGTTAATGGTTTTTCAGGTTCAGGGAGGAGCAAAAGGCCTGTGCTTGGATCTGCTTTACATTTCCTCTTCAGTGATAAATAGGAAGTTGCTTGATGGGTGTCTGGGTCCAGAAAGCACTCAGGATTCTGATTTAAGGCCTGGCACAGGTCCTCATCTATGAGATCCCTATTCATGGCAATCTCTCTCGGTAGGAATACACTCGAGGAAGGTTCTAAAACACCCCCTACAGCCTGTTGAGCCTGAAGTATACGTACAGCTATGTCCTTGTTGATTAATCCGTTTTTCATGGCCTGGCTGGCTGACAGGAGCTTGCCAGTAGTTGGGTCTATGTAACCTATAGCTGCAGCCTCAGCTGCAAAAAGCTTTGATTTATCTTCCTCATCCACTAATCCTTTAGCACATGCTTCCTTAACTGTAAGTTTCTGATTAGTTCTGGGGTCAATGATGTGGCCTGTGGCTACTTGAGCAAACAGTAGCAAGTTGGCACAGTCGGACGACATTATCTTCTGTTTTTTTGCCTCTGAGAATGACATTTTCCTTAAAGGTCCAGCTGCAACACCAGCAATTGACCCTGTCCCTTTTAGAAAGACTTTCTTATCCACAGCCACCTCAGCGACAGTTTTCTCCCCCTTTATTAGTTGGTTAAATGTTGGTTTATCCAGAACCCCACAATCAAGCAGGTGCTGTGCTGAGACTTGCTTACGAACACCATCAAAAAGTAGTGTGGATGGATCAACTCTCTTAGAGACTGGCAGGAGCTGTAGGCCTGTGTGAGGCTCAGTCTTGCATCTTCTCTTCAAATCCCCATAACTGACATCACGCTCACTGTCTGGGTCGAGGTAAGAGGGAGGGCTCTGCCTTAAAACTTGATGAAGGTTTTCATCCAAAAGATTGCGCCTGACAGCTATATCTTTAGGTAGAAACACACTGAGATTTGGATCTAGAATGCCTCCTGCACACTCCTGAGCCTGCAGCAGACGTAGCCCAGTCTTCCTATCAATTAATCCTTTCTTTATTGCCTCAAACACTGAGAGA
>JAPZDY010000021.1:3459487-3470906 GCA_029783645.1 Ctenochaetus hawaiiensis
CTCCAGCAATAGGCCCAGTTCCCTTCAAAAAGACCTTCTTGTCCGCAGACACCTCTGGGACAGTTTTCTCCCCCTTAGCTAGCTGGTCAAAAGTTGGCTTGTCAATAACTCCACATTCAAACAATTGCTGTGCTGAGACTGGCTTGCGAACACCATCAAAAATCAGTTTGGAAGGGTCTTTCCTCTCTGTGATTGGCAGGAGCTGTAGGCCTGTGTGTGACTCTGTTTTACATCTTTTCTTTAGCGCCCCATAGCTAGCATCACGCTCGCTGTCTGGGTCAATGTAATACTCAGGCATCTTGTTTAGAGCACGACAAAGGTCTTCATCCAAAAGGTTGCGCTTTATAGCTGTGTCTTTTGGGAGAAACACACTAAGATTTGGATCTAGAATGCCTCCTGCACATTCCTGAGCCTGCAGCAGACGTAGCCCAGTCTTTCTATCAATTAATCCTCTCTTTATTGCCTCAAATACTGAAAGAGGCTTAGCTGTGCTAGGATCCCGGAACCCCACAGCTGCAGCCTCAGCTTCCAGTAATCTATCACGATCCCTGATATCTACCACTCCTCTGGCACATGCTTCCTCTACAGTCAGCTTTTGATTGTCTGTTGGGTCAATAATGTGTCCTGTGGCAGCCTGGGCATCCAGCAGTAAATCTGCACTATCTGAGGGCATGAGCATCTGTTTCTTGGCCTCTGAGAATGACATTTTCCCTAAAGGTCCAGCAGCAACACCAGCGATTGATCCTGTCCCTTTTAGTGAGACTTTCTTATCCACAGACACCTCTGGAACAGTTTTCTCGCCCTTCATTAGTTGAATAAATGTTGGCTTGTCCAGCACACCACAATCATGTAATTGCTTTGCTGTTACTGGTTTACGAACACCATCAAAGATCAGTTTGGAAGGGTCTTTCCTCTCTGTGATTGGCAAAAGAAGTAGACCCGTGTGAGGCTCTGTCTTACATCTTCTCTTCAAATCCCCATAACTGGCATCATGCTCTGTTTCTGGATCAAGGTAACACTTGGGATTCTGTTTAAGGGCTTGGCGGACTTTTTCATCCAAGAGGTTGCGCTGGATTGCTGTATCTTTTGGGAGAAACACACTGAGATTGGGGTCTAGAATGCCTCCTGTACTCTCCTGAGCCTGCAGCAGACGTAGCCCAGTCTTCCTGTCAATTAGTCCCTTTGTCATGGCCTCAAACACTGAGAGAGGTTTGGTTGCACTAGCATCCTTGTATCCCACAGCTGCAGCCTCTGCTTCTAGTAATCTGTCTCGATCCCTGATGTCCACCAACCCTCTGGCACAGGCATCCTCTACAGTCAGCTTCTGGTTTTTGTTAGGGTCAATAATGTGGCCAGTAGCAGCCTGAGCTTCCAATAGCAAATCTGCACTCTCTTCAGGGAGCAGCATTTGTTTCTTGGCTTCTGACAAAGACATTTTGCCTTGACTTCCAGCTATCACCCCGGCAATAGGCCCAGTTCCCTTTAGATTTACATTTTTCTCTATGGACACCTCTGGAACAGTCTTCTTCCCATTTTCTAGATCTTTAAATGTTGGCTTGTCCAGCACACCACAATCAACCAGCTGCTTAGCTGTAACAGGTTTGCGAACCCCATCAAAGACAAGTTTAGAGGGGTCTGCTTTCTCTCTGATAGGAAGAAGCAAAAGGCCTGTGTGTGGCTCTATCTTGCATCTTCTCTTCATTGACATATAGGTCACGCCATCCTCATTTTCAGGGTCCAGGTAGAGCTTGGGCCTCTGATTTAGAGCATTAAATATGCCTTCATCGATTAAGTTTCGCTCAATTGCTGTGTCTTTGGGAAGGAACACACTGAGTACAGGATCTAGGATGCCACCACAAGACACCTGGGCTTGCAATAGACGTAGTGTTGTGTTCTTGTCAATCAGTCCTGTCTTCATGGTCTGAAATATTGAAAGGGGTTTGCTTGTGCCAGGACCACTATATCCTACGGCTGCAGCCTCTGCTGCTAGCAGTCTCTCCTTATCTTCCTCATCAACCACACCTTGATCACATGCCTCTTCAACTGTCAATTTCTGATTAGTCCTGGGGTCAATTATATGACCTGTGGCAGCCTGAGCATCAAGGAGAAGGTCTACGCTATCCTGTGGCAGGAGATTCTCTTTCTTGGCTTCTGTAAAAGTCAATTTGCATATGGGTCCAGTAAGAGACCCTGGACCTTTTGGACCTTCAATTATGACCCCAGCTATTGGGCCAGTTCCTTTAAGATTGATTTTTTTTTCAACAGACACATCAGGGACAGTCTTTTGCTCTTTCAAAAGCTGGCTGAATGTTGGCTTGTCCAAGACACCACACTCAAGCAGTTGGTTTGCTGTGACTTTTTTGCGGACTCCATCGAAAATCAAGTTGGAGGGATCCAAGGGTGGGGGCTCTCTGACTTTCTTCAACTCAGTTTCCATGTTTTGTCTGACAATGGTCACCTCTCGCAGTTCTCTCTGGATGGCTGCCAGCTTACTTTTATAAGTATCCTCAAGCTCCCGAAGTTCCCGCATCAGCCTCTCAATCTCACTTTTTAAAGAGTTCTTCTCCCTTTCCAAACGGTCCTTGTCTGTGTCATATTGTCTGATCAAATCCTGCTTACCGTCATACTGATCCTTCCAGTAACCCAAATCCTTCTTCACTCTATCATTCTCCTCCAGGAGACGTTGCTTGTTGCGAAGCTCAGTATCTAACAACAGTTTAATTTGACTGAGTTCCTCCTCTAGCCTAAGCAAACGATCTTTGTCCTTTTCTGATGATTGCAGTTTCAGCAACAGAGCATCTCTCTCCATCAAAACCTCACTGAGCTGGGACTGAATGGATTGAATCATGGAAGTTGTCTGTAGGAGGGATAAAAGCAGACCAAAAAAAGATAAGATTAGTCAACTCAAAAAAACATTAACAAATGTTCCTGTTAATCAGGAACAATATATTTTTCTCTGCATTTTACATCATGGTATACAATTAAACAATAACACTGTGATAGTGCACATTAGGAGTAATATAAAAATAATGTAGTAATAATGCTACTATCAAAATGACTTGCACCTTAAACCCAGTAAATTTATACTAGTGCCGGTGACCTTGATGGTAAACTTAAATATTATCAAGAACAGCACACATACTTGCTCTTTTATTTTTTTTAACAGTAGAATATTATAGGCAGTCCAATATTTTTGCTCACAGCTTAATTAAGTGCAACAGAATTGATATCACAAATGGAATGATTCTGGACTTGCTGTAGGTCCTGTCTTTTTGTCTAACCGCTGTGATAATTTAAAATGTGACAAAACAGACTTAGCCACGATTGCAATTTTAAATGTAAAACAACAAATATATTATTTTATTGATTATTGTAGAGTAAAAATCCCCACAAATATAGCAAATTTGTGTGTGTTCCTACAAAATATAATTTGCTTTGTTTAGTCAGGATTGTAATTGGCAAACTGCTTTTTCCGACAGAAAACATAATAACAAAACAATGTCTTACAAGAGTGGGAGGTAGAAGTACACAGACTATGCATTACAGTAGGCATTTTTTTAAGGTAATTATCCAGTAAAAAAATAATAATAATAGAAAAAAATGTGAAATCAGCTGTGTGTAATCAATCCTCCCAATTCTGTAGACAAACTGTGGTGACACTACATATTTATAGCAACTACAAAGTAGCAGACTAACTCTTATATTTACTTTGCTCAGACTGGAATGGTTACTGTCTACATTCTGTAAATTCACAAAACAGCACAAACAGACAATGCATATCGATGGGGGACAATCTTTACTGATTGGTCTAACATTTCATGACCACAATGTTTTGAAAAAATATGGATGTTTTCAATGTATATCAGTGCTGTTTTGCAAGTTTGCAAGATGTGTATGTAAGATCAGAGGCTGCAATTGTATGACAAACAATAATCAAACCACAGAACAGAGGACCAGTGGTGATGGTGTCTTGACAGAGTTGATCAGTCTGTGCAACAGTGGTAAAAAAAGACAATAAAGCATGCAGACTGCACATTTTTGCACAGTGTAGTCAGGCAGACAGTTGAGTCAGCACGAAGAGAGGCACAGACTAAGCTTGCATGCAAGTGATTGAGAAGTTTGTTCAAACACATACAGACATATGTGTTCAAATCAGAGCTACCAAGTGGGAGGCATTTATAAGGGCATTAAAGGTGTTCCAGCATGCAAGCAAATGTTTGGCTATAGACAGTGATAGCTACTTGATTGATCCACATTAAGACTCTGATTTGGAAAGATGAGAGCAGTCCAGGACTAAGTGCCAAACTTCCATGTACCTCAGTGGCCTGGTTTTGTATTTTCTCAGCCTCCAGCTTGAGTTTCTCCCTCTCTGATGAGAGCTCTGAGACCAGGTTGTGGTACTCTACATTATTGCGCTCACTGGACTGCAGCTGCAGCTCCAGGGCAGTTATCTGGGAGGAAAGCTCATCATCACATTCCTGTTTAGATCTCAAGAGTTCTTCTTTATCATGTCGTGCTGCCCTTAGTTCCTCCTCCAACCTCAGCCTCTCTTTGGTCTGAGTTTCTGTCAACTCCTTTAGCCTTTGAAGCTCAACAGTGCTCTCATTTAGTGCCTTACTTCTCTCCTCTATAGTTTTGTAAAGACCCTCATTCCCAAGGTTTGCCTCTTTGACTCTGGCCTGCTCCTGGAGTAGCTGTTGCTGTAAGGCCTTCAGCTCCGCGCTCAGCTGTGTCATGCGCTCTGCAGAGGTCTTGTTTTGTCTCAGGCTTTTCTCCAGCTCCTCCTGCAACCTAAGACGCTCTTCTTCCCTTCTCTTTTCTGACAAGCTTGCTTGGTCTTGGCTCTCATGTAGCTTTGCAATGGTATTAGTATACTCTTTTATGGATGATGTGGTCTTTTCAAGCTCTGTTTCGACCTGCCTTCTCCTGGTCAGTTCCTCTTGGTTGGCCTTTCTCAGATTCTCCACTTGGCTCTCGAGTTTGTCTCTCAAAACCTGAAGATCCTTAATGCGTGCCTGTAACCTGCTTATGTTCTCTTCTACTCTGCTTTTCTCCCTGCTTTCCCTCTCCAACTCCAAACGCATCTTCTGAAGCCCTTCCTTGCACTCCCCAAGTTGAGATGCCGCCATTGATGAACTGGATAGCTTCACCTTCAGCTCAGCCAAAGTCTCTTCAAGTATGCCTTGCCCCTCCTCTATAGTTCTCCTTCTGCGGGTCTCTTCCTCTAGACTGTGTTTGACGTAGGTCAGCTCCTCACTCTTCCCCTGCAGACTTTTCATAACTTCACCCAGCTCCTCTGAGTACTTGCTGTTTTCTTCATCTCTCTGCCTCATCAGCACCTCCACCTGATTTTCAAGTTCTCTTCTCCGACGACCTTCTTCTGTGATGACAGCACGCTGACTGTGAGCTTCTTCCTCTGCCATCTTCCTTTGTTCCTGAGCTTCCCTGACAGACTTTCTAACCCTCCTGAGCTCCTCCTCAAGATTCCTTCTCTCTGCCTCCCTCCTTTCATACTGTAGCTGGAGCTCAGCTGAATCCTCTTCCCTCTGGGCTGCCAGCTTTTGGATGTCTGTGCGGCTGACTTGAATCTGGGATTCGTAGCTGAGCTTTAAGTTACTGATCTCCTCATTGTATTGGCTTCTTACCTTTGACATCTCCTTCTGTAGCTCCTTGATCCTTGCTTCTTTGTCAGCCAGCTGCCGCCGCAACTGTTCAATCTCATGCTCGAAATTTGCCACATTCTTTTCCACCTCCATCTTGGACCAGCTGACGGTCTCCAGCTCCTTCTGCCTCTTTCTCAGCACCACATCATACTCCTCATTCTGCTGAGTGTAGCGCTCCTCTGCCAGCCTTTTCTTTCTCTTTTCTTCTTCGAGCAAGTAGTTGAGACGTGTCACCTCATCACTGAGGTCTGCCAGTCGGCTGTGAGTGCTGTCCAGGCTCTCCTTGGTGGCGTTGCACTGCAGTGCAGTTTTTTGCTTCACTTCCTCCATTGAGAGCAGATCATTCTGTGACTGGGACAATTCAAGTTGGTAGCGGGCAACAGCATCTTCTAGGGATTTGTTCTTAGTATTGGAGTCTTGCATGTCCTCCCTCAGTAGCCGTAGTTCTTCCTCCAACAGATCAATCCTGGTGTTACGAATCTGTAAGTAAAGATTAAGTTTCAATGTACAAAGCACTTCATCAAGGTGTATTTGAAAAGGTTCAACTAATCCATTTAATCACTCATCATCACAAAATATTGTTGTTTCTTTGAATCTATATTATTGATCTTTTTGTCTCCCTGTGGGAACAGTGACAAACCATAAACACAACACTGTCACATTATCACCTTATCAGTACCAAGTAGATTTTTTTGTTGTCAAACATTTACCTACTTACACAACAACTAGACATGGACTAACAATGAATTTAGCTGGAGTCAAGTCCAAAATTCACTCTCTTTTTAGCTCTGTTTTAGTATCTACCAACTTCTAATAAAAAATATTCTCTCTTTGGTTTCTAAAAGCTCCACTTTCTTCACCATCTAGTTTTTGCAATTTTTTCTGGTGTGTGTCAGAACTGTCCTTATTTAATATATCAGGGACCGCGATCATTACTGGCATTATTATCGTGTAAATCTGACATATTTAACCAATCTACTTATAGTTCAGGATGAAGATAAAAACTGAGCAAGCAGTTACAATTCTTCAAAGAGCTGCAAAATAAAACACTGGTACCTTGAGCTCCTCCATGTTTTTGTGCAGCTGTCCCAGGAATTTGTGGTAGTCACCAGACAGGGTAAACAACTCCATGTACTGGGTTTGCAGTTGCACAGCCTGATACAAAGACACAGCAAACTCAAGGATAAGTTAGAATGTCTAAAGAACAGAATTTGATTCAGAGAAATTTCATTGGCTTATCTCCTCCTTAAACAAACTAAACAAAAAAGGGGAAAGAATGTTTTCAGATACGAGTGGGTTATTATATGCCTAAAGCTGTTTCAGTGTTTTCATTAAAGTTAGCATTTTCCAATTTACCTCCTGATTAAGATCCATTGATGGCGACTTCAGCATTGTCCTCTTGATGGGAATGTTGAGCAGAGTCTCTAAACCAGAGGTGTAGGAGGCAAGGTCTGTTTCATAGTCCTGTAAAACAAACAATGTTGTGACATTCGTAAAACAAAAGGAGATATTCTGAGGAAACTAAAGTCTGTTAACACATGTTGGTCATCTTACCCTAATAGAATTCACACAGGCCTCATTGTCCCTTAACACACTCTCTACTGTCTCCCTCTTTGCCTTGATTTCTGAGTTCAGGACCTTGAAAACACAGTAACACGAGGATGTCAAATGTCAGATAACTTAAGACACATTTACATAGACCCTCAATAACGTGAGCAAATTCACTGAAAACAATGAATGGCCGAGCTGGGGACCTTCTGGTTGTCAATATGGTCTTTCAGTGCATGGATGTTGTCTATCTTGGTGGCCTGCAGTGCATCTTGTTTTTTGCGTGTGTCATTGATCCAGTCCAAAAGGGAGGTACTGGTTTGCTTGTAGTGCTGCAGCTGAGGATGATAGACCTGCAAATCCTCGAGTCTAAGAATAAAAAAAGTGTTGAATTCAAAATAAAGCAGCATCCTTATCTTTCTTAGTAAACACATAGATAACTATTAACTGGCATGAAATACAAAGTGAAACACTTAAAAGAACGAGTTCCCTTCTAACATAAAACTCTAATCCGATGATGAAGGCTGGTGTAAAAGGGTTGTCCTGTATCTAGAGCTGTAATAACTGTTTATTTTTTTGTCAAAGGTTAATCATTTTTTTTTCAACAGATCAATTAATTGTCAAATCAATAAAATGTCAAAAAATAGTGAAAAATGCCCCTCACAAGTTCCCACAGTGTGTGAACTTTAAAATGTTTTATTATCATCATTCCAAAAAAACAAAAAAGAATACCACTGAATGTTTTTCATTTTTGACCAACTATATTCTTATCAATTGTTAAATTACTTAATCAACTTATAGTTGAATTAATACCTAATGCATTTTGCAAATAAAATTAGAACTGTTGGTAAAATGTGACAGAGCCATAACTTGCGATCTGTGAATCACAAGTGCTTGCAAATTGCTTATGGGAAACAGGCCTTACACTCATATATGTAATGAGAGTCTCACAGTAAATAGATTTTACATGGGAAACTGAAAAAATGTCTGATCACAGAGTAGATAACAACGTGTTTAACTGCCTGAACCCTGTCTTATATCTGTAAACAGCTTCACACAGAGAAACTGAACACCTTGGGTTTGGTGTAACAGTCAACTTTTCATAAACATGCATCAAATCAACTGCAAAGATTAAAAGAGATATGAGAGGGAGAGAGACACACCTGGTGTCAATCTGTCCGTGAATTCGTCTCCAGCGATCTGACAGCAGGTTCACATGCTCAGTGTATTTGGACAGCATCATATCACACCTGTGGAAGGGTCCGCCCACCTGACTATTCCACTGGCTGGCCTTAGCCAACTCTGCCTCCATGGAGGTCAGAATATCTCTCTTCTGATCCAACTCTACTTTAATATTCTGCACAACAACAATACACAGGAAAAAAGTCAGATATCAGCTATAGGAATATTTTTAGAACCAGGGGGATCTTAGCATATACCCAAAACAGCACAGTGGCACTTTTTAGCTTACTCACATCAGTTGTTCTGATTTTTTTATTAGAAATTAATATTCTAAATTATGAATTATTTAAATTATAATAACTTTAGTGGTAAAAAATAAAAAGCTATAAAAAGGCAGTATTACGAGGGATTCTTTTTATATGTGAACCTAAATAAAAAAACTTAACAGAAACTCCAACATTCTGCAACAAACCATTGTGACTTTTTGAAAAAAAAATAATGTACATAATGAAATTGCTATCTGTTTCATAAAATACCTTCAGGGTATTCATATAATCCTCCACTTCACTAGGTGACAGAGAAGTGGTCTCTTTCTCTGTCAGTCTCGCCTCATGAACTTTCACAATGTCTTCCGCTCGTGCTACACTCTCCAGCATGTCCCTTAGGGCCCGCAGCCTGATACAGACAAAGAAATAAGGTCGACAGAGAAATTCCAGAAAAATTAGATTAAATACATGTATGTAATAGATGATGTGAAAGATGAGTTTGTTATTGTAGCTTCCTTTACATTTATTAATGTAGTAAGCTGTGAGAGAAGGAAGGGTTCTTTATTCTACAACAGATTCAAAGAACTTCTGCTGGTGAGAGCAATCTTTTATCTTGATCTTCAATGTTATAGTGCAGCTGCTGTTATAATATCATTAATGCACATTTGAAATTCTATTTCTGGTAAAATTTACTTAACATGTCTTTTCATTCTAGGAGTGGATAATATGGCTCATATACTGTAAGCCCAATAAGACAAGAAGAAGACAAGAAACACTCGTTTCTTTTTACAACTTTGAACTTGACCAACCCAATGGAGACTGCTTGGCCTAACTTAGTGAACATTTGCTTGGCTTCAAACTATTTGACACTGTGTCAAAGAATCATTACAGTTATATCTGTTAAATCTGGCTCATTAACTGGCTCATTAACGTGACATATAAAAAAATTGAGTTTACATCTTTATGGAATTCTTGTATATTTTACTATCAAAAAAAAGAAAAAATGTTGTACAACCTACTGTAAATTTTTTTCTGCATAGAGTTTTACACATACATGATTTTGCCACAGCATTTGAATCCTTACGTTATAAGATCCTGCCATATAAACTGACACTTAACATCCACACTTGAATTTTAAAGTACTGTAACAGTAGTTTATCAGCATCCTTGAAAAGTGTCTCATTTCAACACTGACAGGGAAGACAGATTTTGCGCCTTGCTATTGCAACACACCTTTAGGTCAATGACACTCATTCCTCTGAGGGAATTATAATAGTAATGGTAGGATTTCATGAATAATCAAAGCTTAAGGGAAACAGTCTGAGTTAGTTTGTGTAGGCTCACCGCTGCAGGTAAGCTGACGAGCTGTTCTCCAGAATGCCCAGTTTTTCGTTGATGACTTCAAGCTCGCTGCGGAGGAACTGGGCTTTATCTGAATCATTCATGCCCTCCAGCTCCTTCAAAATTTGCTCCCTCAGACGTAAGTACTCCGCACGTATCGAGTCGATGTCATGCTGCACTGTCTATGAGAAGACATACACAAAAATACTGTTACTGCAGTGAAAATGGGGTTTGTGCACTTGAAATAGGATTTTTTTCTATACAGCTTGCTTGTCTTTTTTTGTAATTTTGAGTTTTCGTGTCTACCTCCAACTCAGCGATCTTGAGACCACAGTCATGCACACCGTCGTCTCCGAAGCAGATGTGAACGTGCCGACTCAGCAAACCCTCAGCGCCCTCCAGCCTCAGTCTGAGTGCGTGCAGCTCAGTTAAACTGTGGGAGGAAGAGATAGAAGGGGACAACAGCACCTTCCTCTTCACCGGCTTCAGGACTTCCTTCTTAATCACCTGCTCTTTTTTCACCACCTCTTTCTTCACTTCCACTTTCTTCTCTGCTAGTTTTTTCAACTCCATCCTCCGTCTTTCTTCTTCCAGCCTCCTGGCCTCCTCTTCAGCAGCAGCAGCGTGTTGTTGCTGCTGTATTATAATCAGTTGCGCTTGTTGTTCCTGTTGTGCAACTGTGAGAAGATACAGGATATGTTTTTCAGAGATAAGATTCAGTCTAAATGATAAAGTGATAAAGCATGCAGACTAAAATACAGTTCATAATATATGCCAAAGGACAAGTAGATGGTGTTTCTCATGAACACCAATACCTTGTCCTTTGCTTCATTGTTTTATTTATTTTCTTTTTTTGAGTACCAAGCCGTACTGTATAGTTTTTGCATTACTGACCATAAGTAGGCAGCTGCACCACCATCTGTTCATAGTGGGTCTGGGCTCCAGTGAACTGGTTTTCGATGGACGTCTTGTCCTCATCGGCAAACATCTGGGAACCTTTGCTGCTCACTTTGAATTCCTCATAGTGAGTCTCCAGGTTCTTGATAATTTGACGGTATTCCTCCGGACGCATCTTGGCCAGCTGGAACACACACACACACGCACACACACACACGTGCACGACATTAGACTCAGATCTAAACAACATCAACATCAACAACAACAACATAAGACACCAAAACTGGAAAGTGAAAGGTAAGTGAATTCACTTAATTTTAGACAAAACAATAACAATAACACTAACAACAATATTAATAATGACAATAACAATAGTGCTTTGATCTGTGAAAATGTCCGTACCTTGGCAGATTTTTAGGTCCAAATTTAAGCTCAAGATATATGGTGAGCAGCATATAAACAGTGAACTTGTGACTCCTTTTCTGTCTACTGTACACTGCCTTGGTCTGAAATCTTGTCCTA
>JAPZDY010000021.1:3471936-3489410 GCA_029783645.1 Ctenochaetus hawaiiensis
GTATAAAATGTATATAATATACATTTGTAAAGTATATATATTATTTTAACAGAGCCTAACTTCGGAGATTTTATTAATCACTTACCATGGAGATTGTGAGGGAGTTGATGTGTCTGATATCTATGAGACAGTACTGCCAGGCAATTAGACTCTTCACGTTGATGTACAGCTGATTCCAGATGGACATGATGGCCTCATAGTACTGCTCGTTCCTTTGGGTGACACAGAGACAAAACTCAACAACAAGGTTTCGTGTATCTCAGCTAAGACCTGCATATAAATTTTATGTGTTCATTGACCCAGAGTTATAAACTTGTCATCATTTTGACAAAACAAACAATTGTTGTGTCTTACTTGTTGGCCAGGCTGATGCTGAGTGGATTGGGGGGCGGTACAATCAGGCACACAGAGGGCACAGTCATGTCCAGGCCTCCCGGGCCTGTAACATGCCACTTACTGCGCTGACTGTTGTCCTTCAGGATGGCCTCATTACCCTTGAGGATCACCTTCTGTGGAGCCCAGTGAAGATAATTCAATCAATAAATAAATCTGGCTCCACAAGACAAGTCTGACAAGTTTCAAGAAATATGATTAATCAGAACAATTTCAAGGTTCACTGTGTAGGAGGAATTTATTCATTAAATATGGCTGAAATGGAATATAATACTAATAAGTATGTTTTCATTATTGTTTAATCACCTAAAAATAAGAATTCCCATATTTTCTATACCTTAGAATGAGCTTTTATGCCTATAGAGAAAGCAGGTCATCTTTCACAATCCCCTGTTGGATTGCCATGTTTCAACTGAAGCTCAGAATGGACATCTAAACTTTCTCTAAAGAGGGTCATTTGTGTTTTTCATGAGTTTAGCAGCCATCATAGGTTCTCTGATGTAGGTCCAAACAAACGGTCTGTGTGAAACTGCGACATGATGAATGGAAAACTGACCTGGTCTTGTTTGAAGTCACACAGAGCTTTGACAATAACTGGGCTGCTGCTCTTCTCCTCAGGGTTTCTGGGTTTCAGTCGCACAATGTTTTTGGACATGCTGACCAGATGCTGAACCTGCCTCTTGTTTTCCATAATCTTCTCCCTCTCCCTCTGGAGAAAATTGAAAAAAGTAAAAAAGGTTTAATGGTAGCAGAAGTGTCACAGTTCTTAAACTTGAACCTGATCACATCCACTTGAATACCAGCGTTCAGCTTTGTGCTAGTTTAAAACGGCACTGTGCAGAACCTTCATTAAAATGTTAATAAATTGCTATACAGACTATACAAACATGCTATACAGTGTTCGATTCTCCATTTACCCATATACGTGCATTATGTCCTTACAGTCTTATTACTCTAAGTTTTTCTATTTGAGTCTTACAAAGAAGCAAAATCCAAAAGCAAAAAGGTAGATGACAATTAAACAGACAATGAACTAAGATATAAATATGAACTGATGTAATAGGAATTAATCAGAAGCTTAAACCAATAAATTTTTAACAGGACAAAAGAGTTTATGGTGATAAAAATACCAAGTTCTTTTTGTCTTACAAATTCAGTCATTCTGACAGAATATGAGATATTTAAAAAAAATTATTGCACAGATGAGTTGATCAGTCAATTAAGAGAAGGCAGCCATTTTGTTTTGCCTTGCAAAAGTCTAAAGTCAGATGATCAGGAATTCAGCAGGTATCTTAAGCTTATAATTCAGCACTGTGACACTTTTTTTCGATGAACTCCAGCTGATCCGTCACTAGAAGATGCTGTTGTACCTCCAGTCCTCTGAGGAGCTCCAGCAGGTCCTCCAGTGAGGTGTCCTTGTCACAGGTGAAGTTCTTACGGACAGTCTCATGCTCCTTCTGCAGCACACTGTACGTCTCATTGGCCTCATTGAAGAACTATCGATAAATACATAATGATGCACAAGTTTTACATGTATGTAAAAGAGATAACTCAGTCGACCTTATGAGGTTGACCACAGTGGTTTTTAGTGAAGGAGTCCTGCTTCACCTGACACATCATCAAACTAGAATAAAATATCTAAAAATAAATCAATGCACTTTCATGAAATAAAGTATGACCTTTTTGTCATAAATAGCAGAAGCCTCACATCAGATCGAACAAAGCCTTTATATTTAATGAGTGATGCTACTGTTCAGACTGCAATATGGAAAGTCAGATGATCAAAGGAGATGAGAAGTGTCTGTACTGTATGTTAAGCTCAGTACATGATGGTGACTGATCAGTCACATTATACGTTCTATTTCATCAATTATCACCATTTGTAGAATTTTAAGGTTTGGGTTTTGTGAGCAGCATCCACCGCTCCATGTCATGGCTTTACACTGAGGAGTCATAGTGTTGGGGAAAGTGTAGCGTTGTCAAATTGGAAAAGAAAGCTGATAGTCAGTGAAATCTGAGCAAAAAAGCACAGGAGTGCAAGTGGTTCTGCTGGTCAAACACATCATAAAATTGAGGTTTCTTTAGTTTTTTATTCATTTATTAAGTTAGTTTTTGAGGATAATTTTTTGCCTTTATTCTGTATGTTATGTTTCTAACGACCTAATAAATGTATGTTCCAATATTCCGTCTCCTTTAAGCTTTATTTTGACCTTCACCAACTTCTCATGGAGTGAACATAAAAGTATTAATGAGAGCAGCTATAAGTTTAATGTTTGTTATGTTACCTGGTTGTAAGCAGCATTCTCCTTCAAATGAACATCGATGCACTTGGTAATTTGAAGAAGCCAGCTCCACTGAGTCTGCAGAGTGTCTCTGTAAGCCTGAGTAAAAGCACAAAGACAGAAAATTAAAAATGTAAGGTCCCCACACTTATACTTGCATGTAAAAACTGAGAATTGGTGTGAGATTTCCACACAGATAACACAAGATGAATGGATCGGCCCGCACCTCGATCTTATCTGAGGCCGGATGGTTGTTCTTCAGGTGGGCATCCACTTTGACTTTCAGTTTGTTCAGGTCCTTCTCTTTTTCCTCCAGGGCACTCATCAATTTCTGATACACACAAAGAGGTTTAGTAAATCACGGGGGACACAAAAACATCAGGATGCAGCTGGAGGAATGCTCTGCTTTGCTCTAAGTGGATGACTGACTGCAGCTGCTTAAATCTAATCTATCACAGATGATTGCTCCCTTATGACATGCAGATTAACTTCATAACAAGCTATTGATGTCATTTAGACTCACAGAACTGCCAGGAGTGTTAATCAACTACAGTCAAGCTCTAAAAATTGAAACTAAACATGGATTTCTGTAGCGTCATGGTGTCAAAATGAGCTCAGTTCTCTCCTGGTTCTCAGTGAACTTTCAAACATGTCAGCTTTACTGACTGAGTAGCTCTCCTGCTTCCGTGGGATGTACTGGTCGATGTTCTTGTCTCCCCAGTCAAACACCAGCTCTTCCTCCTCCCTGTCGTTCACCCACATGATCTCTTTGGACATTTCCTGAATGATCTGCTGGAGGTCAAGCAGCTGCTGAGTCCGGCCATGCGACAGTTTCTAGCAGGGTAAAAGAAAGTAAATTTAAAGACTCGACAAAGAATTACAGGACAGGACAGGACAAATAAAGATTCTGTCCCTCTCTTACCTGTAAACTGTCCCATTCTTGTTCCAAAGCATGAAGATTTCCTTTGTCTCCTTTCTTGATCTATGTGAAGAGAAACAAACCGGCATGGTGAGAAACTCTCAAGATGCTAAAAACATGAGGCATGTGAAACTAACAAATCTTACATACTGAGTCCCTGAAAACATAGCAAACACTATAATCCCATAAACTAAAAAGATCTTAATTTACTTAACAAACAGAAAATAAA
Source organism: Ctenochaetus hawaiiensis (assembly GCA_029783645.1). Taxonomy (NCBI): domain Eukaryota; kingdom Metazoa; phylum Chordata; class Actinopteri; order Acanthuriformes; family Acanthuridae; genus Ctenochaetus; species Ctenochaetus hawaiiensis. The sequence goes on from JAPZDY010000021.1 coordinate 3,475,760, forward strand.
CTTTAAGGGGCTGAGAAATTTTTCTTTAATTTACACACCATTTGACAAATCTCTCATTATTTTTTAAATATTTTTGTTGAGATATGTCGGTGGTTTTTAAGCTTAAACCTTGAAAGCCCTCAGCTAACTATTGCAGTATATCTTAAGCGGGTACAGTTTTCTTTAAATTTCCACATTATTTTGTGGTTAATACTACTAAAATTAGATTCTTTCTTTTAATTAAATTTCTTTTGGTTTAAAACAAGGTGAAAAAGGTGAAAATTGCGAGCAAATGATTAAGATTTTGGTCCAGATCTCTATTTTTGCCATATCAATCTCTTTTAAATTGCTGCACTTTGCAGTTCATGCATCCCATCCGTTGTCAGTCTTTATGTATCGCATTGAGTGGTAAGATTTACAAGTTGTTCACGGTTTCTATAGCATTATTTTGTCTGTTTTTTCAAAAGCATTTGCATTAAACTGAGACAAATGCAGGCAAGGAAAAGATTACAGAGGTTTCTGCTTCTTAACAACAACAGATCTGGTACTTTTGTGTCACAGCAGTGGTGGCGCTGTGCATGCACACAGCGTCCGATACAGTGAGGTGAACCCACCAGGTCGTCTCTGGCTCGGTCCATCTCAGAGCTCCTCTGGATGGAGCTGTGAAATTTCTGGTGTTTGATGAGCTGCTGCTCGATGGCTGCAGAATCGTCTCCCCATGGAGCTGTTTCAATCAACCGCTGAAATATAAAACAGGCACAGAAACATGTATTTTACCAATCAGCACCCAGAGCTGCACAGCAGAAATACACACAGACAGCAAAACGACCGACTTACAACTCTCCTCATGAACATAATTGCTGTTCAGATACACAGTGTTTTTCTTTAACATCTGCCTGGTATGCCCCAACTGTCACCAGCAGGTGGCAGCAGAGAAACAAGTAAGTGCAGGCTCTCTCTCTTTTCTTTTCTCTCTTCAGAATTTATGAGCCTCTGTGACTGAAAACAGCTCAGGAATCTACCAGAAGAAAACTGGCCTGAGAATTAAAGGCACAATGAAACTATTTTTTCACTTTTGTTTCTCTGCAGTGCTTCACGGGTTCTAGCAGGTGTTGTCTTGTGTGTGTGTGTTTCTGTTAAATACAATTAATTATTCTTAAAAGCAAACTTAGATGTCACACAAACCACACAGTCCAGTGTCTCTGACAATGCACAGTAAAGGAATGCTTTCATGTCTGTCTGTACAGGTTGTGTGCACAGCGTTCTGCTTTAATGAGATCTGTCAATCACTGCAGCCGCACAGTTTAATTCTTTCTCTTAAAGCAACACGAAATCCAGCTTTTGAGCAACAACAGCCCCTTCTAGGTGAGAGGAGTGACTTTAAAAGGTTCTTTTAATGCATCAGGATATTATTTTCACATTATCACTTATCAGTTTTAATTAGTGTACATTTCAGATGTTTTATCATCAGTGGAAAAGGAGACCAAGTCCATCACTTGGATATATCAGAAAATCTAAAAACATGTTGAGAGATATTCTGGAAACTGCTTTGAAGTCTCACCAGAAAAACCTGTTGCCAAGAAACCCCACCACTGTTACCAAACCACTTAGTTTGAAGGTGAAATTTAGATACCAAACACTTTCATTAAAGGAACATCCAGCTGTTGAAATGCACTCTCTCTCACTGACAATCCTCTCTGAGTTACTGATGTTTTTTAATGATGTTGTCAACATGTTATTTTGCGATCAATTACTCAATCTCTTCTACTGCACTTGTGAACACGCAGTAACATGAATCTGTACAATACACACATTAGACCTAAAAATGAAAATTACAATTTAAGACGCAAAAGTTGCAGCCGCCTAGATCCTTTGTTCAGGTTTTACTGACAAATGCAGTCAGCGTTATGTCACACAGTGATGCCTTGTTTAGATGCACTCATACTTATATATGTGCTATAGCATTCAGAAACATTAATGCTTTGTAATTTTTAAAGTCTTTGTTTGGGAAATGAACTCTTGTAGATAAATTCAGTTTGAATGAAAAAATAATGTTTCTATTATTTTCAGTGTTTTATCAGCAGAGGATAAAAACTAGAAGCAGGGAAGAGGCAGGGCTGCAGAGTCTCTGTGTGTGTGGGTGTCTCTTGTAGTTCTATCTCTGTGAAAGTGCTGTTTAAAGCACCAGATACATCTACAGTGTGTTCTCTCTGTAAGAGAGGAAAGCTCTCTGTTCATCATCATCATCATCATCATCATCATCATCATCATCCTCAGCACCATGCGTCAGCATCACTGCCTATCTCAGTTTAGAACAGAACAAAGTCTGATACGCAAGAAGTAACGCAGCTGATAGACAAGTCAACCACTGACCTCAATATGAGAGTTTGTGTGTGTATATGTGTGTGTGCATGCATGTGCACACCTTATGCTGTGTAATCCAGGCAACTGCATCATTGAAGCTCCTTCCAGGGTCCTCCCAGGCTCCTCCAGAGCTTCCTCTGGTGCTCCTCCTCCTGTTCATGGTGCCTGTGATGGCCATGTGGACCCCCTTCAGCTGGTCTTTACACATCTCCAAACTAGGAATGAAATAAAGATAAAGGACATTTGGCGAGACTTGCATGTATATCATTTCATTTACAGGTGGGATTAAGAAAAGAGGAAATCAGATGAGGAAGAAAGAAAGAAAGAGGGAAGTCTTCCTCACGTCCTGACAACGTTGTCGTTGGGCTGTCCCATTTGTCTCAGGTCCTTGGCGCAGCTCTTCAGCTGCTCAATCGTCTCTTTAGCCATCCCCATGTAGCGCTCTGCCTCGGCCGGGGAACTGCCCTGCAAGGCATTGACACAACATTCAGAGCATGAACAACCAACTCTGCTGAGAGAGAAATGAAAACATGCAACTAGTTTTCTTGTAAAAAGATTTCTGGAACTGTAAACCAAGAACTTTAATCCAATTGATTTAACTGTCTATCATCTGAAAAGTATTACTGAGTGCGAGTATCTGAGAGTGTGCTCCTCTGCAGTCTTAAACATTCTGGTCCAATGCCCAAATTATTACAACTTCATCTTGTAAATCTGATGTTGTAAATCTTGTGAATGCCAGAAACACACAGGTGTTAGAAAGGCATGTCATTTGAGACAAGTCTTCAATTCTGGTGGACTTTGCAGAAAAAACAAATAATTCACAAGAAGTTGCTCAGCATGATGTTTAAGAGGAATGTGTGTGTGTGTTGTGGCGTGTGCGTGTGTGTGTTTGTGTGTGTGAAGCGTAAGTTAAATGTTTGCAGAACTCATTTGACAATAGAAAGCTAACAGGCCATTTACTGACAGTGGAAATATCACTGAGAGGGTTTGGCTACAAAAACAATCCAACAGAGAGATCAACAATCTGCTCTCATTATCAGTCCTTCCTACTGCACCTTCTAACACACACTGAGAACTTACTCATCCAGTTACTCACATAACAACTGAGCAACATTTCGGTCATTCCTTGTATTTGCCAGCAGAAGTGAAGCTGCAACACCATGGCTGCACTTCTTCATTTGAAATACAAAGTTACAGAAAGAGCTTTGACTCAGACAGGCGTTTGTTTGTGCTGAAGGAAACCAGCCAATAAGAAACGAATGATGACTCACAGTCTGAAGGGCGTACTCGGCCTTCCTCAGGTACTCCTGGCACTGGCCCTGCAGGATCATGGCCTTCTGATGGATTCCACTGTAGGGGGCAGCAGAGTAAACTCATCAACACTGACCACACGGGAACAATCTTGAGCTGCAGTTTTTTTTTAATTAAGCCCATTTTTTCTCAACTTTTTTATTACTGTACTCTCTGCGACATGTTGCACATATTAATAAAATGTGAGCAGATTTCTCTATCAGATGGTTTTCAACATTTTGTAGCCTATATTTCACAAAAAGATTAAATTTTGAAAATTTAAAGAAAATATAGATTTGTGCAGAAAATGAATGTTCTGTTCTTCTTTCGAACCCCACAAATCATTTTGTGACCTTAAGATTTAAAACAAACGATGTATTGAAAAATTTCCTACAATTTCCACGTGAACAATAGTAAAAAGCCTCACATTATCAAAATAATTTTAAAGGTTGTTTGATTTTAATGATTTTTTGATTGCAAACTTTGTCTCACAAAATTAAACAAGAAAGCAGGTTGAATATTTCTGTAGATGGACATTTATGCTCATTTTAGATTTTAGTTGCTTTAATCCCTACATAAATGGTAGATTAAAGTTATATTAAAAAGTAATCTAACAATTTTACTGTGGACAGGAAGGCCAGAATTCACAGGTATTCTTTGTTTTTGAACACAATGCATTATTTCTGGTTCATTTATTTTGGGTCTTGCTAGCCAGTTCGGGATGGACATAGTTAATAAATGACATAAACAAAAAACTGTCATCATTATCATCATCATCATCTGTAAAAGCTACACAGAAAACACAGAGATGGGTAAGTTAAATATATAAAATGAACATTTTCTGATCAAGTCCATCAACATGGTCACTTCTTTGTTCCATGGAGCAACTCTATACATGGGATCGTTCATAAGTCTTGTTTTAAACACAGATGGAAATGTAACACACGTTCTGATACATTGGATAGCTCAAACAATACTTATCCTGTTAACAAAGAGCCCTGAAAATGTCTTTCCATAAGCATGACATAAACCAACATTTTTGACAAACAACATTTGTTGAACTGAGTTTAAAAGCAGGTATGAGTTTCTCAACCAGTTGAAAGTATTTTTTTTCTTAAGCTTCTGCAAAATGTTCACATAACTAATGCAGCCCACCAGAGGTGCTAGATGCTAAAGATCAAAACATCTGCACCTCTTTTCCATCAAATGTATCATCCAAAATATTCATGACCTTAGTCAGATCCTAAGAATAATAACATGCCCCAACAAGCAGACATTAACCATGTATTAGTCTGATTCTAGTGGTCACAACAAATAACAAGTCCACTTTTTCAACATTTTCTTATTAACCAGAGCTCCTACACAGTTACCTGAAACTGCATGATATGAAGTTATTTAAAAAGAAAAAGAGATGGATTAAGAGACAGCACATTTCATCTTAGAGAAGCAACACATCTTTGTGTCAAACATGTTGTGATCATGTTGGCTGTGTCTGCCCTCCTCTAAAGCACCACAGGGACATATTTCCTCTGTGGGTGACAGACTGTATGGTCTGACACTGACACACACGGGAGTGTAAAGCTGTTGCACAAGGCCAAACATAGCAGTTCAGTGTGAGCTACAAATCTAAACCCCTAGCAGAGACACTGCTGTGCAGAGAAGACGCCACTTATCATTTTGAAAAATTTGCAAAAACAAAGTAGCTTTCAGTCCTCACAAAGACACTGACACCTTTATTACACTGCAAACTGTTTTAGGATCACTGTGTATTATATAATACAGATTCCGGCCATGTGCTAGCTGTTTTGACAAACAAACTGACTGCACACCAGCCCAAGTGTTTACAAACTTTATCACAATGTAGCCTACATGCAACCTCAGTGGACTTTTACAGTGTTCTGTCACCAAACACTGTTCGGGGACACAGATGCATGTCAGCTGCGCCCCGAGGCCAGGACTGAGACGCTTGTCAAAGAAAAGCATTCCCTTGTAATTATGATCCCTGCCAGTGTTGTAATGCATTTGGTGTTTGATCTGCAAATGCCAGAGCTTATGGGCTTTTAAGGACTGTTGAGATCACTCAGCGTGCAGCAGTGCAATGAACACTGGGACAGAACAGGCAGTCATGATTAATATTTAATGGCAACCAGCTTGACTGACATGCATCCTCGTTGCACGGAGGGCCGCATACTGGCCCGCCGGGTCACATAGAGAGGCAACAGGTGGCAGCGAGCAGAGCGCACATTTATTACATGTACAATTAACAAGTAAACGCGTTCATACCTCATTCCGCCTCCGCCTCCGCCTCCTATCATTCCGCCGCCTGACACACTGGTGCTCATCATGCCGCCCGACATTTCGCCTCCCATGCCGCCCATCATCATCGCGTCTTGCATTCCGCCTCTCATGCTGCCGCTCATCATGCCGCCTAGCATTCCGCCTTCCATGCCGCCTGCGATTCCGCCCATGGAGGTCTTCGAGAAGGTATAGGTGTTGTATCCGTCCGTAGGGTAGGGTTCGAATCCATTACCGCCTCCGTGCACGACCTCACTCCGTGCGTAATGGTAGGCCCCCCCGCTGGTCAAGTCACCTTTGGACCCGACTCTGCGACTCATGTTCAGGGCCCTGTGAGACCCGTGCAAACTCATTTTGACAAGGAAAAGGCAGTCAAAGGGCCTCCGTGAAAGCTACGGGGCGGAGGAGAGGCGCAGTACGTGACTGGTCTCTCTGTCTCCACCTGTCCGCTGCGATCGACCTGGCGCAGACTGCAACCAAGCTGCAGGGGAGGACTGCTTTTGGAGGCGGCGTGACCACACCTCTCTGCCTCTCCCCAACCTGCTGCTATGAGCCAAAAAACTTCTCCCTCAGCGCCACTCCCCACCCAACTCAGCTGGAGGCAGAGTGTGTGTAAGTGTGTGTGGGTGCTCTTACATTTCTATTGTTGTGGGGACCGATTTCACTTTTCAGACGTGAAGACATGTTTGGGAAGTGAAAATAGTGTTTGAAAGTGATGATGTTTTGAGAAGCAGAGGCGTTTGGAAAATTGGGGGAACAAATATAAAGTGAGATAACTTAGAATAAGTTTCGCTGGAAAAGCAAGGACAGTTTTACAAAGTTGGAATTAGTTTCAAAAGTGAGGATATTTTGGAAATCTGAGACATTTTTGGAAAGTAGTGATACTTTAGAAAAGTCAGGCTGAGGACATTTTGAAACGTGAGATCTAAATGAGGACATTTTGCAAACTAATTTGTCGTCCCGAAACACTGTGCAACATCTGTAAAAGCAAACCGTCTTTTCTAAGTGACAACTTTGCAAGCCAAAGAGCTTCAAGGCAAACTGCTGAAATGACAGATGATTCATCCACCTGACCACTTACAATGGGAAACACCCGCCAAAGTGCATCTCTTTCCTCTCCTCCTCAAGTCTTTTCACACTTTTACCTTCAGGCCTACTCAACACGCATGCCTCACCCGCTGTCTTTCTGTCTCGTCTACCGAGAAAAAAAGGGGGGAAAAAACTCACACACCGCTAAAACACTGGCTGTCAGTCAAAGGGTGGGGCTCAGGAAAAACAAGTTTGACAGCTGTTGTGGAATTGACAGCGACTTTGCTCGATTGTTATCATTGCAGTTTCAAAGCTGTTCAAATAGTAAGGATAAAGCTAGACTTGTAAAAACAACCCTAACTGATTTTTCATTAATGGTTTATGAGAACATGGCCCATTTTTGTTTTGTGATTTATTATTAAGAAATGTTTAGTTTTGAGCAGTGTTGGGTGCTGTGGCAGCTCATTTGGCAGAGCGGGTGCCCTCTGTTCCTCAGCAGCAACATGTCTACATCTCTTCCCACTTCACTGTCTGTCAATAGAGCCCTTCCCTGAAAAAAAAAAAAACTTTTTAAAAGTATCTTCTTTACAGCATGCACTTACTGAAAGTAACTAAAGTATAACTCTCTCTCTGATATGAATCTGTCATGATGTTATTGATGATGTATTGTTTCACACTGAAATATCACCCAGTAATTACAAACACTTTTCTAACTTAAAGAAATTACATGTCAGTGCACCTCCACCCAAACATTTACTGTAGCCTCAGTCACAAATTCAGTTAACTTGGTTTTGTTTAATCTAGATGTTTAAGTCCATCATGAAATGGTTTCATGCACATAAGCAACTGTCGAGTTTCAACAGAGCATAAAATCACTTCGCTGATGGATTTACAGTCTTTGTCTGCAGGCTTTGTGACCTTCTGTTGCAGTTTGAGATTAGCTGGCATGATGGAAAATTTTAAGCAGCACTAAGAAAAATTGTTGGGTTTTCAACCACCATGCACCACAGTCATATACTACACAGGCGCAAACTATGACGCACACACACATTAACAAGCTTTCTTCTTATTTCTCCACTTGGCAGATGCAACTTTAAATCTTTTTCTCTTTTTGCTCTGAGTAAACAGCAGTCTTGTCCCGTCCTGTAGTTATGAACTTATTTTAGGTCACAGTAGCAGCATGGCTCTGGGAATGCTTAGATATCTTTAAAATTATTGCCATGAAATCTGTTGCAGACATTCATGTTCCCCTCAGGATGATTTGTGTGCTGATTACTTTGGTGATCCTCTGTCCCTCTAGCACCGTCATCAGCTCAAAATTTGAATTCGCTCAACACTTTGATTTATTAGCAAATACCTGCAAAACTAATGAGGTTCCATAAACCACAGCTGTACTATGTGCTTAGGGCTAATTAGCCAAATGATAGCATGCTAGCATCCCAACACTGCAAATGTAGGGGATCAACAAAGTTGATATTACACATGCTAAATATCAGCATGCTAGCATTATTGTGTAATCTATTAGCCAGTGAATACAGGGTCACTGTCCAGATTCACAAAGCTGAAAGAGTTTTCGCCATAACTGCAGCACTAATTACCAGATTTAACAGTTTACAGAACTAAAAAAGCAAGGAAAGAGAGGAAAACAGAAAAGAGTCTTATCGGCAGAGTACAAAAAAATGGGTCCAAATGGTGTTTTTGCACTTTTAGAGTCAAGACTGGTCTTGTCTTTCACTTCACAAGCTTGCCTTGGCGCAGAAGGAGCATACTTGTGGTGTAATACTTCCCTCTGACTTGACCTGATACAGTCCAGTAACCCCCGTAATATTCATTCTATAAAATAATAACAATTGTAAATAAATAATCACAGGCATCAACATGTTAATGCCAAGAACTTGAATCGAGCCTCTACATTTGTCTCTCTACACCACTTTCTCACCCAATAACTTCAGCAGCTACTGAGGAATGTAGCATATCTGTGTGTGTGTGTCTGAATTTATTTGTGGGTGTGTGCAATTGGCAGTTATGTGTATGAGCATGCAAGAGTGAAAGTCCAAGAGAAAGGGGAGCAGGAACGGGTGTATTACAGAGTGCTTTTTTGCTGTTTACGATTTGCAGCTTATGATTGCAAACAGTTGTTTTCCATGAACTCAAGCATAATTGCAGACTTGAGGTGGATGACTGGGTGCAAAAGTATTTCTGCTCATCATCTTTTGGGTTTCAGTGATAAAATCCAGCAACTCTTCTCACAGACATTGCACGTCTTTTGGTATCGATTTAGACTTGGAGCTTTGTTTTGCTCGTTGTGATTCATGAAGTTAATAAACTGCCCTAACATTTATCCTCAGGGGAAAAAAGTCCCACCTTATCATTAAGCTGTTCCCTGTGGCAAATGACATTCATAAACACGCCTTTGCCTGCACATAGACTTGCACAGATACCAAAATGGCATGCAGACTGGTTTTACTTTTTTAAAAGCTAATCTTTGTGTCCTAATTTGCAGCTCTGAAAGATTCAGTGTCACTGAAAATGATGAAGTTTTGAACTTGACCTCTGAGTCACTTCAGGTGGAGAACCAAATTATGCCAGAAGAAGGTGATTTCCACAGCCTTATGCATATTTAATGTGCTGCACAAAAGCCTTTAAAACTAATCACTGAGTTCAGCACATTGACTGCAGGTATATGGGTGTCCTTTTTCGTCCTCCGGCTGAATGAGCTGAATAATTCTTGGGTGTGTATCTGAGGTGTAGTCTCAGTGTTCCCACCCTCTCCTGTCTCCTTTCATTCCTAATTACTGGAGACAGGATGAAGCTTGCACACTGTAATGAGTTTGTGAAGTTGTCTGACAGAAGGAGGGAGTGCGATGGTGTGTATAGACACCCTCTTGTTCGAAAGAGTAGGAAATTAAATATTGTGGAGCACTAACATTAAAAATCTTGGACTAGTATTGAACACAGCAGTTAAATTCACTTATCAGGCAAATGAATCTGTGTAAGTCAGGATCATTTCCTAGATGAGGCACTTCCTGATCTGTGAAAGTCATTCATGCACTCATATCCTCCCATCTCAAGTACTTGAACTTAATGTTTTGTGTCACGAAGGCGTCTTCACCTCAGTATCAGCTGGTCAGAAAACTGCAGCAAGACTGGCTCAAAAAGAGAGACTTTTATTTTTAGAGGTGAATTTTTAATCCTATTGTTTGTCAGTGCAGCATTACATAATCTTTCCCAATATTTTAAACCTATTATTACAGTTGTTATATGCATCTATCTACATCTGTTAATGTCTTTAAGACTAGTCAAACTAATATTCTTTACATTAATGATCATTAAATGACTGACGGTAACATGAAAGGGATTTTCTCAGTGACAGTTCCACACAGACTCATATCCAACTCTGCAGCGCTATCAGCCTTTAGCAAACAAGCTCTGATAAACCCACTGTGCACTGCCTGCTCTGCTTCAAGCAGCACACAGAGGTTGCAACTAGCTTTTGAAGTAAGTGCAAAAGTACATTTAGCTGATAGAGACGATGCATTCAACAATGCATGTTTCAAGTAATCCAATGGGTCTTAAAAGCTTAATATAGGTTTAGACATGGGAGAATTTCCCAGGTCTGTAGCCTAAAGGAACACTTAATTCTTTAGGTTAACGATTAGATTATGTGTGCAGTTGCATATCATTACAGGGGTAAATTCATGTCAGCTGCAGAGTGTTGTGCATGCTTTAAATTAAAAAAAAAAGAAAAGATTGAAATGTGACACAGTAGGCCTGTACTTTTCCTCCCCAAGCCGTTATGACCTTTCAGATTGATATTAATATATTCAACGCCCTGAGATCACATCCAACTTGGCTGCGTCTCACAGGTGAGCTGAGGGAAGCTCTTAGGCGAAGACGGGTTCCACACCCATAAAAACACACCCATGACTGAAATCAAGGGAGGAGTCCTTTTCAAACCAGCTGTCAAGTGAAACCCCCTTTTCCAACACATAAACACAGCTATCTCACGTTAGCGGCGCTCTACCCAGACTGCATCACTGCAACACTGCAAGTACAGACAGCTCAATTCCTTCTTCTTGGAAGCTTTATAAGAGGAGGAGCTTTCTAATTGTTTTTTTTTTGTTTTTTCTGTTCGGGGACGATCTCATCTTGTCAGATCTTTGGCAGATCTTCAGTCCTTATGTCATGAACAATGCTTGTGTATCTATGTCTGTATGTGTATGTGTGTGTGGGTGTGTGTAGGGAAAGTTTTCAGTCATCAAGTTTAAGGATTAAAAGTGGTGATGAGTCATGGAGATTATAGCTGGTGTTAAGGGTGTGGCTTATTATCTAACATTATTCTCAGGATTCAAAGACGGGGAACTACAAACTTTTATGGAATATCTTAATGACAAGATATGATTTTTTAGTTAAAAACCGCTTCACATCAAGAACCAATCACTCCAAATCTATTCATCCTTTCACTTTTGCACTTCTTAGATCTGCTGAACACCTACTGCTTTCTGAAGTCTACTGTGATGTGAGAAAAAGAGGATTTGATCATTTGGATTGTTGTAGTTCACACGATTAGGCTAAATATGCGTCATATCTGTCAAGTTCATTGTACCATGCGCCATGTACGAGTTCACATAATGAACAAAAAACAGAGCCGGTTTTGCACTCATGCATGGGTGCGGCTCTGCTGTGTCTTCACTACTCACCACCCTTATGATGGCATGCCAAGGTAACATCCATGTCTGCACCTGCATAAGCAGGTGGTGCAGGGTGTGCAAAAGATGAATGCAGTGGTAAAAATGGCTATAAAAGAAATTTTTTTGTTTTTAAAGAAATGTTTAAAGTCTTAGAAAAAAAGTTGACCATCAGATGACAATCGGGGAAGGGAAATGCATGTTAGATGTAATTTTAAAAAATGAAGGAGGAAAAGCCCCTGGAACTGAATTCAATTGTGAATCTTTTTATGAACCTGTTCTTTTCAGAATTAATAATCTAAGATTTTGCTGATGCAAACACTGAAAAGTACGGCCCCAGATTATGTGACATGTTTCCAGTTCATTAATCTGGCGATACCTCAGGTTACAGGTCAAAACTGCTCTCCAAATTTCCAGAGTTGTGGTCACAAATCTGGTCGAAGCACAACTTAGCTCCAGAAATGTGGTTTGCAAATACACTGAAAAGAAAACTGGCTGTTCCTGCTCACTTTCAATGATCACTGAGACATTAAAACTGTAGTAGTACTAGTAACATCCCTTGAGGCTGACCTTCAGGTTAGAAAGACATGCAAAACTTTTTAATGGTGCAACATAACAGTGGCTACTGTGCATGTCAAACTGTCCTTTATGAGTGACTTATATGTTTTTGGAAATATTTAAGTGCTTCTGAATACTAAACTCCATTTGAAATTTGTTTTGTATACACAGGATATTTGCACACACTTCAAATATTCTGATACTGTTCTTCCGTGGGGTAGGGTGGAGCCAGGTACATGTCTACCAGAAACCACAAGACACACACATACAGATACACCAACACACATGACACAAGCTAACACACACAAAGGCACAGTCACATAAGAGGAAAAGTCTGGACTTTTCACTACTGTATTTCACTTTTTCACTGTGTTTGTGGTATGTTTTTAATAGAGCACACTGAATCATAGGGTATAAGTAAAAGGGGACAATGAGCTGATTCTAGTGTTTGCAACTATGCAGGTGTGTGTGTGTGTGTGTGTGTGTGTGTGAGAAAGAATGAGCATATAAGGGAGGAGCGAAAGATAAGACTCATTCATTGCCTGAGGGATTTTGCATCGACAGTGAAAGAGGTGTCTGTGCAGGGAAATGAGAACTGAGAGGAGCTCTATGCTAAGTTTGAACATATCTGCTTGCATCTTAATGGTTCCTGCCACATTTATATGATATTTGTGCTTACATTGAGTAAATTCAAAGTTAGAGCTAGAGCTTTTACTAATGGGAAAACAATGTGTCCATGTGTCCACTGTGTACCGTGCTCTCTGGTTCAAACAGGTAGGACCAGAGTGCAGGCAGGCTGTAGCTAACTGATCCTGTGACTGAAGTGTACCTGTGCAGCAGGGTGACATGGATATGCCTCCTGGGGGTATGAAGACAGAGACAGGGAGGGGAGGGAGGGGAAATGGGTAAATGGGAGGGAGGGGCAGTCAGAGAGCTGTCACATGACACCTGGACTAATCTGGGTCACTGGCCTAATGGAGACCAACGATGCTGCTCCATCGCCCTGTTAACAGAGGGATTCTTTCACCGCAGGCCCGTTGGTAGAGTAGAGTTTGTCTCCAGTGTAGTTTAACTTTATTTAGAAGACCTCTGTGGTACCAGTGTGGAGTTTTTACATGTCTGAGCTCATTCACTACAAGCATGTTCATTTCTGTTTTTCAGAGTATGATAGTGGATTAGATTACTGAAATAATCTCAATAACCCTTTATAGATGTTTTTGTTTCAACTGCAGGAAAATCTTTGTAATATTATATTGTCTCACACAAACAGCAAGTGTCACATTATCTTTTACAAGTAGCACACTGAGAAAATCATCAAATGAACAAAATAAGAATATCACTGACAAATGTAAAATGTGGTTAAAGACGTTTATTTTGATGGATTAGTATCCTGAGATTGTGTCCAGGCCGTGCAAGGTGACTTTAATAATAATGGTAACTATAAAAGA
>JAPZDY010000021.1:3489510-3507839 GCA_029783645.1 Ctenochaetus hawaiiensis
ACAATTGAAAAAGCACTTAACAGACATAAAAACAAAAATTTACATTTAAAAATACAGTTTTTTATTTATTTATAAATTGCACAATGCTTTCACTTATTTTGCAATAGTTAGCTGAGAAGATTGTTGCTCTGATGTCTGTGAATTAAACATGGGCCTAAAGAAATGGGTGATTATCTTAGCTTAGCATAGGGATTTTGGGCAGAAGGAAACAGCTAACTTCTGTCCAAAATTAAAAAATACATCATTCAACAGCCCTAAAGCTAATTACCACATCTTTTTTGCTTAATCCATACATAAGCACAACATAAAAAGATTACTATAAGTTATTTACTGGAACTATTTCTTGATGGACAGCAGTTTCACCATCATCTCAGTGCCTGTGCTGATGACAAAAACTCCTGAAAGTCCCTGCTAGCAAAGAAATAGCCATAGCATGTCTTCAGAGCTGCAAAAGTTCTAATTAGCGTCATGCACATACAGAGTAGACAAGAACTGGAGTTAAAATGAATGAAGGAATGGTTAAACGAACTTACCAGTTATTCTTATTTGCAGCTTTGTGCAACTCTGTCCTTAAGAAGTGTCCCCTACGTGGCGCTGAAACAGAACCTGGTAATTTTAACAGCAGGAGACTCCTTGAAAACAGATATCATAGGTAGTTTTAGCCTGGCTTTGTTCAAGCACCTCTTAAAATCATGCTTACAAGCTTAAATATAATTATTTTACTACTGTGTTTACAGTAATGTAATAAGCTGTCAGCTCAAGTGACCTTATCTGTCTCTCCTCTGCTCTCCTCTGTGTTTGTGTGCATGTGGACTGTGGAGCCAATTCTGCAACAGTGAAACAAGGATAGAGGATGGACAGGAAAGAAGTGTGATTTTGTAAAGAAACACACAAAAAAATAATATAACCTAATTTATTATTACATGTTGATAAAACATTTTGTTGCTTTCAGAGGAAGCATGCTGCCCTCACAGGGCAACTAATAGGAAAACACTATAGAAAATCTCTGGCTATTGTTGGATTGTGTGAAGGGCGTAAGTAAAAGTTAACTATTATCAAATAAGTTCAACTTTCAGAGACTTATTTTAGTTCTCTGTCTGTTTGCATAGCATACTTGTCTTCTAACAAGCTAAGTGATGCACTTTTTTAATTTGAGTTGAAGTAGTCACTGTGTTTCTAATTCCGATAAAACTGATCTTTGTAGCACTTAAAAAATAAGGACATCTGTATATTTACTTTTATTTCCTCAAGACATTTTTGAATTGTACTGATTGGTCTATCTGTTTATCTATATAATTTTGTATCATCTTTATAACAGTAAAAATTGAGAGAAAAGTATATATTAAGTGAATAGTTTTGCTCCAAGAACAGAACCTTGTGAAACTATGGGACTAAATTTGGCCTGTACAGAGGATTCCTCGTCAACATGTACAAACTGAAAGCGATCTGATAAATAGGACTTAAACCAGCTTAATGCTGTTCCTTTATTACCAACTGAGTGTTCCAGTCTCTGTGGTAGAATGTCATGGTCAACTGTGTCCAATACAACACTCATATTTAATAAGACAAGTACAAAGACAAGTCTTTTGTCACATGCTAATAGAAGGTCATTAGTTCTTTTCACCAGTGCTGTCCCTGTGTTTTGGTGTACTCTAAAGCCTGATTGCAGTTCTTCAAATAAGCTTTTGTAATGCAGAAAGTTGCACAACTAAATGGCTCAAGGCTTTTGGAGATAAAGCCAGGGTTAGATATAGGTCTATAGTTGGCTAAAACCCCAGGATCAAGAGTTGACTTTTTAATTTGAGGCTTAATTACGGCCACTGTGGAGCTGTGGTACACACCTTGCTGACAAAGACAGATTAATCATATCTAGTAGAGAAGTGCTGACTAAGGGCAATGCTTCTCTAAGCAGCCTAATTGGGATGAGACGTTAGACAAAGATGGATAGTTCAGATAAATATGTTTGAAAGAAATCAAGCAAATACATTGACACTAACACAGAAAATAGCTCCTCCAGCATAGCTACTTCTACACCTACTGATTCCCCTGAGAATGTCCAAAAGAAACAACAAACAAAAAAACATGCAATATATGAACACCTACCCATACAAAGCTATATACACTTGTTTACATGCACCTACACATGTTTAAATTTAAAGGCAGATCACCAAGTTTCTTTAGAAATTCTAGAAAATAGGATTGTGGGACCCATAATAATTGAACAGCAATATATATCATCATCCTTCATTGGCCCCCAAAAGCTTCTGGGCCCCAGTGGTACCTACTATATTTTCAACTTGACACCAGTGAACTGAGTATTTATTTAAGATAATGTTATGAATGGATATGAATTCCTTCACATCTCCCTACCTCTTATTGTATTTTAAAAACTCAGCTAGGTTGTAATTTTTGCCTTTTGGTAAACAGCATAAAGATGGAGAGGGGAGGACGGAAAGGGAGAGAAAGGAGAGGGCAGGATAAAATCAGCTCGAAAAGAGGGCAAGAACCTACTGAGAAAGTGTACAGGTAGTCAAGGCGGTCACATTGTTGTTGTGTCAATCAGCTACTGTTTTGCCCACATTCATTGCAGTGGACTCCACAACTGATGTAGACTCCCAACCTCCTTTCAAAGATATTAACACTATAAACTCTTAGATTTATGCTGTATGGGGACTGACTGACTTTCTGTTGTACACAGATTTAACTAGTAAGTTTCGATGTGGTTGTTATCTGGAGTTGGTGAGTGTTTTTAAACTTTGTACAGAGCTGAGCTAATTGTCTCCATCTGCTTACAGTCATGATGCTGAGCTGGGTAATCACCTCGCAGCTTAAACATTGTACATGAGATTGTTAAAGTCATCTTCTAATCTAACTGGGAAAAACTGCTTAATTTCATAACTGTGTAAAAGAACAGATATGTGTAGCAGCTAATCATCATTCGGTAACAATATTTGGTCGGATATATTTGTAAAAGTGCAAACTAAGACAGAATTTGCATTATTTTTGTAAATGAATTTAAGTGTATTTCACTTGTTTCCCTTTTTGAAATGGTGCAAGCGCGCGTGTGTGTGTGAGTGTGCGTAGGTGTGTGTGTGTGTTTTGGGGGGAGTATCACATTCTGTTTAGGGCCCCAGCAATGCCTGAACCAGCTCTGGTATGTGCTGTGATAGGGTGTGGTTGGCAGACAGTAACAGATGACACATGCACAGACACACACACATGCACAGACACACACATACACACAGCCTCCTCAATCTTATCCCGTAATGTTTCCAAGGAGGAGGAGAAGGGGGAGGATGAGGAGGTGCTGGAGGGTGGTTTGAGGGAGGAGGTGAGAGATGATTGAGAGCCGAGCACAAATTGTCACCTTCCTGTTACACTGTCAGCTGCACCCTGAACACCAGCTCCATGTCATTCAGATGCATCAGGAGTAAACTGCCTGCCATTAGTTTAATAGGCTCAAGACTGTATTTACCCACCCACTCACCCATGCACACACACACACACGTCTTCTCTCACTCTCTTGGCTGCAGGCTTCTCTGCTGCTGCCACTCACTTGGATCTCAAGGTCATTCACACTGAATCATTTGGGAGCAGCTGCAGTCACATCAACACCTACAACACTTGTGTCCGTTTTAAAGACGTGGATCGCATTTCTTGCTCCATTGCAATTTTGACAGCACAGCAACGTTTTTTTGCTATCATGTTAATAGGCTGAAAATCTAATTAATGGAGACAAGGACAAGTATTGTGATCGTTCAACGCCCCCTCGCGGCAAAGAGACAACACATCATCCAAAAACCCTGACAACCTTCTATTGTCTACTCAAACCAGTAACTAATACTGTCTATTTATATGACGGCAATGAAAAAAAAAATCTATGACGCAAAACAGCCGCCATGGGTCGTGCCGCAAACGCATCACTACAACCCGCCTTTAAAAACCTGCCGAAATACCTCCACTTGATATTTTTCTCATAAATCATACACAATCGATGGTAAACGTGAATAATTGAGCAAGCCTAACAAGCTTGATATTCAGTGGAGAGGGCAGAGGCTGCACAAAGGGGATCATTGTTGCCTGCAGATGCCCGTCAGTGGCGCAGTCTCCCTTTGAAGGCTCTCCAATCGCAGCGCATAGCGCGACCGAGGGAGGGCGGGGCTTGGTCTCCCCCATCTCTGCTCCAAGCCCCGCTTTGGCACCGTGTCCCATTGACTAGACGGCGACAAACCGAGCAGCGCTACGTCCCTGAACTCAACACCATCAAAGTGGACAGGTGATCAGTGGGAGATCGGACATTCAGGAATTGAGAAACTAAGTGATGCGCATCTCCAGGAGGTCACGGTTTGGACAGGTATGAGACCTGTGGCGCTCATGGATGAAGGACCAGCAGATGTTCAGTGGATCCCAGTGTGGATGTAGCTCCATATTTTACTTCTACACTACCAGCAGGCCTGGCCCAGTTCAGCTTCTCATGGATGGATCCCGCTATAGGAGCTATCCTCATGGAATACAAAGCCCATGCTGGTGAGCATGCCTGCCTGCCCGCGTCCACTGCTCTCCGGGAGCCTCTCCGCAGCCCTCTCCTCCTGACACAGCCTCCCTTCTCGGACATCCCCTGGTCGCTTCGAGTCCCCTCGCCATGAGGACAACCGCTCGGTGATTCAGTGCCTCTGCGCGCCTGCACGTACGGGAGACCCCCATTTTTGGATCGGGCTTTTGTTGGCTAGCCTACACACAGGATTTATCTGCGCCGTGGGCTTCCTTTGTGTCAAAGGGCTTAACGCAGAGTGCGCGGACAGCAACAGAGCGGGGGCTTTGCTTCACCCGCTGTTGCGCCCAGCTGCTCTCTTTGTGGCCGGGCCGTGATGGCAGCCGGCCGGCCGGAGGCGCAGGACCACCCGCCAGAGAACGGCTTCACCCGGCTGGAGCACCCAGTGCCCCGGCTGCTACCGCACATCGACGGGTCGGTTTTGCCATCTCTTGGCGGTTTTGGGAAACACCAGAAGCAGCTCGTGGTGCTGACCTGGATACCGGCATTGTTCATCGGCTTTAGCCAGTTTTCGGATTATTTCCTCCTGGCACAGCCCAATGGCACGTGCATTCAACCCCTCGCGAACCAGAGTAACTGGACCTCGGTCGCCCCACCGGTCACCATCTCCGGTGGCGCGCCCGCTCTCCACCTAAAGGACAACGGCACCGTGGAGGGATACGGCGACGGCAGCAGCATGATGTGCGCCTGCAAGGAGTGGAGGCTGGAGCTGCTGACGGGACTTAGTCAAAATGTGGTTACCAAGGTAACGAGTGAGCAGCAGATAGACCCTCAGTGTTATGTCTCTGTCAGGGAAGAAAGCTCTCTGCTCACCACCGTCACCATCATCATCCCCAGCACCCTGTGCCTTCATCATGACTCCCAGTCTCAGTTCAGAGCAGAGTACACAAACAGAACCGCAGCTGATTGACGAGTCACCCACTGACCTCAATATGAGAGGACGTGAGTGTGTGTGTGTGAGTGTGTGAGTGTGTTGAGCTGAGAGAAGACATCAGCTGATGAACAGAGCAATGCTGTGGGACGCACAGTGGGTTGTGTGTGTGTCTGTGTGTGTGTGTGCGCGCGCGCGTTGGGCTATGCAGCGTGGTTGAAGTCAGTATCATATTATTAATACAACTATTTTTTTGACATTTATTCGTCAAATTGGGGAGAAATTAATACCAAATCACACATGATAGTTTTCAATTAAGTGAACTGTGCTACATTAATGTCCATTGTATCAAACAAAAACTTACTATAAAAAAAGGCTGGATTACCAACTGGGCAAAGTGGGCAACTGCGCCAAAACAGGATGCACCAATTTACCCGCTTCCCCTCCTGATACTGATTTACATATTTCACTGATGTATCTGCAGATGCAAATACCAAACAACAAACTGAGAGGCTCCCTGTTTCTAAATCGCGGCCCCTGCCGTGATTTAGTGAATGTAACTAATACAAGAAACGATCAAATTTGAATGACATTAAGGGAGGAGGTTTCTTTAGAGTGGATCATCAAGTCTGGCTGATGTCCTGATGTGCTTAATAAGGATGGGTGCATCCTTGCACAGAACGCTAGTAAGCTCCAGATTTATTGTGTGTTAACTTCTTTGTGCAAATTTAACGATAAATGCATTTAAGATATATGAAAGCAGGCATGTAATAATGGCACTTGTGTTGCCTTAACTTAACCTAGTGCCCTGTTGTGTGGAGGGTCCCTATGTGAAAATCCAGTTTGATTTAAAATGTTTGTTATTTGAGTTTAGTGTTTGTATGTTGCATATTCTTTAAGCATGAGTTTCATCACTTTACAGCAGAACCAATCTGGAGCCAGATCTAGCAAAGGAAAATGGCACATGTTATGTTGTACATGAGTAAAAATAATGGGCTCCCCTGGGACCCCTGGAAGGTTATTCTGGCCATGTACTTGTGTAAAATATCAAACTTTAATCACCTTTTTTTGCTGGAGTCTAATTTAGATAACAGAAATGTTGTAAAATGATTACATTCACCGTCAAATCATCATGCCATCATCCAGTGCTGTTTGTGTGCATGAATGATTTCTGTTTTCTCAGAAAACATTGGTGCTGATAGTCCGTACACAATAAATCCATACTGACCGAGTTCACTGCATCCCCACCGACCATTTCACAACCAAAACCATAAGTCATAACTAATAATCATCTTCCTCCATTCTTTCCTCTGTGCTTCTCTGCTCAGTCGGACGCTCAGTGGGGAGTTCTGTAAATCATTGTTTAATACCAGCACTATTTTCCCTCCCTGCTGGACTCCTGTAGATACTTTCAGGGATTTTTTTTTCATGAATATAGAGTGCACATCGTACTTTCACATGTGTCCTTGGCTGAGTTTCAGATGCTGAGAGCTGCAGTGGTGTGTGCACTGACCCATGGGCTTACAGGGAAGAGTGGAATGCTATTGATTTCTGTTATTATAGACGCGTGCCCACATTCACACACATGCTGCCCTTCTCCCTCTAACATACATACATGCTTGTGTTTTCTTCTTTTTTCCATCAAGATGCACATTTGAATATTTCAAAAGCGTTTGTAGCATGTTTGCACACTCATGAACCCTCATGAATTATCAAAGGAGTGAGTCATAGTTTGACAGCCATCTGATGAGAGAAACCCACATTTCTTGTTGTTTCTGTGTAGCTTTCAGATGAAAACTGCTCCGAATCAGATGCTGATGTTTGATTCCCTTTCAATTCATTGTGGGTGGTAAAGGTTGACTAGTGCTCCTCTCTCCATCTTTGTGTCTTGTTTCAGTGGAACCTGGTGTGTGACTCAGCCTGGAAGGTTCACATTGCCAAGTTCTCTTTGCTGGTGGGCTCCATATTTGGCTACCTAGTGATGGGTGTCATGGCTGACTGGTAAGCTGCTTCTTTCATGTCTGTTTTTGTGCCTCTACACAGTTCCTGTTAGTTTAGCCTAAACGATTCATCCATAATGACAAAAAACTGTTTTCTGGCTGAAAATCTACTTGGACCCATGCATGTAGTTTATTTATTTTATTCATATTTGGCGACGGGGGGGTTATATTTGTCTCAAAGATTTTTGCCTCCAACTCAAAACAATGGAGGTGAAGGGAGTTTTATCAATGCGCCTAAAACCTTGAATATATATATAGAAAATTAAGAGTGTGAACTGGGCTAGTGAGTGTGTGACACTGTATTTTGCTGCATTTTTTAGCAAGCTTTAACATGTATGTGTTTCATGTTCTCAATCTTAGTGTGTTAGTATGGTAAGATTTACAACCAAGGTATGGGATTCATAAAAAATTTTGGTCTGATCATGAGTCTAGATTAAAAATTTGGGAATCGTCAAAGTTATTTCAGTTCATCTTGTGGTGTGCATGAATGTCTGATTCAAATTTTAGTGTTGATTTTTAGATTTTTTTGAAGCTGTGAGCCATGAACACAACATACCAAATCTATCAGCAAGGCTTAATGAGAAAATATGTTTTTTTTTTGTAATTGGTGTACTGATTTTTCAAGGGTGTGATCACATGTGCAGCCTGTGGGCCACCTGAGCTGCCTCGTGGGAAAAAAGTCCCTTCATTGTGTTTGGGATCAGTAACTATGGGAACAATGTAAAGGAATTTGTGGCCAAGGAGGCCTCGGCTCTGACCTGACCCATTGACCTGCTGATCTCCCTTAAACCAGGAGGTCAACAGAGTCTGAGGCAAAACAATGACTGGAATGGTCTCTTTCACACGCCAGCACATCAAAGTGTCGTTTCCCAGTTTGTGACAGTTTTGTAACATTCTGCTCCGTCTTTCTCTCTGCTCCTCTCTGTTTCCAAGGTTTGGTCGACACCCAGTGTTGATTGTGTCGGTGCTTTTCATGCTGGTGTTTGGTCTGAGTGTTGCCTTCTCTGTGAACGTCACTATGTTCAGCACCTTGCGCTTCTTTGAGGGTTTCTGCTTGGCGGGCCTCGCTCTCTCCCTCTACGTGCTCAGTAAGTACACGGCTTTACTTTTTGCTTTTCGGCTCCTCTATCTCCTCATTCATTCTCTTTATTGTGTTTATTCATATCAGAGTAGTAGGAATTTCTGGAGGTGATGTAGGAGAAGACATTTCTTGAAAAAAATACTTTTCAATTTTGTCATAAAACCTTTGAAAGATATTTTGCTTGTACAGCAAAATAATTATCTCAGCAAACTGAGCAAAATCCCAAAGGACCTAAACTTTGCCCTCACACTGATAAATATTTCGTCAAGAATATTGCAGTTGAAGTGTAGTCTTTTGGGAAGTGATATTTTTGGCGAAGGGATACACACCACCGTCTTCTGCTCCTTAGTGGTTATTCTTAAACAATAAGCAAGTTTTGGTTTGGTCATTAGTAGTCTTATTGTCTGTTTAGTCAGACATTTAATCTTGATAAAAGGTGTAAAAAACTCAAGAGACCGCTGATGAAACATTTATCTGTATCTGGTACAAAAAATTTACTGTGAAATCAATGAAATGAAACTAATAGTTTAGTAACAGTGATGGAAATAAGTCCAAGACTTTACTAATCTGTCACTCATATCTTATACTTTATGATGTATTGAAACAAATGGTACCCTTTAATCCACAGAAATGTAAGAAACATAAGTCAAACATAGCCCACACTGGGCGCCCAAAGTCTTTCTTTTACAGTTACTCTTTGATGATTGTTCCTCCACGACCAACACCCTTTCATTTATTGTCCAGCTCTACTGTCAGATCACACAGACAACTGTTACCAAAACATGCTGAATTTAACTGAACAGTGAGATTCAGTTTGTATGTCTTTGTTGAGACTGACAGTGTACCTTTGTGGGCTGAACACCAGCAGCTGCTCAGACTGAGGACCGTCCTTAGTCTGGAGTTGACTGTAACTAAAGCAGGAAGAAGAGAAAATGTCAGTAGACATTACAGCTACACATCTGGAAAGATGACACAGGAGGAGAGTGATGGTGGGAGTTACAAATACTGAGAAACAAACAGGTATAATTATGTGTTGCACATTCTGACGTGTTAGTAAAACCTTTCGGGAGCTGCAGTTTTTGTATGTCAGCAGACAGATGTCGTTTAATAAGGGGTTTGAGTGTCAATAGCAAGTGCTATCAAAGATAATTGTTTACCTTACATGGAATATAGATTATTAATTCCTGCAAAATCTTTCATTATTTCAAAAAGACCAATAGAGGATGGTCACTCCAGTCCCCTCTGTCCCCTCTCCCCACTGCTGCCTGCCTCTCTCACCCTCTGTAGGCCTCTTCTCTCTCAGGCCAGTAGGAGATTAGTCATACATTATGCGTGAGGCGAGGGCAGACTTTGAGTTGGGGCAGGGGGGGCGGATTTTTGTCTCTCTCAGCAGGGGTTTCTGATAAATCTCAGCTGAACTGCTTCTGAAAACAAACAAACAAAATGGACGCCTCCGAGCCGTCTGCCGAGAGCCACTGAGAGAGTTGTGTTTAATAAGTGATGTACACAAACAAGCACAACCAGTGTTGTCTTTGTGGCCCTTTAAGTTTATGTCCCTGGCACTTGGAGTTGTAACTGAGACTGAGAGTAGGATGGGATTTATATTTATCAAATATTATGGGTATAAAATTAAGTCAACACTGTAACAGGAGCACAGTGTGGTCATGAAGGGGATATTGTGATTAATGGTATTGATTGCCACTGAGGGACTGGATCATTACAAAGAATACAATGTACAGTAAATAATGTACAGCCAGGGTCAGGGCACACATTCTGCATCCATCGATCCCTCAGTCATTGTCTGTTCATTCACTTATCTGCCTCAACACTCTCAGGAATTACATCTTGTTGGGAAATGCTAAATTCTTTGTGTATATTTTTATTTGGTTGCCTTAAATAATCAAATTTCAATAACTTTAGTCTATAAATTGTTCAGATCTCCCTAAAAGATGTACCGCTTGTTTTTCTGTAAGAATCATGGAGTGTTTACTCCCCTCGGGTTGCTAAAACTCACAAGTTTGTGGAAGATAATTCATATCACAAGGTGGACGGCGGCAGAAGCAAATATTCCTAAGTTCAAAACTTGCAACCGCAGCTGAAGACGATGGCTGCTAGTCTTGAGTTTCTCCTTTCATTTATTAGAGGAGAAACTATTTTTCTTACTTACTTGCTTTTCTGTGGTTTGAGCCAAAAATACCAACAAACAAAAAGAAAACAGACATAAAAATGAGCTTGAACTCCTGGTAATGATAACTGGTTAACCAATTATTTGCAAACAAAACATTTAAAAAAAAGGGTTAATAACTACAGATGCAGCACTCTCAATGATCAATGGAACCCTTAAATAAATTCATTAAATTGGTTTTAGATTATTTTAACAACACAAGGAGTTCATGTCTGTTAACTTTGACAGAGTCTGTATGAGGCTGAAAATCTAAGGAAAATATCTGAGTAGGGTTTTTGAACATAAGATTTAAATAGCAATTCTGTTCTATTAATTGGGGTTTTTCTTCCTGATTTTTTTCCTGTATTAAGCAAGAGAAGTTCTGAAAATAAGATTACAGTAGATGTAGACAAAATAGCACACTGCAGCTGAGTCCTTCCAGCTGTTCTTTAAATTCTTTTTTCTATTTATTTTTAAGCAGTGAAAATGTTTTCTCTGCCACATTCAGCTTTAATCCGTATCACTGGGAATTAAGTCAGGCATATTGGAGCTTTTGGAAAATAATATTTTTTTCCCTTAATTATGGAAACTTTAACATGAAATGAATGCATTTAAATTTCTGGTCAACTAGTAAAAGTATGCTTAGTGTATGTATGTGTGTGTGTGTGTGTGTGTGTGTGTGTGTGTGTGTGTGTGTGAGTGCTGAATGAGCTCTTCTTTGCATTTCAGATCCTCCAAAATGCTGATGCTAAAAACTTAAGCTTTTACGTTCTTAACTATGTTCATTCATGTCACACACACACACACACGCACGCACGCACGCACGCACGCACGCACGCACACACACACACACAGACAAACTTTATTGATTGTTGTTTTGCTCTCACGGTCTGTTTGCCAAACAAAAATACCTGTAATAGGCGTCAGTTTTACTACCTTCCACTTTGTTAGTGTGCCGTGTATTGACATGATAATGATGCTGTAATTGTGTTTCTGTGTGTGTGTGTGAGGTGTGTCTTTGCTGTCTGTGTGAGAACACATTGTATTGTATGCATGCACTTTGAAGTGCAACAGAGAGGGTGTTTGTGTGAGGTGTAGATTTGGCTTTGAGGTGAACTTGCATTATGGCAGCAGATAATAGAAAACCTCCATCTCATTAACTGTAATAAAAACATGTAGAATAACAGCACACAGCCTATCATGTAGATATTCGAGGCTCCAATGAACACATCCCCAAAAACTCAGCACATACTGCACCGACGGGAGCTGTGACAAAACACAGCACAGATGCAGAGCAGACACTGAATATGAAATTTCTCATTACTCGGCCTTCTTTCTGCTCCTATTGTTTGTCAAGTGAAGTACAGTAGTCACCCTGCAGGATAGAAACAGTGCTGTCGTTCAGTTTTTTGGCAGTAACACATTGTCTCTTGGTGTTGGCTCTGTACACCAGCACATTGGATTTGCAATAAGAAAATGACTATAAAGCTGAAGTGGTAATTGACTGCATTTATTTCTAGTGTGCTGACGACTCAAAGCCCTTTTACAACTCAAGTCAGCGTTCACCAGTTCACACACACACACTAATAGCAGGTGGCTTTGCTACAAAGTGCCGAAGTGGCCAAAGGGCACCGACTTTCTGATAAAGTGGACAACCAGCTCTAACCTCTTCAGTTACAGTAGCCTCAGACATATGACTCGTAGCTCTTTTTTGACACTGTGTATCAGGACAGTATTCCTAAACATACAAATAAGGTCACCCTGGAGATCAGGAGTGTGTAGGGTTGTGTGTCTGCAGAATCAGGACTGAGATCCGGGAACAAGAGACATTACTAAAAAGAAAGTCCTCCAGAGCAAAAGATCTGAGCAGTCAGGTTTTTATCACAGGTTGTAAACAAGCTGGTGGTTTTATTTCTTATTTGGAAAGAAAAACAAAGGTGAACAGTAATATTCTTTCAAACTATCCATTTCAAACATCAGCCACTTTTACTTAATGACCACCATGTTTGATGTTGACCTACTGTGATTACAGCAGATGTATGCTCTCACAGTTTTTTTGAGCAGTGAGAGAAATTCTGTACTTCTTACTTTTTTCAGGGGTTTTTTTGCCTTCTAGCTTATCTTTAGCAGGTGAAACACATGACGCATGTGCGTGTGATGGAACTGACATATTACTGACTGGCCGTAAAGATCCATGGTTGCTCTCTTTGTGTGATAAGTATCATTATCCTGCAGCACTGTGCTCAAAGGGGGGTGGGGGGGGGGGAGGGGTTGTATGAAAGGGGCCAGATGTTCACACCCATTATGGATGTAAACAGCTTCAAATTGAAGCTGAAAGCCAGCACTTGACAATAGAGTCACCATTTCATTTCAAATGGAACATGTGGAGGAGCAGATGCACCATTATGAAAACACATAACTGTAATATTACTGTTTGCAATGAGGAGGAATAGGCAAACACAATAGAGCCACACTGTAGAGTCTGTTAATGTGTCCGAGGCGGCAGCAGGAATAAGATTAGAGAGAGAAACACAAAAATATGTATGCAGCACACGTGCACTGCGTTATGGATTGTGGTACAGCAAGTCTGCATGTGTAAATGCTGTGGTTGCACTGTTCCATCCTTCTTATTTTGCCCATCTTCACCCTCTGTCGCTTTAAAAGCAGCACTGAATTTCTATTTCTAAACCCAGCAGCTCTCCTGCCCTTTCTGCTTTCACTTTATGCCTCCCTCGACTCTCCTCTTCCCTATTCATCCCATCCTCCTCCTCCCTCTCCTTCCCTCTTACTACCATTTTATTACTACTCTCACCCTCACTTGCTCATTTTCTCGAGGCTCATTTGAAATCGCTCATCGTTTGGTTATCTCTTAGAAGCATGCAGCGCATAATAAACTCCACTGGAGCTGCCAGCAGAGGCTTTAGTTTGCTCTGCTAATGTAAGTGTGTGGATTTTTGTGTGTTTTGTACGTGTTTGGATGTTGCAACGATTCTCCACTGGATTTATTGGTACATAATTCAGGGCCTACCTCAGGGCTGTCCTCTGAGTGCTGTGAAGACAGGGCTTCTTTCTTCTCAGTCCTTTGATTTGTTTTTTTTTTCAACATTTTAGGACCTCAAACTGTATGTTATTCCATTTTTCAGTTATGGCTGTCCATTATCCAAACTCATCTGGGCAATACTTTTGCTGATACGAGTGTTGTATTGGTAAGAAACTATTTTAAGACGACCCTTCAAACAAGCCTTTTCTTTATCTTTTGAATGCTAAATACCAACACAGTGTCACTTTGAACTCATCTCACAAGAAAACTTAGTCAGATAGGTAAGATAAGCAAGATAAAAAATCAATCTAATCAGGATGTGTGAATGTTTGGCAACTACAGCACCTTAATGGAGGATGTAGCTGCATATTCCCCTGACAGATGAGCTGGGTTTAACAGTTTTGTGTGTGTGTGTGGTAAATTTCGTAAACTTGGTCTGAACCTTATATGAGACTGTGACTAGAGTTGACTTGAAACTTCAAAGCAAAGCACTAAAATTAGAAGTTACAAAATGCAAGCTTTCTTATTCGTTTTAACGTTAGCGGTCTGTTTATGCTGCGAAGATGAGGACCACAGGGGTTCCAAAAAACGAACACACAACAAATGCAGCCGCACTGTGGTGGAAAGTTGAAGCAAAGTGAACTTTTTAAGAAACAAACCTGTCATCATGCTTTGTTAGCTGATCAGCTGATTAGATCAAGCAGAGCTAAACAACCCAACCATGTGAGAGTACAGAGATGTTCATTTGCATCTGCAAATCAGCTGCTGCTCTGCACAAACCTGCATTGACTACTTCAATGGGATGATTTGGTCTGAAACGGCAGTGAAAAGGCAAGCCTGCTGAATGCTTTGATGTCAGTGTCCTCACTCAGAGACCTGAAGGACTCCAATTTTTCTTTCTGTTGACTTAAACTGTTGACGGCTCAGTTGACTTAGAAACGTACCTCAAGGACTTGAGAGTTGTTCATATAAATATTTCATTTGACCTTGCTGCAAAAGACAGACTTAAGAACAGTTCTGGGTTGGAACAAACAGTGGAAGATGAGTATATTATACTGCAGGTGTCATTTAAAATGTTTCTATTGATTTTTGTGTACGTTCTTTCCCAACAATATTGTGTCAACATCTGAATTTATTGTACAAGCTATGAATTTCAGCTCAATAAAGCTGCTGTCGCAAGCTACAGAATTTTCAGAACCACTTTTCAAGGCCCACAGGGAGTCAGCATTTGGTAGTGAAAAAGAGAGACTGTCAGTAAATGAGTTCTGCACAGACCCAAAGGGATTACACTGCATTTGCTTTCACACCTGTGAGACGAAGCTAATATCTTTACCGCTTTCTCTCTGTCTGTGCTCCCGAGAGACTTGTTGGCTAGGACAAAAAACATGCAGTATACTGCATGTAAGTGTGTTGTGTTTTTGTGTGTGTGAGCGCTTGTGTGTGTGGTTTGTGTATTTATGAGCCAGAGGGATGACTGCTGCTGACTCAGCTCAGGAGAAGGACTGTCCTGTCATGCTGTGCCCTTGTCAAGTCCTCTGTTTCCTGTCTCTGCCTCTCTGTGAAGTCATCCACCTGAGGCGGCAACAGAAGATTCTTCTCATGATTCATTCATCTTGTTTAGTCTAAAGCACGCCAGAAAGTAATGACAAGAAAGAAGTAGAAACTAGTCACAAGTTTCCGCAGATTAAGGTGAGGTCAAATTGCTTGTTTTGTCTGACAATAAATCTCAATGGTATTCAGTTTACAGTGGATTTAAAACAGAGAAAAGCAGCAAATCCTCACATTTGTTTCCATTGATCTGTAAGTCAGCAGGTTAGTCTGCCACTTTGGTCAAGACAGAAGTAACTCAACTACTATAGAATAAACTGCAGTGAAAAAGTACAAAAAATAATAGCAGATATAGTAATAAATCTGGCAATCTCTGTCTTCTTTGGTGCCACCAACAGATCTGAGTTTCTCTTGATAATTTTGTATTTAAAGTCTAAAGTTACATCTTTAGATTCCTTGTTTCCACGAACAGTCCAAAACCCAGAGACAGTCAGTTTACAAGCGCTCCTTTCCTGATGACTTCCTGATGACAGCTCATGAAAGAAAAACTTCAAGCTGTGATTTTTCAGGGACCAACATATATTTTTTTCTATCTCCAGTGTGTCACAGGAAGAACTTTTAGATGTCTGTTATCGGCCAACCTGACACAGTGACCGTACAGACAAATGTGTAAAGTAGACTGAATCTGGCATCGAACGCATTTGATTTGAAGTTGTGAGGAGCACATTGTAAGAATTTCTCTGGTTGAGTTTAACTGAGCCTGTAACAGTGGCTGTAAATGACTTGGGTAATTATTTGATTGTTAAAAATAGTTACAGTTTCATTTTCTGCAGGCAAGCTTATCAATGTATTGGCTAATCATATCAGCTTATGTTTCTTTCTCTCTCTTCAAACTCTTAATTCTCTCTATATACACACACAACCTTTTAACACAGACTGGTTCTCACTCTGAACTCATGCTGTTAGCAAGCCAACTGTCTCTCTGCTCCGTTGTTATGCCCCAGGCAAGGGTGGCAAGGGAGCAGCAGGCTACAGAGAGTGTGTGTGATGCGGCTGTCAGCCATTTGTCATCAAAGATTACTTTGGCCATGAGATCAGTTGCTTATTGTTTCCCCCTCTTTGTTTATAGTCTCTCTGTCTTCCATTATAGTTTTTGTTTTCCGCACCCTCTGCAACTGTTCCCTTTCAGATGTAAAGACAGTGGAGAAGCTGGTTGGTGAAAGGAGGAAGAGGGCAAAGAGGGTGGGTAGAGGTGGGGGATGGTGGCTTTACAAAGGGTGAGGGAGCCACTTCAACCCTCATGAGCAATAGGGGAGAGTGAGCAGGGGGGGTAAGGGAGGATCAGCCCACGGGGGGGGGGGGCAATGAGATAATCAGCACAAGGGGAACCATTCTCCAACTCAGCTGGAACAAAAGCTCCTTGCCAGTGTGTTTGTGCGTGTGTGTGTGTTGATATCTCAGTGGAGTCGGTGGGATCAGAAACATCCCAAGAGAGTTGGGGAGTGGTTTTTTTTCGTTGTGTGAGGTAGGTTTAGGGACGCATTACCTCCGTCTGAGTACAGTTCCGTACTGGCTGAGTCTGATCCATGCCTGCTGGCTGCTGACGGCAGAGGTACCACAGAGACACAGGGCCGCGCTGTTTGTGAGAACAGACAGGAAACCAGACCATTCTTCACATATTCTCTGCTCTTAATGTCTGTGTTTTATTTATTTATTTTTCTGAATCTGTGCAGTTTTCTGTTTCGTTTTAAACCTGAAAATAAATATTTATTTCCTTAAAATTTTAAAGATGTTTTTTATTATGCCACTTATAACTAAAGCTATAGCTGATAATAACATAAACAAACTACATTTTGATAGTTGATTTACAAGGACCGCTACCACCTTCCATGATGGGTGAACAAGAAAAACCCGATGGTGATCTTCACTGTGTTCAGCAGTAGGTTGCTAATTTATTTTTGCATGCCGGTTGGAGCAGGGTACACAGTGTACAGTGGGTTTGGGAGAGCTGAGTTTAAGTTGGAATATCAAATCAATGAGCCCCTCACAGAGCTGAGAGAAACCAGAGTCAGCCAATATATAGATATATAGTTTTATATTTATTTTTTGTTGTTTTATTTTAAGTTCATGTTATTCAATCATTAACATGCAGTGCTGGTTCATGAAGCTTTATGTGATACTTTTGGTAAAATACAACTGGGTATGTCAATAGAAAGCAAAGCTAAATTTTAAAATAAGTACTCAAAAATCAAAAAAACACACCTGTGCTGTATAGTTTTAGGTGAAATGAAGTATTATTAGTGATTTTTTAGGAGCAGTCACTCTCAGTTTCTTCCCATTTAGGTGCTTTATGTGTTTACACAGTCACATCTAATCGTCTGGCCCCTTCTGTTTCTCCCCTCACTTGATAAAAACAAACCAGAATTCTTTTGGAAAACATTTGAGTGTGAGACTCTTTACATTGTCTTATACTTTAAATAAAAAGGGTCTAAATACTTCTTTCTACAATGGCAAACAGACAGACAGACAGACATGTCTTTCCACATTGTTGCATGATGGCAGCTTGAAGGGAGAGAAGCAGACAGAAAGGTGAAGGATTATGGGTCAGTGTAATTTCCTTCATCTGTTTTGGTTCGAGCAGGGAGGGATTTTAGAGACATTAACTCTAAAACTGGATCTCGAAGGCTAAAGAGAACAGAGATAAAACTTTTAAGCAATACCTTTCTTTCTCTCTCTCTTCCTGCCTTGTGTTCTTAGTAAATCATTTTTCTCTTATCTCACAGTTTTTGTCATCTTTCTGTCTTTTCTTTGTTTTTTTGTTCCCTCTCTGCCTTTTTTTTGTTATTTTTCTCTGTTTCTCTACCTTCTTCCTGTTGGTCTTATTATCATTCCTCTGGTGATTCCACTGTTGAATAGAGGGACTTTCTCGTGTCCTTTGGGGGAAAAAGTAATTTGTATTCTGCCCCTCTCTTCCTACTTTCTCCTCTCCCTCGTGTTCCCTTCTCTCCCCCTCTCTCGCTGCTTGAAGTAATTGTACATGAGTCCAGGTTAGTGGGTGGGGGGGGGGGGGGGG
>JAPZDY010000021.1:3507939-3521998 GCA_029783645.1 Ctenochaetus hawaiiensis
TTTCCCCCCCCCCCCCCCCCCCCCTCACTAACAATGGTCACCTTCAAAAAGACCTTGCCATATGGGCCAGGCCATCTGGTCTGTACCATGTTACAGGCAGTGAGGGAGGGGATGGAGGCCCGGTCGGAGGAAATGAAGGGACAGTTAATGCAGAACTCTCATGGAGCAGCATGACATGCGTTTCATCCTGAGTTCACAAAGAGAACTGGTGTTAAACTTGTGCTCTTTGAGGCCAAGAAACAGTAATACGAGTCCTCAATAATTCAGAAAAGGAAATTCAACACCGGTCCCACCATTAAACAAACACACACATTACACTCTTCAAGGCCATTAAGGCTGCTGTTTAGTTTATAGTAATCACATCCACAGAGACATCCAGAATATACAGCTTATGCATAATTTACCATCTCCACCGGTGCCCAATACAAGAATCTATATTGTGTTTTGTGAAACTAAATCATCCTCTTTCTCTCCTCTCTCTGTCTGTCTATTTTAGGGATCGAGCTTTGTTTGCCAGGCTGGCGTTTCTCCATGACCATGGTGGCCAGTTTTCTAATGGTGGGCGGGCAGCTACTCATGCCAGGGGTGGCCGCTCTGTGCCGCCATTGGCCGGACCGTGATGACTGGCAGGTCCTGCAGATTGTCATCATCAGCCCTTTCGTTCTGATGCTGCCCTACGTCTGGTGAGTCCCACCCCCATAGGAATTCCACAGTGGCGGGGGGGCAGATTCTTCTCGCGCTGAGCCAGGCGATGGCTTGTACAGTACACACTGCAGTACACAGCACCGAGCACACTCTGCTTCTTCTAACAAACAATACTTTGTTTCTCCCATCGTTTGTCTTCTCCCCCCCTCCTGTTTCTTCTTGTTTCTTTACAACATATTCTGCTCTCATCCCTCTTTGTCCGCCTTCTCCATGTCCATCTAATCCCTCGCTTTCTCTCTGCAGGATTTTTCCTGAGTCCTTGCGCTGGTTGCTGGCCACCCAGCACTACAGGCGGTGCAAAGCCATGATGCTGCGCATCGCCAGGAAAAACCAGGTTGACATGACAACCGAGCCGAGTGGAGTTCTCACAGGTGAGGTAAACTTAAGGAGACATCGAAACAAGATCAATGATCCAAAATCCAACTTGCTATAAATGCATACTTTGTCATTTTAGTCTTTTCATTAGGCAAACTGTTTTATTGTGTCCTTTGTGTTACGTTGTAGCTACTTTTTCATGTGTGATGAAACTGACATGCAACAGACACAAAGACAAAGACTCCAATGCAAAGATTTCTTTTCATGAGGCAAACATATAGAAGCAGAATCATTCCCAACTCTTCATATGATGAAACACGATTGCAATCAGATGAACACATACATGCTCCTTCTGATCTTTGATGATTTCTCAGTGGAAGGTCAATCTGTCAGTGACTTTTGCAATTCATCATTTCATTATAAAATGTATGAAAGCAATAGAAAAGCTCATGTCAATATCATACATCCCAGTGTCTCGACTGTAATGCTTTTTTTGTCTGATGAACAGAACAAATTCCAAAAAATACAACTTTGAGTTAAACTAGTAAGTAAACTATCACATTTGAGGAGCTCAAACTAGTGGCTTTTTGCCATTTTGTCATGATAAATATACTTTAACTAGTAATAGGTGAAAATACTGATATGTTGGTGATTTCCTTCACTTAGATCTCCTCTCAAAGCTGCAAGCACCTCTTCTTCCACCTGCCTTGGTGATTGATTCATTGTTTCCACCTCTCCCAAAGGCCAAGCAGACAGATATATGATATGAGTGGGCAGTGGGGTGTGCTCTATCTATCTCAAGTCCCCACTGCACATTAACTTGTCTGTGCTAGAGGTGCCCTAGCGACCAGTCTCTCATTACTTGTTAAAAGGAAAGGTCTCAAGGTGTGCGTTTCATGTTTCCTAGCAGAGCTGGAGCAGGAGCTGCACAAGAAACCCCAGAGGACCTGTATTGTCAAGATGATGAGCACCAGGAACCTGTGGAAAAACATCGTGGTGCTGTGTGTCAACTCGTAAGTGTGTCAAGTTAGTGGCTGGGCTTTGCACGGTTCCTTTTCAAATCAGAGCCATCATCAGCTGTCAGCTGAGAGCATGAATTACACATGAGCTCTTCCCCCTGAGAGAAATGAAGACATGTTTGTGAGTGTAAAGCTCGCTCGCTCCATCACAGACGCGTGTCTGAGGTGACGCCGTCCGGCCCACTGTGTTATTGTTGTTGTGTGTTGTTTGTGCAGGTTGACAGGTTATGGGATCCACCACTGCTTCGCCCGCAGTATGATGGACCCAGAGGCCCAGCCCACTGCCATGTGCCACACGGATTATTACACCATGGCTGGCATCGCTTTGGCAACCTGCCTGGCACTTTGCCCCGCGGTGGGGTTGATGGGTCGACGAGGAGGGCTGCTCACCTTCATGATCATAACAGCCCTGGCCTCCCTGCTGCAGCTGGGTTTACTCAACTGTGAGTAATCCCACCAAAATACAGGAAAATATTTAACTATTTGTGAAGTCTGGTATCCCTTTCACCCGCCAAGCTTCAAATTTTGAAGTTGCACCTGGTGCATGAAGCCTACAGTGTTAAAACTAACTCAACATTCACTGCAGATTTACAAACCACAGGTCTTTGAATTCAAACAGAAGAAGACCAGAGCAACTTCTCATTTTCAGCTGCTGTCATTTTGATGCCTAAAATGACTAACAGGCATATTCTATCAGCCCCAGATGTCCAAGTAACATCAAGAGTTGGTGGAAAAGTTAACTCTAACTTAATACTTAATTTTTTTTACATGGATGATATCATGCTAACTTAGTGCTGTAATGATGCTAAAAACTGATTGACATGTAAAAGTTCTAGTTAAGATTCACTGCCATTTTTCCAAGTAAAGGGCATTTAAAATGAAGAAACAGCATTGCTTTTGTTTTGCTGCTTAGTCTTAGTATTAATCTATGGCTGTACAAGGAAAACACTGTGTATGATTTTTTTTCTTTCTTGCTAAGATAACAATAACTATGGTTTTTCCAAGCTTGAGGAGTAACCAGTATGTTGATCATGCAGCTCAAGCAGGAAGCAGAAAAGAGGTGCTACACTAAATGCTGACATAATGCTGGCATCATAAAGGATTGGCTCTCAGTGGATCTGGGCCTGGGACAACAGACCCGTTTGTCCCCCCCTGTAGGCGGGTATGCTGTTAAGTCACAAAATGATACACTCGACTCATGTCACGCTATCTCTCAACTTTAGAAGTAATGCTAGTTTACATCAAACATGGAAACCTGAGAGCTGAAAAACACATTTTTCTTCAGGATGGATACACTTTTGTTCTTCAGGGTTTTTGTTGTTTTGGAGAGTAAAGAAAATAACCTTCCAAACTGTTTGCATGGTGGATTATTTTAAGCATCACTCCTAAATGCCCTGTGTACTTTGCTTAATTGTCAGCTTTGACAGATCTGTGGTGCATGATTGGGAAACTGCTGGCTGGGAAAGGTTTATCAAAAGTTGAAGTCAGAAAAAAAATGGGTCAGAGAGTTAAAAAGCCAGAGAAAAACTCTTGGATACACATGAGCGAGCTGAGTCATTGTCATGCATTTTACATGACATATGTGTTATTAAAACAGGTGGGACTACTGTTCAACTCTCAGTCTAACAGGAACATCCCCTCGTTCTGCCTGTTTTGACCTACATATGCAGTCCAGAAGTCATTATATCAGATTTCACTTGGTAAACTGTTCCGAGTTCTCCTGGAGTTTTTTTACTCTCTGAGGCAACCAATGGAAAATACTGGGTTCTTTAAAACCGTAAAGTAGTGAACTTCAGGTGGATTCACGGTGCTCTTGAAGTCAAAGTGGTTTAGGTAGACAAAAGAGAAGCAAGTGTGCTTACTTCAGGCACACTGGCACCAAGCTAACAATGTCAAAAAGCCTGTATCAGTCAGGTCAAATCAAAGTACAGTATGGCACTAGAAGGAAAGGTTGTTTCGGGCCCACAGTGGGTCCTCCTCAGGCTGCCGTAGGAAGGAGGACTCCTCTCTAATGACTTCCCTGGTTCAGTACAAGTGTATCTGAAATAAGCCAATGGGCTTCCCCCTCTGTCTGCAGGCCTTTATTCTGCTTGTTCTGAGTCATTACTGGGCTGCCCTTTGTGAATACTAATGACAATCCTCCTCTCTTCTTTTCCTCTCCAATGCTTGCTAATGGGATCCAGTGATTGGAAAGTATAGCCTTCGCCATGACACAGGTACGGCTACAGTCACGTGTAATGTAAAATGATTTATTCAAATAGTAAATATTCTTTTGGGCGGAGGATTAGTAAATGATATACAGTGTTGTAGTTTAATTTTAACGCCCCTGTGCTGTATTCATAGAGGCACTCAAATGTGCGCCATTGGCTTTGTGGTAAATTAGCTGTTAGCATTAATGTTGAGTGTTTTATGGTACTCTTATGTTTTCATGGTCATCTCTGCACAGTTCTGCGAGACACACTGAACAGGAAATTCTCAGTGGCCTTCTCCATCATCGGCATGTTCTCCTCTCATGCAGTCAGCACACTCAGCATTTTCTTTTGTGCTGAAATCACACCGACTGTCATCAGGTGAGCTCTTATGGTCACATTGCACCCATAAATACAGAAGCACAAGAAGCAGAGTAGATAAGCTCCAGGCCATGTTCAAACTGCCTCCCTGTTTTCTACTGTATTCTTCCTCTATTTACTATTCACCATTTTATTTGTATGTCCAGATTCTAATGTTAAATTTGCACACTATTCTGCCCTTAAAATTGCCCCAAATTGAAAGAAAGTGTGATGAATATTTAATATAAAAAAAACAGTGAATGAGTGAATCATTTCAGACCTATTCCTACTTTGTGAAGCAATGAAACACAACATGTTAATTTTAATTATGTTGTTTCTCAAACTAGTGAAGTTCAGACTGGGTCAGAAAAAAAGGGTTCAGTCTTTGTAATTGTAGAGAAATTATGAAAAAAGTGGGCTGCAATCAGCAATGATAAGTCACTTTTATCACAGAAAACTAACCAGCAGACATTGTTTTTCTGCCATCCATCCTTCATCAGTGTCAGTACAGATACCTCTTAAGTAGCAAAAACCCTTTAAGGTAATTGATATTAGCAACAATGATCCAAATGAGATCTGTACTTTGAAGCCAAAAGGAGGAAAGAAAGTCAGTAAACAGTGCTGGCAGATATTACTTGTGTACCAACTGTACAGTAAACTTTGACAATTACTGTTTAGTCCATACTGTATATCATTACTGTCTATGGAATGCTTAGACAAAGCTCTTGTTCTCATGTTGCCTATTAGCTCCATCTTGTGGTACAATTTGATATAACAGATGAGTATGGATTTGATGCCCACAACAGACTACTATGTGTGAAGTGTTGTTCAAAGGTGTCTAAAAGCTGAAGAGTTATACCTGACGGTGAAAGGCAGAAAAGTCTGTAGTCACAGAAAAAGGTCAAGAAATGATTAATCATTCAAATGTGGGTGAGGGTGCAAATCTTCTGTCTCTCTTCCAAGTCATTGCCTTTGTTTGTAGACCTTGTGCAGTCATGTGAATGAAAAAATGAGCATTGAGCTCACATTTGGTACATTATATCAGTTCAGCTGTTCATTTTAACTTTACCACACTTCCTTGTTTATGGATCTTCTATGCCCTCTCTCTCTCTCTCTCTCTCTCTCTGCAGGGGTGGAGGCCTGGGTCTGGTCCTGGCCAGCGCTGGCTTCGGCATGCTTACTGCACCCATCATGGAGCTCCACAACCAGAAGGGCTACTTCCTGCATCACGTGATCTTCGCCTGCTGCACCCTGTTGTGCATCATCTGCCTGCTGCTGCTGCCTGAGCCGCGGGGCCAGCCCCTGCCGGAGAGCCTGGCTGACGGAGAGACCTTCACCCGTCAGACCCTGCTCCATCCAGGAGAGCAGCACCTCCTCCTGGCTAAGGGTGATGGGGACTACTCCCGTGTCCATGACACTCCGTTACACCTCTCAGCCACCGGGGGCGCTACAGTAGCAGTAGCCACCGCTCTGGCAGCGGTGCCTGCCTCATACGCCCTGGCGACAGGTGGGGAGGTGATTGGAAACCGTGCCATAGCCAATGGCGTGTGAGCATCATAGCAATAGTCTACTGTGCTGTTAATGGTTCAAGCATTAACCCGACTGACTGACTGACTGACTGGTCACCAAACTTTTGAAAAAAAAAAACTTTCAAGGGAAAAAGAATCGTTCGGATGAACCATATGAACTCTTGTGATGGTGAGGTTTGAGATGATGACGATAGTAAATTTGTGTAGTTTGTAGTGACTATGATTCATTCAGGAGTTGCCAAAAAATATTGTACTGGACTACAAATATATGAAGTCAGTGTGTGTTAAATAATATGAAAGTCTTAAGTGGTTTTGGTAATTTTCTTGCACTGCAGTCTGATCTGTGGAGAATGATTGAGAGGAAAAAAAGATGTAGATGCAGGCAAGTGAAGAGACAAAGTAGAGCAGTCTAGCTTCCAATAATGTGTGCTCTGTGAGTTTTCTGTTTGTAGTTTTGACTCGTTGAGAGAGAATTTCACTGCATCTTATAATTCTTTATAAGTTATTTTGCACTAAAAATTTAGAGACACAATCAAGTGTTTGTGATATTCAGCCGAAACACATTGGAGATCCAGGGATTGGCTAAACCACTACCAGTCTTTGCATGAAAGGGCACAAATATTTTGACATGTTTTTTCGTATTATTTGTGGTCCCTCTACTAGTAGTCCAATGTGGCACTTTATCCTCCAAGTTGAGGTCAGTGTAGACACTGATAAAGACTCAAAGAGAGCATTACTGCTGTTGTTAATGGTGTATGATGGTTGTCTGATGCGAGGAACA
This sequence comes from Ctenochaetus hawaiiensis, assembly GCA_029783645.1. NCBI lineage: Eukaryota > Metazoa > Chordata > Actinopteri > Acanthuriformes > Acanthuridae > Ctenochaetus > Ctenochaetus hawaiiensis. The sequence continues at coordinate 3,514,838 of JAPZDY010000021.1, forward strand.
GCCGGAGACCTTGGCAGACGGTTTTGTGTAGCCTGTAGAGACTGTGGGTAATGCTAAGCAAATCTGAGAGTTGAACGGACATGAGAGTGACCAGTCAGTGTACTTCTGTATGTCTTATGATGCATCTCAGCATTTTAATGGCTTTATCATGATGGCTCTGTTTTTTTTTCTTTGTTTTTTTTTTTTTTAACAAAAACAGAGATTGTAATTTAAGAAAACCAGTATTTATTTTGTCATGCTGCCAAGGGCAAGTTGTTGCTTGATATACCTCCTTACCTAGCAAATATTTCCACTCCAACTCTCACTCCTTGTTCTCTGTACTGTGGTAATGTTGTATTCCTGCTCCTAGGATGTGTTACTCTAGCCAGAAAGCACAATATTTTACAGTTTTTTGAAATAAACGTTTGTGAAGATTAGATTAGAGCAGAGTAGTCTGCGTAGATCTGGCATAGCTGTGATTAGTGTACATTTATACACTTTACTATGTAAGTATCCCTTAGGACTGCATAAAAATGTAAGGTATGTATACATGTGCCATTTATTCATACTGTAAGGAAGTCAGTCGTACTTTTATAGGATATAAGCACATCCAATAGATAAACATCTCATAAACCATTTTTTGTCCAAAAGTACCTGAATCCATGAAGCCAAACATCCTCCATTTTTTAAAATCGTATTTAGTACACAGCACGTATTTTGAACACCCTGTAATGGTTTGATAGTTTGTATGTTTTCAACAGTTAAACTGAACAAAAAAAAGGAACTCAACCACTAATACTGTTTTCTAAGTGTTATTTTTTTAATATGATGCATTTGTACACAAAGCCATAGGCCTACATGTTTTGATAATAAACCACTTAATTTATTATGTCAATAAAAGAACACTTGATGTGACTGTGTGTGGTTATTGTGGTTGAGTAACGATTACAGTGCTGGAAGGAGTAAGATTTAAAAAAAAATCTAAACAAAACAAAAAAAAACACAATAAGCGTTTCCTACTTCATGTCAACCTACAAGTCCTCAGTTCTGCATAAAAGAGATTAATGAACAATCAGGTGTGTTTCAGAAGTGTTCAGGGTGAAGTTCAAGCTCCTTTTTGATCCTGTTCTCCACCAGCAGAGTGAGGTTGGAGTCTGTTACTGGAAGACTGTAACTCACAAACACTTGCTTTTTGGTCTTCTTTGCTGCAAAACACACAGACAGACAATTTTTTTCACATCGTGTTTTAACAGTAAAGAACAAAAGTTTCCTACAGAATACAAACATACTAGAGTTGTCAGTCTGTCTCCTGACGACTCAAAAGGAAAGTTTTTGTCAGTATTTCAGGTTAATGGACCATGTCGGCATATTTGCATGTTGTGGACTGTTTACCACAGGGGGACATTTTTGAATAGTTTTCTGCAGCACTTTAGGGATGCTGACAAACAGTAATGACATTAACACTGAAAATGTCAAACACTCATGTTGTGTTAATAATAAGGCACCTCTATAAATAAATCTTGTTCATTTGATCACAGCAGGTGACAAAATGCATGTTAACATGGGTTGCCAATTGCCATAAAACAGAAACTTAAGCTCTTTTTGTTCACTTCTGCACAGTTGTGGTTATATACTTGTATTTTCTTAAATTTTGTTTTCAGTAGTGTACAATTTCTGTTGTTTCATTTTCTATAGATATCAAAACTATAGTAATATCTTTGATTCTTTGGATATCGGGACAGCTCACAGCATGTCATAAGTTTGCAGTGTATTTTTCACACAGTTTTTGATTTAAGTAAATATGTAAGCTTGAACATATGTAAACTATCAAAGTGAACATTATTATCACTTTGATTTTTGTCAGACTAAGGTTGTTTGATATTTACTTTCTCTTCAGACTTTTTAAATCAGTCTAGACTCCCTTGTAAGGATGACTTCACTATAGCTGAACATAAATCTTACAGTAGCAACAACTACAGGCAAATAAATCCAACCAAAGTCATACATAGTTACCTAATCTCTGTGCCAAAGTGTTTGGAGCAGTATTAGATGGGTCCCCCAAGACTAGTGTAGATAAAGGCATTGAATCCTGCAGACAAACACAAAAAAAGTGGATCAGTGGTTAGTTCCTCTGCTAAGACATGACACAGTTACTCTTACATCTAAAATGATGTTTTACTGTCTAAATATTTGTTTGTCAGTTCAGTAGGGCAAAATTTGTTTTTAGACATCCAAAGCTGTTACTGAGGTTTCATGCAAAGATTCAAGTGCAGATAAGCCCTAATGCTAAACCCAAAAGTTTACAAGAAATAAACTCTGAGCTTTCTACTGGCTGGTACATGATCAGGGCAGAATAATGTGACTGCAGGCGTTTATTCCACCAGAAGATCCAGTCTGTCTCCGGCTTTCCAGTAGATGAAATCATAACCAGCAGTTGTCTGCCAGCTGCTGTCTTGTCTCCATCGATCCAGCCCTGATAACAGTCAAAGCCCAATGACATGATAGCCTGCCTATTTTATTGAGTGTTGATGTCCACACAATGAGTGAAGTTTCAAAATAGTCTGTACAGCCCTTAAATCTAAGATGTCCTCCCAAAGTATAGAAACGATAGATCCCATACACCCCTGACCATATTTTCTCCCTGTGACTCCTGACTGCGTTGTATGTTTGGAGGCAGTAAGAGAAGAAAGGAGGGAAAAAGTGTAGTTTACTTTTGACATTTTAACAAATGATGAGCAACTGACCCTCTAAGTGGTCTTTTGCTAGAATAAAACTGCATCACAGAGACCTTAAGTTTAGATCATGACCCAAACAACAGAGCTTTGAGACAACATGACAAGGCTTCCTATGAACTCATCCAGATGATAAAGCAGCAGTATTGAGCCACTGCTGCTTGAGATGAGGCAGTATGGATAAAATTCTCTATCATCCAGCTCTGTATTCAAATTTATATTACGGTATTATTCCTGTATGACTCAGGTGTTACTGTATAATCATGCAGTGTAGATAGTGTCTGGTTAAGTACCTGAAATCAAAGCACTTCATCTCACAGATGCAAAAATCCAGAAAATCTAAAATTTAAAATCTTAAAAGAGAATTTTCTTTTAAGCACCAAATATTCCCGTCTGATTAGGAAAGTTGTTATAACTTACTGGAGTCCATATGAAGATCCTGTGATTGTTGATCCGTTACTTCTAAGTTACGTTCATAAATTTCCACCGAAAGGAAACCACCGAAGTTTTGCGTGGGTTTAACCTGAGCGGTCACAGCTACGGTCCCCTGACAGTTTTGCTTCAGGATTACAGCCTTTACACTCCACAAATGATTGCTTCTGTTACGTTACTTGCTCATTCACCAAGTTGTCTCATGTTTACTTACGTATTTGCTGCTCATGGAGACCGCCAGGTTGGACAGGACAGGAGTCGTGCCGACCCAAAGGAAAAACCCTCCGCTCAGCTTCATGACGTGGAAATGAATGACTTGCTCCAAAATCTTCTCCGAAAAATTGTGCACCGTGATGGCATCAAATGCCGCTCCATTTTGTATTTCGTTCATTTTGTTTCGGTCTAGCTAGTTGGTTGTGACTAGCAACCATTTGATTTGAACTCGTGCTGCTGTAAACAGAAACAGACACTTCCTGGTTGAAAATTTGCAGCCCAAAGTAATCGATCGTCGATGCGCAAGGCGCGCGGCAGGCAGCGACCGCACAACCGATTTCAGCATTCACTCAATGTGATTTGACCAACAATAAAGACTACATGCTTCTTGCGCGATTTAAACAATAATAAAGCAGTAAATCAGCATGTAAAGGTAACACTTCCTAATATGCTACCCGTCCTCAGGCTATACAGAGCTACTAAGTTGTATGTCATGGATTCATGAACGCTAATGAATAATTCTCAATGTGAAGTAAATAATATGGGTTTGTAATTACCAAAGTTAAGCAGTTATTGTTACTACCTTGAAAATTTAATTTCACTTTGAAATTAACCTTGTATTAGTCACTTTACAGCAATTATCATTGAGTTACATAATATGAAAAACAAATCACTAATTTTTCCTTTGAATTTTTTTATGTAAACAATTAAGAATGTATTTTCAAGTATTAACAATAGTTGTATTAATCATAAAAATCATTAAAAAACGAAATTTCAATGATAAACAGCATTGAGTCTTTTAGTGTTGATATTTGCAAAGAAATAAGACCAGGAACAATAAGTCACTCTAGTTCTTCTGCATGTGGTTCCACTGAATGGGTCAATCTTGCAGAAAGTCTTCCACCAGTCTGTTGAATTCATCAGCGTACCTCAGGTGGAGATTGTGTTTGCCCTCTGGCATCAGATGTAACCTAGATTTACAACAAAAAGGAGGTTTACACCTGTCACATGTCACTTTCTGAGTTTGAGTTCATTGTGATATTGTCGTGTCTGCGTGACTGTGGGCTTTATGTGTGTGTGTTTGTGTACGTGTGCTTGCACCTTGATCCCTTGATCTGTTTGAGGAGGTACTGTGGGTGGCAGCTGGGCACCATGGGGTCTTTCTCTCCATGGATGATGAGGGTTGGACAGCTGATGAGTGGCAGAATCTCCATGCAGATACTCCCTGACGACAGGATGATTAACAAGTATGTGTATAAAGAATTTGACTCCAGTTTTTATTATCTGTTCCAAATACACTTAAACAGTGGTCATAACTAACAGGTATTAACATTTCCCATACACACAAATATCTTTAATTTCATCAGTCCCATTTTCCTCACTAGATGTAACCTTTGTAAAACCGTGCAAACTCACAGTATTTATACTGCATATATAAATATGTTATCATCATCAACACAACAGCTTCCTTTGTAATTCCATCATGACTCAAAACATGTCCCCTACATTTCTTTCAGTTTTAGACTGCTTAGCTTCACCTCTGTGTAATGATAGTCTAACAGCAGTGTGGTACCTTCTGGTCTTTTTGCGAACTGTGCGATCCCATCCACCCAGGCCTCCCAGGTTTTAGCAAAGACCTCCGCTCCATACAGCTCCTCCATGGGCTGCCTCATCCTCGCACTCCACTTGGAAACATCACGAATCCCTACGTGTTCCCACAGACACCCATGCACACACAAGGGCTCACAATACACATCATGTAAGAAGAGCATGCATACTCTGCACAGTTACTTTGGCAGTGACTCAAGAGACTGAAGAGTAGGAGTAGGAGTACCGTTGTAAATCTCGAGGTCCTGCTGGGAGACAAAAGAGTTGGATCCCCATACGACCATCCTGCTGATCAGGTCGGGGTTCTTCGCAGCTGCAATCAGAGCTGTGATTCCTCCATCACTCCAACCAAGCAGAGAGAACTTGCCAAAGCCCAATGCCTGCCAATGGAATGGAAAATACTTTATATTACTAACAAAGTATCAACAGTCCAAATAAAAATGAACAAACAGTGGGTAAACAGCCTTCATTCTTTTTATAGCACAAAGCACAGTTTGCTAACAGATGGATATAAGCACATAGAGGATATGTAACAAGTAAAAAACTGTGAGTTGTGTATTTTGAGTTCGACAAGTGTATCTTTAAGAGAGTATTTAGTGTTTGCATTGTTGTTCTGAAAGCATTTACTAGCCAGTGCTTTCATTTGGCAATTTGATACATTAATTAAATATCTTTAGTTAAATAAAAATAAAGTTTTCCTTCACTCAGCACAGGATTCATTTATCCATGCTCTCAGAATTACACACCTATGTTCTACTTAGTAAACTATGTTACTCAGATTAATAATAATAATTGTCACTCATGGATGATCAGTGAACAACTTAGACCTTCATCAAATCTACTGCATCCTTTGCATCCCTTTCAAAGAAATCTGCAGGGAAGTCTCTGTCTGGGGGGCGGGACCTTCCATAACCACGGGGATCCCAGGCAACTATAGTAAAGCGTTCCTTATTCAGAGTCTTCAGCTGAGGTTCAAAATCAGTCTGAGTGCTTCCTGTGGTAGAAGAGACCAAAATGCTTTTTAAAGCTTAGAGGATACAGGACATGATGCTGTACGTGTGTGAGAGATCCTCCACACTATCAAGAAGAGGTGTGTTGTTGTGTTTACCGAGAGCACCAGGAAGTAACAGCACAGCGTGTTTTCCTCTGCCTGACTGCTCATAGTACAGATCAACTCCATTAACATGCCGCCTGCCCGAGGCCACTGAGGAGCTGCGGGGACACAGAAAAGTGGACTGTGGCAGTAACAGTCAGATTATAGAACAGAAAAAATAGCTCTGCCTTGTGAAAAACAATTATTTTCAATTGGTAGTCACAATAAAATCATAATATCACAAAATCAGTGACAGTAAATACAGTACTTATTTACTACATCTGTACAAATCAGAGATAATGTCATGGTAATACTGAATCTTTCTCAAGTTTCATTGACTCTGAAATCTTGGTTTGATGAGTCAAGGAGCACAGCACACCATAACCATCTGTCTAAAACATTCTTGTCATTTTTACTGAATCTTAATTTATTATATTGTATTCTGGACTGTGCATTGCTATGTCTATTTTTGCCTGAATTAAATGTATAAATATTATTGTACTAGTAGAAAATGTAGAATACTAATTAAACACATCTAATTGTTACAACAATTAGGACTCCTTTGCAAAAAAAATGTTTCTGTTAAAAAAGCACCTCCAACTTTTATCACTAGATGCATGGCATTAAAAATATCTGTCCAACACAGAAATTTATAAAGGAGTATGCTGCTTAAATTTTAAACAAACAAAATGCCCATTTTGTTTATATATTATTGCTTTACATAAACATGATTGGGACGCTAAAAAAGGACTTCAGGAAATCAGGACCAAGCACAAGAACATGGTCCAAAGAGATAACGTGATGGTTTGAAGGGACTACACCATATTTCATCTGTAAGTTATGATCGTGCTAATTAATAATGTGATAAATAATTAGGGGACACTACAAAAACATTCAGAAGCTCAGTTTGAGCAAAAACCTTAAAATCAAATTAAATATCCCTGCTCTGATTTTCTGCATTACTAATAGAGGTCCACATGATGAAAAAATGCATAGGTGATAATACAAGAGCAAAGGTGGCGCTTACTGTCTGTATTTGCAGGGTATTATTCAGTGTTGCAAAGTTACAATAATAATGCCACTAGTAATATGACTTAACAAGTT
>JAPZDY010000021.1:3540678-3552513 GCA_029783645.1 Ctenochaetus hawaiiensis
GAACCCTATGTGAAATTATTTTTTCTTGAGTAAGATTTTAAAATCAGGTAAGCATACTTTATGAGTAGCGGCAAAAAAGGTTGGATTTAGAACATGAAAGGTAGATTCTCCAAAAAGTTGATTTCTGTTTTTCCTCGTTACTTTTACAAATCTTATAGGTAATTCTAAGGCTTCTCGTACTGTACGAACTTAATGAACTCTAGCCACTGTGTTGACCCCGCAACCTGTAGGCAAACCTGTTTCATTGTGTTTGGTTCTGTGTAATAGGCTTTTTCTACAAATGTGACACAGTTTATAATAATCTTATCTGGTTGGCTTTTCTGTATAATCTTCCATTTGGAACAAACGCGCCGATGTTTTTGTGCTTCACTTCTACTGTAGGACCACTGAATAGTTAGACTACTTTTCGTAAAGCATTATCATTTCAAAGAATTGTTTTTGTCTCCGTCCGATTTTCCACGTGCGGGTGTGTGACACTTCTGACTGACACCGGCAGGGTTTCCCCCGGTGTCTTACTGGAGATCAGCCGCTGTGTGCGCGCAGATAAGCTTCGCAGGAGAGAGGCGGGCAGCAGCAGGTGCGTCCTCCCCAGCTCAGCATCTCCTCAGGTCTCCGCCCTCCGGCTGCTCGCTATAGGCTGGAGGATTTAAGCGGGCCCGCCGTAATGATGAGGGCTCTCTGAGACTGATTGATTTCAAAACTTGACGAGTTTCGAGTTTCGCAGGTAAGACCAGATCTTACGATCCCAAGGCGCACATTACGGCAGAGTTAGTCTGCGTGGGAGCTCATGGGTGTTAAACTTGACTGAGTTTTAATGCACTGCGATAGACTCACCCTTCTCTGTTAAACACTTAATAGGGCTACTTTCATAACACATAGCAGCACACTGCACTGCATTACAGGGTCTAACACTCGAGTTGTTGCACGCGTGTGTTTGGACAGAGATGAACGCAGAGTTGGACTACGGAGGCTCCGGCAGCAACGGCAACGGAAAGCTGCGCCAGTGGCTCATCGAGCAGGTGGACTGCGGCAAATATCCCGGTCTGGTGTGGGAGAACGACGAGAAAACTATCTTCAGGATACCGTGGAAACACGCCGGGAAACAGGACTACAACCGGGATGAGGATGCCGCGCTTTTCAAGGTAAAACACCCGCATCCTCCGGTGGGCATCCAGCCAAATGGGTAACATGTGCCTTTCAGAATAAGAGTGAGAAAACAGGTCCATAATCAGACAGACCACATCGTTTCGAGCAACTTTTAAGTCTTGAAAATATTTAAGGTTTTTGGAACAATGAGAAATATGCAGTCGATGGGCCATTTTTTTTACATTATGACGCTTATGTCTCTGTAGGTATTATAACTTCTGCACGTTAATAACTCGATAATATACGTTCAGGTCTAGAAGGTGATGCGTTTTATTTATTTTTAGTTCACAATGCAAAGGACGGACTGGTCTTTGTGCATTAAATCGGCAGTTTAAACAGGGGTGCGACTACTCTTTCATTATTAATCAGTCTGCCGATTATTCTGTGGATGATTGTTTGGGCTATTAACCCAAACAGAGGAAATGGGCTAAAACATTTGAGTTAAAAGTTCCCCAAAAACATAAATGATTTCCTTAAAATTCTAGTTTTAAATAAAAATCGAAACCAAAATAATACATTTTCAGTGCAATATACTGTTTAAGACCTGAAAAAACAGATAAAATTTCACGGTCGATATTAAAAATGGGTGCAAAATAATACGTTGACAGACCAGACGTACTCAGTCAATCAACTCGATGTTTTAACTCTACACATACACTGTGTAGCCTATCACAAATAATAACCTTTTCTTTCCTTGAGACCACTCATGCAGGCTCTGCGATATTCTACATGCTGGGCATGGGTTTATCTCATCCTCTCTCGGTTTTTATAAGTTTGTACTATGCCCTGTGTGCAGGCCTGGGCGCTGTTTAAAGGCAAGTTTCGGGAGGGGATCGACAAGCCGGACCCGCCAACCTGGAAGACTCGCCTCCGCTGCGCCCTGAACAAGAGCAACGACTTTGAGGAACTTGTGGAGAGAAGCCAGCTGGACATCTCAGACCCATACAAAGTCTACCGGATCATCCCCGAGGGCGCCAAGAAAAGTCAGTCCCACACCAAACAATGTATATTTTAAACCTTTGACTTATGGCACAGCATGAGTTAAATGACAGCGTTGCATAAAGAGTACAGGCTTGATGTTAATCAAGGCGGTGGCTCTAAAAAATGTTTTAATGTGGTTTTGGTTATCATTTGCTGTTATAGGTAACTGTTTTGGAAATTTTCTGAATGTTGACTTGAAAAAGGTCACTGACTGCTCATTGATGTAAAAACCACATGCTGAAGGTCATACTGCATGATGTCAACACATGTGGGCTTTTTCTGTGCAGAGTTCGTTTTTTGAGATTGTCTTTTTCTGTCTGGCACGTAGGACCCCGACAGGAGGACAGTCCTCTGAGTCCGATGGGTTATCAGGTGCACACCTCCTATCCTGGCCTGCAGCCTCAGGTGATTTTCATGCACATGAAAATGAGTGGGCTGGACTTAAGAGAGAGAGAGAGAGAGGCACAGAGATAGAGAATGAAAGAGAGGTTGAACGTGAAACAGAAACAATGGATGAGAGGACACAGTGGTACATGCATGAATAACCTTGGATGCACCAGATGCCAATTACAAGTCATAGCCTTCTGAGCTTCTATGAATGCTTCTATAAAAGGATTTTACATGGCAGATCAGAGACAGTCCAGTTGCAAGAATTTTGAGAATTAATATTTCAATTAAAAAAATCCCTGAATAAAGCTACATCATATCTCTCACTTCTGCAGTAGAGCAGATGCATACATATGCCCAGGACAAAACAGACAGATTGTGTTAACTTTGCGCATTAAACTGATTGTTTGTGTTATTTTTTGCATGTCACAGTACATGCCCCCACCAGAATGGAGAGATTACTGTCCAGAGCAGACCCCCTTGCCTGAGCTGCCCTACACTCCTTGTCCCTGTCCCCCTCGCAGCCTGCCATGGCAGAACTCGACCATTGAGAATGGTACCGTACTCGATATTCATTTACAAGCCTTCACATCCTTGGCACTTTAAGTACATGTACATGTTTTCCTTGTGCTTGCGTTGAACTCATGTCCTTTCCACTGCTTGCAGGATACCAGCTCAGAGCCTCAATTTACTCATACGGTCCCACTGATAGCCAGACATCGCCATTTACACTTGATGCCGGCATCAGATCAGCAGAGGCACTCTCAGGTAAAGCAACACTCTGGATTTCCCTTTTTTTCCCTGCAAGCAACAGAGTCAGCAGGAGGAGCTTACTGTTAGTCCACATGACATACTGAACAGAGCATTAGATATGATTCCAGTGTTTAGCTCAAGTAACTCTTTAAATAAATCCGTAAAGGAGGTAGTACATCCTTACATAATGTATAACCCCTTAGAAATACCATAATATGCAAAATGTAAGTCCACCTTTAAAATATGCAGCCTAAGTTTAGGTTATATATACTAATACATCTTTAAAAAGGCAAAAGTGCAGAGGGAATTTAAATAACAGTGTTCTGATATTTGAAAAATGAATGTAATGTAGCTGCAAGGTGTTTTGATAAGACTGACCTAGAGAGGGCGCTGTAATTAATGTAAACAGTCAATCGTAAATATTTTTATCTTTAGGATTGTCATATGATTCAGAATCACTTTTCCCATCAAACTTGTAGGATGGCATTATGAAATACCCATAATACGCTACTTGCCCAGCACTGAAGCCTGGAATTGGTTCTGTATTTGACAGCTAGGGTGGTTTATTTACTGCCCCCTAGTGGCCAGAAATTAACCATAGCAGCTTTAATGAAACTGGTTTGGCATAGAGAACAAAAGATGAGCTTAATCAAGCCTCAGTTTAATGTTTGGTGATACTTCAGACATGGTTAATTACAGGAATCTAGAGGGACGCCATATTTACTGAACTCTTTCCGGCCAGGATGACATATTTGAGAAGCCCCATCTAGCCATTTAAATTACTGACTGATGGAGGAACTACAATTAAAATTTAACATTCACTAGCTTTAAGTCTGACATAGATCTTACAACGCAGCTTTCACCACTGTAACCTTTAAAGCACAGCCCAAGTACGAACACATCGCGACCATACCAATTGTTCTTACTCTGTCTGCTCTGGATTTGTTCAGTTCACTGTTTACTTGTTTGCTGCTACTGACTGAAGAACTACAAACCTGTTCATTGACCTTCATCTGCATCCTCTTGTCCTCAGACTTCCGCCTGCATGTGTCTGTGTATTATCGAGATTGTCTGATGAGAGAGGTGACCACCTCTAGTCCCGACGGGTGCCACATCACCCCATGCTCCCAAGAGGAAAAGCACTACCTGCAGCCTGGAGGTCCTGAGGTGATCTCCCTGTCTGTAGACAGTCTCTCATTCCAGAGGAGGGCAGACGACTGTCCACCAAGCCCCCCACCGGGTCTAGATAGGGGAGTGTTACTTTGGATGTGCCCAGATGGACTCTACGCTCGAAGGCTGTGTCAGAGCAGAGTGTACTGGCAGGGAGGACTGTCCCAGTACGGCGACAAGCCCAACAAACTGGAGAGGGAGGTCAACTGTAAACTCCTCCACACCCAGGACTACCTCACAGGTAAGGCTATAGGAAAGAGCTGCAACTAATCAGTCATTTTATAACCATTTACCCTGAAGATTTATGTCTGGTGATCTTTAAATTTATAAAATGTCCGAAAAAGCTTTAAAAATGAAGCATGTTGCTTAATTCCGCTCCTGTACATAAGTGTGGTGCACTGGAGCAGAAATGTCATTAGAGACCTACTGACAAAATGCTATGACGTTAAATTCACACTCTTGAGGTTTACTTGGCCATGGGCTCTTTGGAGTTTTTGCAGCTGCGCTTTTGTCAGCTGAGCTGTTGGTTTGCATGCTAGGTCTTTACTTTTTAAAGTTTTCATTTTTGTTAACTAGCTAGATGCTAAAAGGCAAGCTAGCTAACTAAATTTCAGAAGCATAGTAGACGAAAGACAGACATGATTATTGATGACTGGTTACATGATTATTAAAGCCACCAGGGCTCCCGCTTTAAAAATCATGAAACTGGAGAAAATTGTGCAATGGATTTTATTTATTTATTTTTTTTTAACAAAACCCCTTTTTAAATTCTTTAACAAAAGAGGCAAAAGCTCAGAAGTGTTTTCCACTGTTTTAACACAAGAGCTGTGCCTTAATATATTGACATTATTAAATGAGGAATTGACTTTTCCATTAATAACAAAGACAGTTTCAATACCCAGTGCTACAACTTATTAATGCATGAATTGTTTTAGTCCTACAGAAGAGCACATGACAGATAAAAAGACCCTGTTCTAGCTGAGTCACAGTTAGCTTCAGTTCTTGCCCTCCATGTTTTGACTTACAGAGCATGCAACAACATTAAAAGCTTGAGAAACAGGTATAAATGTTTTTATAGTGAAGCACACTAATCCAGATGGTCTGGTCAGATAGTCCATTAAAATTCTGAAAAATATCTTTAGAAAGTGCAAAATGTTGTTGATCAAACTTTGGATTTGTTGTGTTATTGACTCTCTAAAAAGAGACTTAGCGGTTAGACTTAGCATTGTGATTTCCATGTAGTGGAAACACATATGAGGCAACAACTGTGGTTAAACCTATAGATAGGTAAAAGCAGATTTGAATTTTTTTAAGGTTAAGTTTGGGTTCGTCCATGTGTCTGAAAGTCTGAAAAAAACTACAGCACATTTACTGTAAGTGTCAAATATCATCTAAGAATAAACCCTTGAAAGTCAATACCCCCTAATATTTGTGGTAGGCAAACTTTTTTGAAGTAGTATTTCATGATGTGGCAGTCACATGACTTCTTCCCATCCACATCATCCCCACCCACATACTAAGACAGCCCCAGCTGTATAAAACTCTGACAACTAATTATGTTTGCATAAAAAGTGTGACCAATTCTTTCCGTTTGAATCACCCCAAAGGTCACGCAACTTCACGAGAAGTTTCTCTGAATTCATTTGAATTTAACCAGTTGAGATGTATTTTTGATATCAAAACTAACAATGATTCGATCTTGTCTCCTTCCTGTTCATCAGAGATCCAAAATTATGGGCTCCATGGTCGGCCACCAAACCGTTTCCAGGTCCTGCTAATGTTTGGAGATGAGTGTCTGGACCCGCAGAGACAAAGACGGACCTTGACTGTCCAGGTGATTGCTCAGACTGTAATACTTACACTCACAATAAAGCAGTGTTTAACTAAACCCCCCTTTATTCTCCTTACTGTAGTCCCATTTTTCCGACATTTAGTAAATGAGCTCAAAGACACATAATATTTACTGGGTTAAAAGTGAAGTCCTTAAGTTTAAATTGTGAATTGAAAAGTGAAAATCAGGATTTGAAAGTTAAAACATAAGATTTGAAAGTCTGTCAGAACTTGTTCCCACCACTGCCATGTTTCACAAGCTGACTCTGAATTACTTTCATTTAGAGATCAAGTCTGCTGGATTTCTGACATCATTTCAATCTGAATATACATTAAACCGCCAAAAAACAGCAACAAACCAAAATTGAAGGTTCAACCAATTGAGCACCAGTTTTTCTGGCCATTATTGAGATCATTGTTCTGATAATCCTTAAAGTTTCACAACAGCCATTCTGACATTGTGTTCATGCTAGCTGACATTCGTTTGGGACTTGCTGTTTTGCCCCAAAACAATCAGTAGTGTTTAAGTTATTTGTACCACTGTCTTTATTCTCATCCGACCAAGAAGCTCAGCCATGGTTTCCCATGCAGAAGAGGCTATTTTTCATGTCAACTGAAGATCTATGCATAATTCATCCATAATAGATTACTTGCTTAAAACTGAAAATGCCAAACAAACCCTTGTTCCACCCTCTCCATTAAGAGAAAATCTGCATTTCTTTGCATTTTTCAATAGTTAACTTAATATTGACAGGTTTCCTATTCAGAGGTCCCTTTTTTTAGATTTTGAAGCTGAGCAAGGAACTGTTACGCAGGGAAACAAGTTAGTTGAATATTTGCTTGACAGGATAAAAAAAAATCCAAAAAATCTTCAATGAAGGTTTTCCTCCTTGTTTTTCATCAGAACATTCAGCTGCATGTCAGGGTCCTCTATAATGGTTAGTTTCTGCATGATAAGAGGCACACAGGTGTCTTTTATCAAATGACCTCAGTTAACATCCAGGCAGAAGACAGCAGTTGAAAGCTCTGGGAAAATCTTTACATGGACATTTTTTTGGTCACACCTGAAATAAAAACTTTCAAAACACTCTAAATAAAAACAAAAAAACAGTTCTTACACACCTTCAAGTTGTCTTTTTTCACTTTCAAATTTTATAACTCACATTTTGAACCACAGCTTGCACCTTCAAGCCATATTTTTTATGTATTTTGTCACTAATGTTTTTATATGTATCTGCAAAAATAATCTGTAGTTTCAATCCTTTTTCACTGACTTGTGATCTTCCAATGTTTCAGGTGGAGCCGCTGTTTGCCAGGCAGCTCATGTACTACGCCCAGCAGATGGGTGGTTACTACCGCACCTATGAGCACCCTGGAGTCACAGACCACTTAAACACTTCTGAAGACTACCAAAGGGCCATCACACATCACCACAGCAGCAGCCTGCAGGAGTGACCTTCTATATGTTCAAGTGACTGTAAAAACTCTGCGATGCAGCAGCAATCTTTCACGCAGGAAACCAGGAGCCACTGAGATAAGGGCCGAACCTGGACAGCCTTGTATATAAAATGTTGGACAGTTACTGTGTGTTTGCTAGTGCGTGTGGCTGGAACTGAAGTGGCAGTATTACTTTCCTTTTTCCTTTCTGTAATTTTAGGATACCACGACCCTTTTCTACACTGACTATGCAATGAAAACTGACAGCTTCAGTGATTGTATTGTAATTTAGTGCCTTCTAAGGAGATAGTCAAACATTTTGGGATATAAAAATTCTTTTTTGCAGCAGCTGACATGAGAAAACACAAAGTCAGCAAGCAGTTTAGCTTAGCTTGGCAAATTTACTGGACATGGGTAGGCGGGGAAGAGGAGCTAGCCTGCGAACAGCTAAGCACAAAACAACCCATAAAAAAGTGTAGATTGCCATTTTTGCCCATTATTTAATTAAAAACCTGAGATCTGACATGTTACAACATAACGGAGCTTTAGAGTTCCTGGGAGACAGATTTTTACCTTTAAAATGAGCACAGCTAGGCTGTTAGCTTAGCTTAGCATGACAACTGCTAAGTTAAGCTAACCGTTTTCTGGAATATTTGCTGTACACACATGAAAGCGGTACAAGTTTTCCTTATTTAACTCTTTCTAAATGTTGCTCGTAGACACTATAACCACCATTTAATAAATTATGAATGAAGTTTTGTGCCTTGCTGTGTTTATGTGAGAAAACTCTCAGGGAGCTGTTTTTATGTAAGTTTGTTCATCTCAATTTTGTATGAAATATTTCAGTTTATGTGATGTATTTTTACATGTAAGTGTCATATATCCAATCTGAGAAAGTCTTAAAATAAAAGTTTGGAGCTTTTTTTCTGTTTTTAAAAGCAATAAATGGTGTAAGTGCAAAGAGTGACAGCTTCTGTTCATAACTGTGAGAGCTCTTTGGGTAACGTTTGTACTGTGTGTGTCTGAACAGGAAGTGTGGTTCATTGCAGGATGAGGTTGGTTAATCAAACACTTCTTTATCATAAACAATGTGATGACATCACAAGGGGAGGAGAGGGAGGAAGAGGTCGGTCACGCTTTCCACGATGCACTGTAGAAAAAGCCTTCATGGCCTCTATGCACAGATTAAAGTCTGTTTCCACTTCCATGGAAAACAAAACCCACAAATACATTTGTCACTGCCGCAAAATTATTTACAAGAAGAGCAAGGAGGATGTCAGCGCTTGATAAGGTTGCTTGTGAAAAACAATTTAGTCACTTTACTTTGAAAGCCACATAGAAGCCTTCTCAGCAGGCAGAGAGCTTCAAAGTTCAATATGACTTTTCCTAACAAACTTTGTACACAGTTCAGCAGAGCTGCAACTAATGAGTCCTCTCATTATCTGCTAATGTTGTCATCAATGATATTGATAAACAGATAAACTGTTCGATCCATAAAATATAAAAAATAGTCAGATGACTATCACAACTTCTCAGCTTCTCAAATCACAAAATCTCAGATTTTAAAGGCTGAAACTATTCGAAGTTTGTGGTATGCTCTTAAATCATAGTTTATTTAATGACCTGAAATGACTGTTTACTGATAAATCAATTGATTAATGCAGGGCTGTTACAGTATACCAGTGTTGATGATAACTTTGATATTTCAAATTGAAAAACTAAATCCTGTTAATAACACATGATAATAATTTGCAAATATTAAATGTTTCTTCTTGTTCTCCCTTTGTCATAGAAAGTGATGATAATGCTCCTTAACACTCGTTAGATGTTAACTAAACTCTTTCAGTGCTTTGCACAGGTATGGCTACAAACTGTTTCTCCACCTTCCTACATCCTTATCTTAGGTTGTTTTATCTGTCAAATTACAGAAAACAAAAACAGAAACACAATACAATACATTCATCATCATCATCAAACTCATGATGAAGGTCCAGAGAGACCAAAACATCAGTAAAGCTCTGATGGCCCTCATGGCTTCAACTCAAATGTAGAAAACCTAACATTTCTGGGCAGGACATTATCAAAGGCTTTGCAGTTTCTCTACAGCAGGTGGATCTTTGTATGTCATCTCTTACTTCAAGTGAAACATGATTTTGTAAATTTCAAAAAGGGGGAAACCTGCTTGCATTTGGATATCCCTTAAGTTTCCACTATGTAAGTCAGTTGTGGACTTCAGCCATCTAGAATTGATCAAAAACATTTAAACAGGTAAGATTATCTATATGACTTTACTACAGTTTTCTAATACTGTGCTGCTTATGTATTTCAATGTTTTTTGGCTTATCCCTAACTGTGTAAGACTATGACTCCAGCCACCTTGTATTTATTTTTAAAAGCACTATATTAATGTTTAACTGATGGTTTATATGAATTACGTAGTTGTAAGATTGAAGTGTTTGTTATTATATAACATTTCTGTTAGGCAGGTTTAACTGGAAGTCGCTTTGTAAACGGATAAAATAAGACTTTAGAGTATTAACGTGGTGAAGTTTTATTTGTTAACAAGAATTACAACTTAACACTTAAAAATGTACTCATATACGCCTCTGACTACATTATATCATGTTATAAACCCTTTGGTAATTGTTTATACAGTGCTCTTAAATATAAAGAGTATATCCACCAAAAAAGTGATGTTAATGAAAGACAACCCTGTCCGTTCTTTTTCTGTGTGAATTCTGTTTTTTTGCAGGTCTTCATCCTTTCTGGATAAGCACAGCTATTACAAAAACTAGTCAACAGTCTCTGTGAGTTCATTCAAATTTCCTTAGATGTGTCAGATTTATCCATCCTTTTAATAACCCACTCTCAGTGAAGAGAAGTCAGATCAAAGCCTGTGTTTTGTAGGTCTTGTCATCTTGCCTCCTGGATGGAACAGAGTACATGCGAATAGAGGTAAAAAAAATATAAAAAAAACTCCCCCTTCTCACCTCTGTTACTGTAAACAGAGAGCTGGCGGAGAACGGATAAGGGTTTGAGCTTTGAACTTATTTTGTGAATGAATCCGTGGGAGGACAGAGAGCTAAGTATAGAACACAGAGAATCAAAACAACTCCGGCATGGCTTTCCCCTAAATGTAGATGGGAAACAGAGACAGACAATGAGGTTTTGTATCACATGAATATTGACTAAAAGCAGACAGTTGTAGTCAAATTAGAAATGTATGGGTGAGCATATAACAGCAAAAAAAGAATGGGTATTCAGCTGCTACAAGACACAACAACACATTCACAGTGTCCTCAGATGACCCTTACTCATACTCGCTCGTGAGCTGTGGGTGAATCTTTGTCTGTCTCCTCAGCCTAATTGACTAGACCTGCCACAAGCATATCGCTCGCTTGCTGAGTACCTACACCCACCATAATCACACTTTCTGTTGTCACCCTCTTCCTCTAGCATCCTATTACAGCCTCTTCTGTTTGCTGCCCTGAATAACGGCCATCTCCACCCAGCATACGCCCTGTACTCTCCCTAAACTACATGCTGACTTGCCAGACAGCATGAGCGAACTGATGAGCTGGAGCTCCAGAGATGAATGGCCAAACAGGTCCGTTTGAACCATGATGCACATAGTCCAACTGTCTGCTAAGATGAACTAAATCATAACCGTTGGCTTGTGTGTGACATATGGGTCTGTAAACACTTTATAAGACTAAATGAGAACACTTAAAAGGTATCAATGCACAGAATATTTTCTTATAATCATTAATAGCAGTACATCTTACATCTAACCAATGCTTTGCAAATAGAATATTTTAATATTTAAAATAAGATATTTAAAAAAAAAAAATGTATCTGATATAACCCCCCAACAGATGTTCAAGATAGTACTGATATACTTTGTTTTCTTTACTTTAAGTCTGTATTGATGTAAAATAGAGGTTAAACTTTAAGCATACAATACCAGTAATTGATTGATTGATGCAGTACTTATAGCTCACTAACAATAATTTATGTAGTGTTTTAGTTAACTAACAAACTAACAGTTATTTAATAGCTATCTCATGTGTCTTAAAATGTACCGACAGTGATGATGTTTAGTAAGGTGTTTATTTATACATTTGCATTAAT
>JAPZDY010000021.1:3552613-3566845 GCA_029783645.1 Ctenochaetus hawaiiensis
ACTTAAAGAATATATTTTTAACTATGCAATAAAGCACAAAGATCTAAAACCTGAATAAAACAAACAAACAATAAAGTTATTAAAAAACTTTAATCTGAGCTTAAGCACAGCACTCCACAGCTGGATACTGAACTTCCTCACAGTCAAACCACAGGCAGTTTAGATTGGCTGTAATACCTCCTCAGCTCCACTGCTCAACACCAGAACCCCTAAAGGTTGAAGGCAATCACACACCCTTGTCTACATCAAAAGTGTTAGGGTGGAGCAGGTAAACAGTTTTAGGTTCCTAGAAATCGACATCACAGAGATAAAAGAAACTTTGACATGCATATCAAACATCTCCACCCTGGTTTTAAAAAAAAAATAATCCAAGAAACAATTCCATGTCCTCAGAAAGCTCAAGAAAATCCATGCAATTCCCATGCCAAATTTTTGGTAACTTCTACAGAAGAGCAATAGAAAGCATTCTGACTGGAAACATTACAAACTGGAATCAAAAGTGGACGGCTTAGGACAGGGAGACTCTACAGCAGGTGATTGAAAATGCTCAGAACATCACTGTTAATGCTTTACTGGCCATTACTGTAATAGGTGAGGGAAGACAGCTGTGCAGAGCCCAACAGATACTAAAAGACAATACCCACCCATTATAGCCACAGCCTGTTTACCCTGCTGCTGTCTGGCAAGAGATACAGAAGTACCCACTGTTGGACAGGCTAAAGGACAGCTCCTATCTTGAAGCTGTGAGACTGCTGAACTTATCCTTAATACTCAGATGCAATAAGAAGATTTCATTTTTCAAGAACTTTTTTAATAATGTATACATACACATAATTTTCCAGTTTAGTAGTAGCAGAAGGACTCTAACTCTGAATTGTAAAAAAAAAATTAATTATAGTCAAAGAGCTTTTATTAATAGCCAAGTCTGGATAAATGATGCATATACAGTATAAACTATTTAAATGAGTTTTAAGAGGGGAATAAATATACAGTATTTTATTTGAAATATATAATGTCTAAAGTGTTTTATAATGAAATGGCTTAGCTGTGAACTTAATAACATACATGTTATGTAACAACTTAGTCAACCAACACCACTATCAGTTTGTTGATAGACAAGTAAACTCCTTTTAAATGTTAACAACAAAAATGTTGCCAGCTAATTATCATATAATTAACATTATATAAAACTCATTACTGTATTGATCAATGTAATTAGCATCTTTATAAACTATCAAATCATGTTAAATTTCTACCTTAATTAATATGACATTAGAAGTTAAGGATTACTGGACACTCCAGTTAACTAAGATTTACTGAGAGCCAATGCTTGTTAATGCATTTACCATTGTTAATTAATATCCCTGTTACCCTTTTTGCACCGCAACCAATTAAAAAAGCATTTTTTGATATCTGTGCTAATTTAAGGTTGAAATTTAGGCATGGTAATGTAACATGATACGAGGTAAATTGTAACAATAATAAAATAATTATTATTCTTTTTTTATTATTCATTATTCTTTGATAATGTATTCATTATTATGTCATAAAAAAATCACAGTTATGCAATAATATAAAGTTAGTTTTGAAAGCAAAAAAACAAACGACTGTAGGCTTGCTAAATAAGTTTTAAATAGAATATAAATATAATAAAAAGAGCACACTATTTTAACTTTAATACAGGAGATTAGCTTTTGTGTTTGTCAGTTGGCTGGACACTGATTGGCCAGTCAGCATGACTGGTTATCACAAGTAGGGATATTTTAAGGGGGGATCCCCTCACTTCATCTCCTGGTATCAGAGAGAGCACTGGTGCACAAAGGTTGTTCAGCTGAATATATTTTTCTGGTCTGCCTGACTCACTGATCCTTTATCTGACCTTGTGCTGGTTTAAATCTATGACCTTGTTCATGGCTCTACAATATTAGTGGCTGAACTGTGTCATGTATTGACAAAGCTATTGTGCTGTCCTTGGTGCTGAAGTGCCAAAAAGATTTGTGATTCCACCTTTTTTGTTACACCATCGACCTATGATATTCCATCAACTGTATATTATATTACTCAATTCTATGTTCTATACTGTAGCCTATATACTCTATGAAGTAGTGTCACCTTTGTGATCAAAATGACAAGTAGCATAGTGTTATTACAGAAGAGTGAGGGGATCATAATGACATTGCTTCCCGTAGTATTCTTATATTTCCATTAGCTTAGAAAAGAACATCTCAACAATACATGCCAAGACCAAGCTACCTCCATAACAACTGGCTAAAAGGGATGACTGAAAAGTTCATACCCTTAGTCTGAAGGACTTAATTTTAGAGAACCTAGCACCTTTTTTACCCCTAACACTGTCACCTCCTACTTTAAACATTTACTCCAGTGGTTGTGGGACATACAGATCCCTTCATAGAAAGTGGCATCTTGGATCTCCAATGATCCACAGCAGCAATGTCATTATCATTACTACTAACACTGTGACCATTAAGCTCCTTCATATCGGGAGGGTGCCAAATCAGGTGAACAGGGTGGGCAATTAAATGACTGCATGAAGGTTAATGTTGTTCTCTTTCTAAAAAAGTGCTGCAATATTTACTCATCTAAAACAGAAATAAAACCAAAGTAACTAACTTCAAACTTCATGCACAGTAACTCAAAGAGCTGAACTGCATGAGCATGTAACATATGTAACCCTGTATAACCCATCTTCTTCTACCTTTGGCAAAAAACTGATCAGTCTTCACATTTTTTGGTGGGGTTGGGTTTGTGCTGAGTTGGTTATGGTTTAGGCCGTATTATCAATCACTGACAGTCTACTGTGTGATGCTGAGACATACGTGGCCTTTGTAGAGGCCTGCATGTTTAATATTTTCTAGCTATGAACGGTACATATGTTGACAAAAACAGCATATGGGTTATTTACAATCATCCTTACATATTGAATCAATGGACCAACAATTTTCAGTGGGGTCAGTAAAATCACATCACAGACTATCTGAACTGGAATTGGAAGGAATAAAAAATAATGATATTCATCCACATTTATGAATCAATTTGCTTGTTTTCGCTCATTGATTTGTTTAATTTTATTCTATTTTTGTGTAATGTTTGTCCTCAATAATAATAATCAATGTAAATAATATGACAAAAAAGCACTGAAAATATCAAACATGTTTGATATTTAAACATGTTTGATATTTAAGATTGAAATCCTGTATTAAAAATGTAATGTAATGTAATGTCAGTTGAAACAGTTGTTTTGAGTAAACACATTACTTTGGTATTACCTTTTCTCTTTATTGGGATCAGTACATAGCATTTGACAACAACACATTTAGACAGATTATTTCATTTTGAGAATCGCCAGCAGAGACTCCAACTTGGTTGCAGCCCTCATCCCACTGCTGACCTACAACTTTTTTGAACAAGCTGGTGAGCCATTTGCACACTGTCTGTTAGCTGTATGAGTGTCCATGTGTGATTAGCATAACCAACATGACTGGGACTGTCCAACACAGTAACAATGAAATTAACTCCTTTAGTGTCTCTGAGATTAGATGAACAGACATATGTGTGCAGCCTAGTGAGGCAGAAATTGAAAGTGACACTAAGTGATGAGTGAACAATCAAGTGATAACTGAAAATAGATAAAGTCACTAAAGTTTCTGAGCTGATTGCACATAGATAAGTAACAAAGAGAGTACAGCATAGTGGTATATTTAGTTTATCTCTTAACAGGCTGGATGCAGGAGGTCTGGAAGCAGGTGAGCTGGAGCTGCATGCTGCTTTTAAACTTGTTCAGCAGCTCCTCCAGCAGCCTGGCATGAGAGAGAAAAAAAAGGCATGAAACATATTATATCAATCTTTAAATCATAAAACAAGCACAAAAAGGACACAGTGACTTTTACTAACATGGAACAGTGTGAGACTTACTTCTTATCAGCTCCGCTGTTTAGCTGTGGAAGGGCGTCCAAAGCCAGTTTGAAGCTGGCACTAAGAAACAACACAGAAACAACAACAGTTAAAACTTTATTCAAAAAACACACACACACACATTTAGTGACATTGGAAACCAGAAAACACATTTCAGAACAAGTCAGTGTCTGTATCCAGGCATGAATACTGACCTTCCCACATGAACACATATATGTGCACGCAAGCACACCGCCGTGCATGCACACAGCAGAACCAGATTACTTTCACTTCCTTTCCATAACCCACCAAGTAACATAAATAGGGATTGTAGTGAGGGATGTGTGACTGCTAAGATTTATGTTTGTGACATTTGCTGCCATAAATCACTGGGCACATTCAGTATTTGAGTTCCTGTCTGTGCCAGTCTGAGGAGCGTGTGTGTGCTGCACTTACTTGCTTTCAGCATTTAGATACGCAGCTATGGCGTCTCTCAGAGCACAGACCTCAAGTCGAGCCTAAAGGCGATGCGGGGCAGGGTGAGTTTCAGGTATATGTAAGTAAAAAAATGAGCAGATGAAATAAATGACCTTCAAGTGTCAGCAGTTGATAGCTTGAACTGAAATTTGGTGTTATCAGAAATGCCAGGTAAATCCCCAACAAGTGTGAGGGTCGACTTATGAGTCAGGGTCTTATTATGAGTGATACTACTTGTGTGTGCGTGTCAGTGTGTACCTGCAGGGCTCCATTTTTGCTGAAGGAAGACACACATTGCATAAGACGGCACATCTCGTCCGCAACAGACTCAACAATTTTAGACAAAACCCGAGGAACAAGGTCCTTAGAGACAGTGAAGACCTGAGACAGAAAGTGGGCGATGACAGGACAAGACAGAAGAGACATTAGGTGAAAAGAAACACCTGATAAATACAGGGCTGAAAGAACCAGAGAAGTGTTCATGGTGTGTGAGAAGTGTGTAGGCTGTTTGCACCTCAGCATGAACTGTGATGATGTTGACAAGAGCCTCCTTCAGGTAGTTCCTCACACCTGAGGGAGAAAAAGGTGCAACATGGGTAAAATTGGAGGTAGGCGGGATGATGACACGTCATGACATCTTAATGGAAAAAAAATACTATTCAGAATATTCATCAACATGCAGAGACACACAGTTGTTTGTCTCTGCATGTTGATAGTTGTTGGATGAAATTCATGTCTGAAAGTGTGAAATAACATAAAGTGTGTGGAACTAAAGGCAGGTCAGAAAGTTTAACCCACACCGGCTACATCACAGGGTGCTGTGTCATTTGACACGTGTCAGTTGGTGCCTAGAGAACACACTGGAGTCAATGTAATGACAAATAGGACAGTGACATATCCTGCCGCCAGTGTGTGGGCCTGTACGGGAAACAATGGGTGAGGGTGTTTCGATGTGCATCATAAGCTGCCAATGTGTTTTGCCCTTAGAATAAGAGCTATAGCTCTGCTTTATGAGACTGGTGCATAAACTTTTATGCATAAGAGAGATTCAAATAGTTATGTCAAATCACTGCATAACAAAGAGGGTAATGACCTATAGAGTGAGAAAAAAGTAGCTGAGTTAACTGAGGGTAAACAACGTGAAGTTTTCATACTTCTGGTCTCTGCCCACATCAGTTACATCATGTGTTTCATGTAAACTGACTGAAGATACAATGATTAATCGTAAATCTATGTGGCTGTTGACATCATGAGGATATCATTATTCATATTGTTCATATTCATATTCGTATTGCTGCTTCATATGACAAAAAAAAAGATGTAAAAAGATCAAACTGGAAATGTGCCTATGCACAAGTTTTCAAAATTAAAAATAATCCGATTTTTTTTTGTCTACACTGATGTGAGGAGATGGAGACCAGAGCGACTGCAGCGCTCTATAATAAGAGTACAAATCATATACTCATGACACACATGCATGACACATGATTTTTATGTTTGAATTAAAGCTAGATGAATTCATGTTGCTTATAAAGTAACCAGTGACACACTCACTAAGACATCATGTGATCAGGGCCGGGTATGACCCCACTGATTTCCCAAGTCAATTCAATTCCGTTTCATAATGTCGTCATTATATTTTATTCAATTCCTGCTTGCTTACATTCAATATAAATTTAGTTAGGGATATTTAGATTATACTGCAGATTTGCTTGAATGTGAGAATCTAAGTGAGCAGATGCTGTTAATTGTGCAAGCACAACTCTGACCAGTGGCACTGAAAGAAGTACTGTTGTTTACACTATGAATTTCATTAGGTTTTGAGGGCAATTTTAACCCCCCCATGCAGAAAAAAAGGGGATATTGTTATAGTTTCACCATTCTATTACTAAAAAAACCTGTATTGAAAGAATAAGACAGATGTAGGCCTTTCACTACATCAATTGAAAATTAATTTTTTAGCTACTCCTGTAAGTGATTAGTTTATACTTGACAGATCATCAGTTATTGAATGTTAATTCACAGACACTTCATACATAAATTGACGTGCAATAAGGTAAGCTTGATTTCAGTTCCCTTGTATGTAACTTTTATGTAACTGTGTTATGTTTATTATGTAAATTTATGTTTCTGATAATCAGTTTGATAAAAAAATGGCTTTATATTTCTCTGAGTATGCATACTGTTCAGATGCAAAGGCTCAGCAAATACATGAACATAAAGTTGGAAATAAAGTGTTGTGCAACCGCATTACACTTGCAGCTAATTTGGTCACATATCGTTTAATGCATAAACTGTGAATTAGCATACCTTAACTGATGATTGATTAAACATGAGGTTATTGTAAATCGATCATTTGTTTGTAGTGTGAAACAGAAATTCATTATACACTCTTCTTATGTCATCCTTCTTAGAGAGGATGTAACAGTACCAATCATAATGAGTCATGCATTAAGTATATGATTTGCCTCCTTATCATAAAGTGTTACTGAAGAGACTGTAATTTATGTCACCTCGAACAGTGAAAGAAACAGAGGCAACAACAGACTGAGAGTACTGAAACTGGATTTTGAATGCCTTGCAGCACCCACACACAAACATGAGTCCCTCACAAGAAGTGCAACAAGTGAAAGTATCATATCCTAGATCTGTGGTTTAGTGTCCAAAACGTTCCTCTTTCACATACAGCCGAAACACACAAACTCACACCGGCAGGAACAAACCAGAGCAAGGCCCAGCTTTCGATCAATAATGCCTTTTAAAACTGGGTGGCAAGTTCATCTGATAATTGGACCGGAGCACTCACTCACACTCTGCCACTGCCTCACATCCTGTGCTAAGGTAAACCACATGTACGTATTTTTAAGTTTCACCTGGGTTTGAATGCATCTGGTGAGCTAAAAGTCAAACTAAAGTCATGCTCGCACACATCGCTACACACCCACAGCTCAGTGCACAAAGGCCATGAGACTTTTTTGGGGAAGCCAAATAAAACTATCTAAGGGGTGTTTACAGTAAGTCATCAAAGAGTAGTACTTTACACATTACACATGAGAACCACAACAACAAAGATCAGACAAGATATGTTGAGTTCTCATGCCACAGGACTGTGAGGGGGCCAATTGCACATATTGCGGGGGTCAGTCAGTGGTTTCTGTGGGTGACTCTCCCCAACCCCCTCTCTTGTCACCTCAGACAATATACAAAGGAGGAGAGCTCACAGACTGAGTACCTGTAGGTGTTTGGCAGTCTCTCCAGTCAAAGTATCCAGCGTAGATGCCGGGCTCCAGGGAGCCTGCGATCGGGTCGGCTCTTCTCTCAATGTAGGCCTCGAAGAGATTTCTGTCAAGTTGTCGCACAGCGTCCACACTCACCTGGCAGGTCAACAACACATAATTACCTCCACAAAAAAAAAAGGCAAAATGTACACGATACTTTTTTATCATCACCTCTAAGTCTGAACAGTCTGTAATACAAATATATCTATCACACATAATCCCCCTCTATGCATTTATTGTCATTTAGCTTTATTTGTACTGCAAGACTGTTTAACAGCCAGTCGAACCCCTTTTATGTGGCATCATGCTGAGATTCTCAAATCCACTAACATGCATTCGTATGAAGGACTGAATGAAAAGACCGAAACCAATGTCATGATGGAAAATAAGAGTATATTTCAGTCATAATATACAGAGTTTTTTTCCAGTACCAATTCCAGTATCAGTATCGGCCTCAGTTACTGCCTAAAATGCTGGATTGTGTAGGAGCACACAGCTCTATCTGCTCATGCCATTTATCAATGAGAAATAGGATTCCACTTTTCGCATACACCTTTATACAACATAAGAGATATTTTTAGCACAACCATGGCCATTGACCATTAACTGCAAGCACATCTGTAACATTAATATAGGGTTAGTAGTGCAAATAACACAGTACTTGTTATGGCCGTTACACAAACTTCAGGTATCTAATTCAGTATCAGGAAGGAAACAATGGTATCGGAGCACTTTTAGTAACATAGATCATGACCGGGCTGCACTGAAGTTCATTCAGTGCTTTTTCACCTTCGCAGAAAATGAGCTTTGTGATTATGATGTAGTTTCATGGTCTCCTCACCAACACTCTGACTTGTTGACTCTGTGAAATGCCCTTCACAAGCTCTCTGACTCAATGATGACAGCAAGTCCTTGAAAGTGCAAAACAACCATTTGACTGGTTTTGTTAAGCTTTACAAAGATATTTACTTTCCTTGATATAATTATTTTATGACAATTTTGTTGTGTCATGCTTACATGGCCACTTATTGATTCCAATAAAAGTGAAAAGATAATCAAGTAATAATACTGAGTTATTGCATAGCTCTGTACATCAGCTGCACATAAGACT
Organism: Ctenochaetus hawaiiensis; assembly: GCA_029783645.1. Lineage (NCBI taxonomy): Eukaryota > Metazoa > Chordata > Actinopteri > Acanthuriformes > Acanthuridae > Ctenochaetus > Ctenochaetus hawaiiensis. The sequence continues at coordinate 3,561,392 of JAPZDY010000021.1, forward strand.
GGAGATACCTCATCTTTTATTTCATTATCTTGTTTGTGACTTTTATCTGCTCTGGTGTGGAGATTTTGATTTTGATTTTCTCAGATTTGTGATGTTTTTCATTTCTTTGCAGTGTGCACCTGTGTAATGCAGTGTGTCACACTGTGGTAGATGCTTAACAGGGGAATTCTTATTTTTTATGTGCTCTGTAACAGCTGTATTAATATTTGAAGATTAAGATCTAGACAAACTGTCATCCGTTTCTTGGTCTCCAAATTTTCAAATAACACAAGATAAGTAAAAGTTAGAATCAATCTTTCAAAGAAAACGTTATGCACTCAGTTTATGGGAAAACCAACTGAACACTTCTTTGCTTTGTGATTCAGCCATTAGTCATTGTGTGCAGTGGTGAGTATGTGTCTGTCTATACGTGTGAAGAAGAGAAAGGGGTGGAAAAGTGGAGCTGAGCTTCCAAGACAATGACCTTTACATTTTTTTTAAAAAGAGAAGAGTCACATTTCTGCTAAGAAGATAATGAGGGAGCTTCAGCATCTCTCATCAGCTGTGTTTTGGAATCATACACACTTCTCATCAGCAGCATGAGACAGAGCTGAGGGCTCCTTTATTTAGCTCGAGTCCTCACATTTATTTCAACACACAGCTGCAAACTTGGTATGGTAGTTAGAGTGTAACACTGACCCTTGTGATCTTTTCAGTCCCTGTGAGCCCGTGTTTCTCAAAATGGTCCGCCAGGTTCAGGAAGGTGCGTCTCTCCAGATACTGGCAGTTACTGAGGATGATCAATAGTCGCTGCTCCTAAATGCACAAAAACAAATGTTATATTTTATACTAATGAGGACTCATAGAGCAAACATATTCCCTTGCCACAACCTAAACCATCACAACTACATTCCTATAATTTAAACTCTAACTTTAACCTACATCTGATCTTAAGACTACAACTCTTAACCATTAAACTGCTTTTTGAAGAAGTGATAAGCAGACAAACTGTCCATTTATCTAAAATGCTCTACTTTTTCCAAAATCTACACTGTGGCATAACATGCAGCATTTGTTAGCCACTGTTTGCAAACACAACATTCAAACTTGGTCCCTCCTCTTTGCCCTCAACTAGACCTTGAGCGGCGATGGTTGAGCGAGCTAGACAGTGAGTGAAGAAAGGGAGCGACCTTACTGACTACAAAGCAGTGAATCAGAGAAATAAAACATCACTTTTTTATTGTTGAAGACAACAACACCTCTGCACAACTCTGCAGGAAGGCGCTGCAGAGCCGTTTTTTTGTGTGAATTCAGTTAAAGAGCACACACTTTCCTCACAGCTGTTCGCATCTCTGCTGTGTGTAGTTTGTGCATTTTGTTAAACACTGACATAGTTCTGCAACAAGCTCATGACAGCCCGGTTTGAGCTGACACCATGGAAAGTCTAAGACACAACAAAACAAGTCAAAAAAAAAAAAGAAAAGAAAAGAAAAAAGAAAAGAAAAGAAAAGAAAAGAAAAGAAAATACAGGCAGAGGGCAGAGTCGTTGCAGGCACAGTGAATGCTAATGAATGTCCTCACTTTGTAAAATTTCCACAGTTTTTTGGAATGTCATTACTTTTCTACATGTCCTTAATTTACTTACGTTTGGGAAAATTACCAAACTGACTCTGACTGAAATTTTCTTACTTGTCCTTACTTTTTAAGGGTATCTTCAATCTCCCACAAGTCCTTCCTTTGCACAGTTGTCCTGATTTTTCAAAGTTGTTGTCCTCAATTTCTTAAAATGTCTGCATTTTTTAAAATGTTCTTTAAAAACTGATCTTCACTTTCCAAAAATGTTCTCATGCTCCAAAATTGTCTGATGCCATTACTCAGGAAAACTTCACTTAATAACATTCCTAATGATTCTGACAAATAACCTCCTGTGCTCAAGTGTCCTGTGTGAAAATGCCCCACAAAAAGTTTCGGAATAAATTTCTTAATCTTATCTTATTTAAAATGTTCTGCCTCTCAGAAACTTTCCTCACATTTGAACCCTTTTCAAGATTTATTTTCCTGATGTCTTTTCTTTCCAGAGAAGTCTTCAATTTGCTGAACTATCCAAAATGTTCTTGCTCTCAAGGTCTAAAACTAAAATCATACTCCTAAGAGAAAGAAAACAAACAGAAACAAACAAACACTGACAGGAATGATGACAGAATGGTTGCCCTACATATTGACAACCATAAGTGATGTCATCATTTGCAGCTTTTTTTTTTTTTTAACATTTAGTCCAGTCAAGACCGCAGACTTACACACAAGGTCACAGACTTGCTAACTGCAGTCGGGTACCATCATCCCCATGTGTACCTGATGGTCTCTAACTGATCAAACTGCACAGAAACACAAGAGTTTACACCACAATTGACACCAACAAAACTCTGGTCAGCAGCACGAAGTTTAGTCTGGCTGCCTAACCCCTGCTACACATATTTGGGGTGGGGAAACCCCGTCTGCACCTTGCTCCATTTCCCTTTACCAGAAGCACTCTACACCCTGCTCTTCCTCCTCCTCCTCCTCGTCATTCTCCTCCCCTGTTCTTAACCCCCTTCACAAACATCTCAACCAAGTTACAGGAAATGAGGACGTATCTGCTTCTTGTCCACAACCAGGAAACAGCCTGATAACACTTCGAGGTCTGAATGAGTGAGACACGTGTTTGTCTAGTTGTGGGGAGGACAAGCCCACGCCTTGGCGATGCTGGCAGTGTGATGTGATGTTTGGTATACTAACCCCAAACAGTTTGAAGGAAATAATAAAAAGGTATCGCACTTACAGATGTTGGAGTGAAGCCCTCTTGAATGCCAGGAAACCGATCTGGGGAGGACAGGTCCACCGAAATGCTGCTGCACATAGGAGAGATTTGATTATGTTTTAAGAGTCAGGCACATAATGATTAAAATAAAAAATGTCAACCAAATACTTACTGAGATGTATTGAGGTCTCCATCTGTTTTAGTGCTCAGCTGCTCCAAGCAGTTGATGAAAACCTAAGTTGAACACAGTTGTCAGTCATACACACATACATATATATATATATATATATATATATATATATATATATATGTATATACGCACATGCATACACATACACACATAGGCACGCGCGCGCACACACACTCACACACACCCATCTTACTCTACATGACAAACTCACTCAGTTCATCACGTAGATGTAAGGTCCTCTGATAAAGATGAGTCAGTGTTTTAATAGACAGTGTAAACCATAAAGAGCAATAATTTTGTCAGACTGAATGATATTTTTTAACAAAACGATGTAGATAGAAAAAATTCATGCTGCATCTCTGTCATTCAGTACCATACTTGCTTCTTACCCGAAGTTTATCTCCACATCTTGGCCACTAGATTATGTCCTCACCTGAAGCTCTGAGTGTGCAAACTAAATGTGAGCTGGAGACTCGTCAGTGTGAGATCTCTGACCGCTGCTTTCGACTTATGATTTAAGATTTCACTGTTTCTCTCACAGCTGTCAACTTTAATTATGGACAGCCCGAGATCACATAGCGTAAAGAGCCCTTTCAACAGATGTTTGGGAGCTAAAACTGTGGGTCAACTGCATATTAAATGAATTTGCATGTTTATTTATAAATTCAGTGAGTTAAAAGCTTCTTTCCATGCACTTTTTTGTGTTGTTCAAAACATCTATATTGAAACCATGTGTGTCATCTTGGCTGCAGGCTGAGAGATCTTACCTTCATGATGGTCACACTGAGCTCTGTGGCCTGGTCCTGGACCTGCTCCAACTGCAGGACCTGATGGAAAAACATCCAAAAAGACAGAAAATTCTTCTTCAAGTTACTTAAAATCAGAGGTTGAGGTATTCTATGCTTTTTAGATTTTTTTTATTACCATGGTATCTTGTGTTTATTCCTAAAAGTTTATTTAAAACAATGCCTACGTTTTTTTTTTTAAGTTTTATCAATCACTGGACTGCAATATATTGGCAAAAAAAAAATCAGAACCACTTTGCTAAATGAGACTATGATGATGGTTCCATCCATCTGTGGGAACTAAATAAGATAACTGCACCAAAGACTTACCAAAACAGAAACAGCCCAATTAAATAAAGAGTCATTCTTATTTACAGCTGCAACTGTTTGGACTGCAGAGAAAAAGATTTGACCTGACTACACTTTACTTCTATGTTTTGTTTAGTTCGGTTTTTCATCCTCTGATTTGACTGATCCCAAAAGGAGCAGTGTGTGCAGCGACAGTGCAGCATCTGGGATACATTTTGACACGAGTGTCTTCTGCATTGAAGGGAGTTCAAATATGAGGAGTTGAAAGTGTGTTGGAAATAAATGTTCTTGAATGTCAAACAGACTGTATTGATGTACCAGTGCAAGCACTCAAAACACAACAAAAGTCTACGGATACTCCTGCTACTCCAGTTACTGTATTTGCATGAATGATTGTAGATGATTATCTCACATTGATTTCTCCTGGTTTGATCTCCAGAGGCTCTTTGAGCGACTGCAGCATCTGGACGATGCACTGTTCAAACTGTGAGGGCTGCAGAAACACGAAGAGAAGAGCACGTCAGTTAGATAAAAAAAAAGTGGCTGCTGAAAATTTCAAGTTTACTTGCATTGTGTTCTCATTGTGATATGACATTCTGCTTGGTGCAGAAACACATCCTTACCAAGCTGGTGATTCCCTCATTATCTACAACCCAGTCCTCCTTCTCAGCAAGCCTCTTGACATCTGATTGGATAAAAAATACAAACATGACTCTAGAGGGCAATTACTTAAAACCTCTACAAAGTTTATTGAGGTCACACACCCACTATGATATAAGAGGTGTAATCAATTTTACACAGGGTCATCAAAATTTAACCTAAACATAATTAAGGGTTTCTCAGGGAAAACCGCAACCTGATATAAAATCAGACTCTTTCTGTCCAGACCACAATTGATTGTGTGTGGGGCGGGAAGTTCAGTGAAAACCAGTCACTCTTCTCAAAATGACCATGCCTAACCACAAGTGAAACTGAGCTTGTCTGGTTTTAGTCTCATAACATTTTCTCCATTATACCTTGGAAGTCGTTTGAGGTAAAAGGTGACAGTTGAGGACACTGACCGCCAAATACTCAATGGAGGCAAAAACAGATACAACTCTTAATTGACTGCACTGGGTTTGAACAGTGTTATTAATAAATCTTGCATTCTGATTTGTTACCTTGTCCTAGTTTCACAAAACATTCTACCTGAATACCGAACATACTGAATATTGATATACACTAAACGTAATAGTACACTGCTTTTGCAGTAGGTACTGTACTGAAGAAACCAATGTACTGTACAATCAAAAGTGTGACCTCAGAATAAAACAGCCAATTACACCTAACAATTCTATTTTATAATAAAGGCTGGATAGAAAATATATATTTCAAATCTAGAATGCCAAAAACAG
>JAPZDY010000021.1:3567364-3592406 GCA_029783645.1 Ctenochaetus hawaiiensis
GAATGCCAAAAACAGGGTGAAAACAGGATGATAAAAATACTATTAACAGCAAAAATTATAAAGTTCTCATGTTGTTTTTAAGTATTTTTTAACCTACTTGGCTGACTTTTGTGCATAATCAACAGTTTATTTGTATTTTATCTATACATAACAATGTGACAAGTTTCTGAGGACAAAATCTAGGAACTTCAGAAATTTTATGAAAGCAATCTTTAGCAAAATGTTAATGAAGTTCATTTTCAGCCTGAGGTCCAGGCATGACTTTACTACCTTCGTCCCTCTGCTCCCCTTCCAGCTCATCAAGCACTTACCGTCTGTGGTGTGCAGCAGAGTCACCATGAGGCAGTGAACTCTCAACTCCAGCAGCAGATCCTGGATCACCTGCAGCAAATCATTTGGGATTTCCAGGGCAGACAGAGCCTCATGACAACCCCTGGATGAGAGACAGCATAGAGACAAAGACGGGTCATTAAGTAGTATGTCAGGCATGAAGTTTAAAAATTTCTGCATGTAATCATGTCAGAAGTGCACATAAACAGTGCGATTCATATTCAAACAATCAGTGTGAGAACCTGACGGTGTGTATGATTTGGGTCAGCCAGGCTCCAGTGAGATCTGTCTTGTTCTCCCAGCCTCCGTAAAGGCTCAGCTCCGCCTGTGGCAGCGTGGTGGGGAGAAGAGCCCCCCGAATCAGCCTCACCAGCCGATGTGTCATCTCCTCGATCATTTTCTGAAAAAAAACACAGCATACGCGTAAACAGTGGGCTTAAGTGGCCTTTAATTCAAAAAACAACTGTGTTAGACTCTGAAAATAACAATTTAGTGTAAACAGTCAAAATGAAACATACTTTAAAGTCATTCTGTCTCTGTCTGGCATTCTTCTTGGATTTTTCCACCTGCCCAGATTTCTCTCCCGTCTGCAAATGGAAAAAAACAAAACAAAACAAGAAACATTAATGTCTTTTATAATCTGCAAATTCATTCATCATCATCATCATGAACTGTTTCTGTTTATACTTTTTTTTGTATAAGAATTGTTTGTTTTTGTTCTGGCCTTTATTCCAAAGTAGACAGTGTAATAGTTCAAGTGATTCTTTAGTCAACCAATAAAAATGAAATAATTAATTCAAACTGAGCCCAATATGCTGATGAATCTTCCTGCAATGCGTTCTGAAAATCATTAAATGGTGTCAATTTGCTATTCTCCTAAAAGGCAACCTATTTGAGAAAACAATGAACACAGGTTTGTAATGTATGGCTGCAGAAGAAAGGATTTTATTCTCATCCTGCTTGTCAAGACAGGGTTTTTTTTTGGTGACAATAACATGAACGCCCACCCAAAATCTATTTTCAAACTGTTACCAGTTTTTATTGGGAACATTTTTGTTGACTGTGTTTTCTGTGGGTCATTAGAAAGTGTTTGTCTACAGTTGATGTGTGTAGGTTTTTTTTCTTCCATACCCTAGGCAACACACAACATTATTTTGGGGTGGAGGGGGAAACTTCAGAAAAAGATATCAACCTACCTGCAGGGTTAGATACCACAACTGGTAACCAAAACAAATAGAAATTAAAATAAAAACAGGAAGGTTTTTGTTAACAGGGTGAACCCATGTGAAGTGTTGTGTCTCTTGTCATGTCTTGTCCCAGGTATTTACCTCACTAAAGAGACTTCCATTGACATAAGAGATCCAAAGCTTCCAGAAGTTGGGCAACTGACCAATCACCACATCTGACAGCTTCTCCACAAACTGCACCTGCTGCGGGGTTTCAAAGCGCCAGGCTGCAACACACACACACACACAAACACCCACATATTACAGTACTTATCTATGTTGTACTAAAAGGTTATGTAAGACTTAAAGGATGACATGTCAAACCGCATTGACTTTTCATGGTCAGAATGCTTTTGTATTTCAAAGAATCAGAAGGAAGATATTTACCTTCCAGGCACACCACTGACAGTTTTTTTTTCTTGTACTTTTACTGTATCACCCATCGTAAAGAGACACACTGACAGTTCCCTTACGCATGACGCTTACATATTGTGATTCCTGTAAGCACTGTGCAAGTGTTTGACACAAACAAACAACAGCACAGTCAGAGTGAAGCTCAGACAGGGAAGCCCCTCCTGAGCACCAAATGTGTGGTTGAGTTGAAATATGAATGTGGTGCTCACTGCTGGGTCGTGGTGTTCGCAGGCTGCCCCCTCTCTTCAGAGACGCAGTGTGGCTAAGCCTGCCGAGGGCTGACGGACGGGTATCCCCCTCCGGGTCCAGAGCTGCGACACCCACTGACAGACATAGTGAAAGGAAGAAAGGGAGGATAGGGGAAAGCGAGAGATGAGAACTGAACTTGGTGTAAAAAGAAACACATACTTCAGATATCAAATAATCAAATAAGCCATTTTCATAATTCCACATTCCTCAATAAGCTCAGCAGGCTTTCACACCAAACAATCCTCCCTGGGCCCTCTCGGCCTTTCTTTATTTGTGTTCTGATCCTTCTCCGCCGTGGCCCGCAGCTGAGAGAATGTCCCGTTGTTTCCAGGGTGAGGAAACAGAGCCGTGGGCTTTGTGAGCACTGGGGTGAAGTGGGTTTATGTCGGCCACTCTGGGCTTAGTCACGTCTGATCCTTATGCAAGCATGAGAGCTCCACTAGATGGCAACAGGGAGCTTTACAGCAGCGAAAGATGAGAAAGTGCCTCTGCAACCACACACTCCTGTCTGGGCTAGTGAGATAACAATAGTGCAATGAAATCTATGAGATAACTATAAGATAACAGAGGAAAGGATGAAAGTTGACAAACAGGAATGAAAGTGAAACCCTTGAGCGCTTAGAGGGGATCAAACTCACTACAATGAAAATGAAACCTAAAAGACATGTTCGTGCAAGGCTGCAATACGCCTACATGTAGTTTGTCTAAATGAAGACAAACGGATGGCCACATTTCCAAAACATGTGTCTGACACACACAAAGAGAAAAGTGTCCTGTGAGTCACAGGCTCAATGCAGTTTGTAAGCAAGTATTGAGAAATCCCCAAGCAAAGGAGCACATGTGGTTGAAACAACACAGTCACTCCGTCTAGAAAATGTAAGGAAATTTTAATTTGAGTCATTTGAATCTGTAAACATACACCCAAACTTTCTCACATTACACTTAGACACAGACACGTACAACACGCTGACACATAGATGGAGCTGTGCAGAGTCTGTCTCGACAATGTTTTCCTCTCTTTTTGCAGGGATGGGAGCTGCTGTTGATCCAGGTGTCAGGCTGAACCCCCGGCGTCGTCACAATGCACAAGTGTTTGCGTGAATGTGAGACAGTTTAGGTGAGAGTGAATGTTTGCAGGGCCGCTTCATGTGTTCAGGCCATTCCCTATATTGTTGTTTTCTTCCTAAAAGTCTGAAGGTTAAAATAAAGGAACTGCTGTGTACGAAGACACTGAAACAATGTGCGTCACCTGCTCACTTCCTCATCAGGTCTGATGCTTCTCTGCAGGATCAGATGAGTTCCTGTTCCCTTCAAGGAGTCACTGACCCTGACCACACACATACATGCTTTCCCTTTCTCTATCTCACACACACACACACACACACACACACACACACACGCACACACACACGACGCACTAATTCCTGTTTAAATTTATTAAATAAAGTTTATTTCCAATGCTGGAGAATACAGAGGCTGTATTATTTTCCACAGTTCTAATTTAGATTTTCACTGATATTTTACGTCCTCTGACACACAATGTTATCAAGTTTTTTGTTGCAAAACGCAGAGCAACTTCTTTCATGGCAAACACAGTAATTTTGAGGCACTGGAAGGTAAGAAAATGGGTCTGATAGTGGAAACAAAAATGAGGAAGAAGAGAAAATGAGCTCAAGAATCCTGCTGGACAGTAAAAAAGGAACAAACGGTGTAACTACCAGTTTTAGCCCTGCAAACTGCAATTTTTAAATCAAATTTCTATTTGTTTTATGTACCTTTTTCATTTTTTTATTATTGATTTTTTTTTAAACCACTGTGTCATCAGACAAAAAGATTATAGAGAATGAAAATTAGATTCCTGAATGTCTTGGAAAATCAAAGTAAAACTGGAACAATTACTCTGAAGATATATCATCCCGCACTGATACATATGCAAACACATGCCAGTTGAAGTGTAATAATTAACACATTTCTTCTTAAGTGGTCCTGACTGGGCCTAAAATCACTACCGCGTGTTTCTCAGGCAAAAGTACGAACACTAGGATTGCTCTAACTGTTCACTGACAAACCTATTTTCCTATGCACAAAATTTCCTGCTAATTGTATTGATATTGGCAGAAGAAGCTCTGTTCAGGAAGTAAGAGTACTGGAGTTTATAATTGAATCAGATTACAGCACTGGGGCACGATGGGAGTGTTTAGACATACGGAAGCAACTTACACTGCTATGCCTTCTCCCAAGAAAACTCCAGCTTCAGGCTTTTGTTAAAACAGAGATGGATGGGCCTATTTCACGTTTAAGGCAATTCATATGGTAATTAATGGAATCATAACTACACCAGAACGGCCCCTGGCCTCATATTCTGGACTGAGAAACACAAGAGACAGAGAAAATGACATCAGTTACTGCAGACATGACTAATCCATTACAGAGGAATAATCCCTGCCACGTGTGAAGCTAACAAGAACATAAAAAATGGCTTATAAACACACTGAGCTGGTGAATGTGATACGTGGAGGAAGAGGAGGCCGCCAGCAGAGAGGGAGGCTGTGAGGTACAGCTAAGGGGGATTCTAGCTATTTGAGAGGGGGGTAAGGGTGGGGGGGGGAGGGAGGAAGACAGGGGTTGGGGGAACATGGTGGATGTGGTTTCATGATGTTGGCTGTTCAAGGGTGGAGGGATGTTTCAAGAGGCACTGGTTTCGTACATGGGCGAGAGGTGAGCAGGGATGGTAAATAGCTACCAGGTGTGTGTGGGTGTGGGGGTGTGGGTGGGTGTGTGTGTGTGTGTGTGTGTGTGTGTGTGTGTGTGTGTGAGTGTAAGTGTGAGTGTGAGGGGAAGAGCGGGGGATAGAGAGGCTCAGTACAATATGACAGCAGAGGGGGACAGAAGACAGCTGGTTGTGGCAAATAGCCAGAGCAGAATGACATATGCTCACCTTTCTGTATGTATGTGTGCAATATGTGTACACACACATACAGTCTGTCAATATGAAAAGACATTGCTCATCAAAAAAATGACAGCATTGGTCAGCTGTTGAAATGCGTCAATGCTCAATGTGGAGTATTTGACCAGTAGATGTGCTGTTGTAAATATGTCCTTTAAACAGGACCAAAGCTGGGCTGTAAGGTGGCGTAGCAGCCACAGGCAGAATTTCAGGTCACATGATGACCATTGGCACAATATGACCAAACTTTTTAAAATTCACACACCAACTATCAGACAGATAAGGACTCTACTCAGCATGTTCTATGAGCTAAAAAAGTGGGAAATCTGACTCACTTCAAAAAATTTGTTTTTGCAAATGCGCTCATGACAAACACAAGATCATGTAAACCGTATTGTGCTTATTTATGAGAAAACTTCACAGGGGTTTCTTTAGAATGACCTACATTTATGGTTTCCCCACAAGTGACCTCATGTGGTTGTACGGATTATGACTGTCCGCTCTCAGTGGCACAGGCAGGGGAAGCGTGACGTTACTGACAGCACCGCATAAAAGTCTCAGTAAAGGGGTTGCGGTGGATTTACAAACGTGAACTAGACAGCGCAGACCACAACTCATCTCCCGCCTGCTGGAAACAGTCAAGTGTGGTCACTTTTGAATACGGAGGTGATCTCTGTCTTACCATAACCTTGTAGCTCTAGTTGCTGAAACTTAAACAGAGTTTCACCATAGATGTGGCAGATCAGGAGTCTTTTTCGAAGAAAATGACTAATGATCATGTTGTTTATGTATGTCTGCTAGCATTTGAATTTTATAAAGAATATTGTTTAGTACCAATGTTTTCCTGAATCACAAAGTTGAAATTTGTCTCAGACTGTTGTATTAAAGTAAATAAACAAACTATTTCCGTTCAAGTGTTTTAGTACTTTTTTCCAAACCAGTAAGTTATCAAAATAGTTGCGTCACATGTGATTTGCATGCTATTTCAGATTCACTCCCTGCCATCTGTTGCTCTGCTGTGGAATGCAAGTGTGGACTGAAAAGGGGCCATCCCTGACATGATAATCAAGATGATATTTAACTGTGGAGAGGCAGGGAACAAACCAACCCCCAGATCCATCAAGCCTGAGCCCCGGAAACCACTGTTACCCTTAGCCTTAGACATGTTTATGTTCCAGCTGCACTATGTGAAGCAGCCACCCACTCACAATGCATCTGTATGGGTGCCTTTGTGGAAGTATGAGTGTAGGAGTGTGAGTGTGTATCTTGGTTGGCGAACTGCTGTTCTTCCTGCGCGGACAATTTCACATTCACATTTTTCTGCTGGCTGATTTTAACTGAGGAACAGCTTAATTGGGGTTAATTGTTCCAATCCATCTGTGAAGCAGTGTGTGAGTGAGACAGAGAGTTTGTATGTGTGCGAGTGCAGTAACATGTCAAGCCCTGAAACCCAAATCCAAAGCAAATGCTCCCTCACTTTCATCTTATTCATACATTCATGAAAAAATAAACAGCTGGGCCTCAGGCAGGGGGAAGGCAGTGACGGAGAGGGAAATGTAAGCAGAGAACTGGTACGACAGAGAGGCGGCAGGCTTTTCTCTCTTCTCTCAGCGACTTACAGACTCATGTGACAACCACCAGCTGCTTAATTGGAAAACGCTTAATAGAGGCTTTTCACTTCATGTGTGAACTGAGTCAGCTCAGACATGAGTGCTTATATGAGTTACTCACCTCTCTGGCCACTGATGAACTCATCTCTGCAGTTCTGCATCAGCTGCAGGATCCACTTGTGCTGAGCGTAGATGCACTGCCATGCCGGGTCGCCTGTAGCGTGCAGATCAGACAGGTACCTGCACGAGAAAAAAGATATTTAAACTCAAAGATGAAAAGACAAGGGGAAACCCTACTGACGCTTTCAGGATCAAAGCAACAGTCAACTTTAAAAGTACATCAAATGTCTTAATAGGGTTTTGTACAGCCACAGGTCACCAAGGCAGCTTCAAGCTCACTGGGAAAGGTTCTCCAAGTCTCATCAACAGCACTTTCGAAGCTCACTTATCAATTTAAAACCCCTATATCACCTGCATTTGTCTATACACTGATCTATTCAAGTTTTTTGCATTTCGATTGTCCCCATTTTTTTGTATATTCATTTCCAGTTAGCTCAGAGTTAAACTTCATAGAGTGGTCAGTCATAGGCAATATAAAAATACCTCCTCATGGTTTTACATCTCTGGGAACCAGCAAAAATGCAGTTTACAGACTCATAAAATACAAGCCATAAGGACTTTCAGGTAATTTAATAAAAGGTGTTTAGTGTTTTTTTTTGGTGAAACAGAAATTATCACTCTACTAGCAAGTTTGATGACATGCTGTTTTCACTTAAAGAACGTTTTGCAGAGAGGTGCAAATTACAGATGATCACAAGGTGCTATGCCCTCGCCAGAAGCTCAATATCTGCAAAACCAATGAGCTGGAGATGGACTACAATGCTTTACATGAAAATGGAGATACTTCACAGACATCTTCAGCTCAGCAATATGGACAATCTAAACAACCAGTACGGTTTCAAGGTGAGCACCCAAGATTAGTGTCACCGATTTAGTAAACCTCTCTTGTTTCTGAGTTATGGTGTTAAATAAAGGCCAGAAAAAGTATTTTTGCTGAACATTATGGTGTTAAGTGAAGCTGACCTTTGACTTTTGGATTGAAAAGTCTTCGAATTATCGTTTTATCCTATAAGACATCTGTCACGATTAGCAAATAAATCGAGTTATGGCCATAAACAGGTTAGAGACCTTTACTCTTTGACTACCAAATTAAACCAGTTCATCAATAAGTCAGATGAAAGTTTTTTGCCACATTTCAAGAGATTCATTTAGGCTTTTTCACATTATCGTGTTTCTGAGGATGGGACAGATGGACATTCTGAAAACATAATGCCTACAGTGAAAGATATTGCCAGTCAGAGGGACAAATTAAAGAAAATGAAGACTTAAAGCATTTCAGTAATCCATCAAAAGAGCATACAAAAATTCAACAAAACAAAAATCAGAAATCAAAATAGTCAAAAGAAAAGAACATTTGCTTTTTTCCTCTTTGCATAAACATATGATTCTACCATCTTTCTGCAAGACTTTCAGTGCATCACTCAGTGACATGTGGGATGACAGATGAGTCACTCTCTGAGCTGTGGCATGGCTCCCTCTACTGTCATCATATGAACCAACTGCTCATTTGTTTCTCATTAGGTGGCATCTTTCAGAAGTTTGAGCAAAACTCACAGACACACACACACATACGTACGCACACACAAGCACACACGCATGCATGAAGCTCCCACCATCCATTGTAAGAGTAAACAGGAGCTGAGTGGGCGTTCAGAGCAGTGCCTAATGCAGCAGGATGAAAGATGTTGCCATGTGGTTGAGAACTGGTCTCTATGATCCTGACAGGTCGGTCTTAACAATAATAAATCGGGAGAGACCACAAGTATGAACAGACAGAGGGAAAGAGGGGAAAAAAGGGGGGAAAGAAAGGCAGGAAAAGGAGAAAATACAGACAGACAGAACAGGAGTGGACAACGGAAAACTGAGCATTTAAAGAAAAGTGAGAGGCAGACAAAGAAAAGTGGAAGAAGGATGAAGGTCTGGTTAAAGCGAGTCATCAAAGAAACCAAAAGGAGTGTAAGAAATATGCATGACATTACATTTAATGAACAAAGACAGTTCAAAATGTGTGGGAACTGTGTGACATGTATAAAGACATATGGAAACACTGATTAACATGTAGATAATGAAACTGTTAAGTAAACACTCATGACATACAAATGACTGGGATGACAACAGACAGACAGCATGAAATAGCTGTTGCAGGATTATAAAAAATGTAAAGAGACCTGATGTATCTCTTCTGGTCGTGCAATGTTGATGGCGTCTGCAGCAGTTTCTCCAACAAGAGACTCCTCAGCGCTCCAATCCTTGTTTCAACCTCGGCGTACACTGAAGCAGAGTGACCAGAAAAAATTATTTTAATCACAATGAAAACAATTGAAATGTAATGTAAGAGAAGATTGATATTTTGCCCAATTAAATATATTGTTGGTTTAAAAAAGTAAAAGGTAAAAAATCTGTTTACCTTTTTTGAAAACAGGGACCTCAGTATTTCCAAAGAGAGATTTGGCTTTCTCATAGTCGTTGATCACCACATCGTAATCACCCTGAGAGAGACGAGTAAGTTCACGATTGAGCCGAAGCAGTTTTTTTTTTTTTTTAACTTATCAATGCTGACACACACTGTGTATTTAATCCTCTCTAGCTCCATCCTCTGGATGACTGTCATCATTTATGGTGCCATATCATAAATATACTGTACATACTGGAAAGGATGGTTGACAGCTGTATTAGAAAGGACTTTAACATTCAAGTAACTGTTATTAATTACAAGGGCAGCTTCACAATAATCCCAGTGTGTTTCCATGTCCTTTTTTATATAAGGCAGTAAGAATTCTTATGGCAGCTTCTGACATCAAAGAGTTCAAAAAAGCTGAGGTGCTGCTGTCCATGTAATGCATTCGACATGAACCTGCAGATGCAGTTTTTAAAATCATGACCACATGTGTAACTCTGAAAAACTGCTCGGATAAAGATAAATGTAGTGCAACTCTCATTCAAAAAGTGCTGGGATGCTGTGAAAAAAATAATTTTAACACTGAAAGCTTTCATTAGTAAATAAACTGTGTAACTAAGAATAGTTTTAGCCTAGGTAGTAATGTCCTGCATACCATCATATTTTACAAAATAGTGAACCTCGCCTTATTCTTGCTTTTGAACAGCTGAGCATGCTCCCAATCATGATACTATCACCTGAAACCACTGAACCTGTTTTCCTGTAGAGTGTTCCAAATAGGTTTTTTTTGACCACAACTTTCCCAGACTTTTGTTACTCCTGTCTCAACTTGTTGAGATAGGGTAGTTGGCAATTACAAATTTAGAATCAGCACACATTTCCAAAAATCAATGAAGTTGATAAGGTAACACATTTAATATACAATTTTAGTACAGTTTTTAATCAAGTTGTGTCAAAAAGGATTAACATTGTAACATTTTTTTAAATGTATGTTTTACAAAGCATTTCAACTTCTGATTTAGGGCTGTATGAGCCTATGCTCACAAACATGAGCACATGTACTTAATGTAAAGACAAAAACATAAATTCAGTACTCTGGTTTTAATGAAAAAAAAAAACATCATGAGCTTTGGAGAGCAGGTATCACTTCTTTCTGAAGCCTTTGCTTTGTAATGTGTGCTATGAATTTTCTAAATGTGCTAAGCAGGTGTAGCAATGATCTTGGTTTTCATACTTTTATGACTGCTGTTCTCTTATGTTCATAGATATGTGTTTATGTATATATCTGTTGCTTGTGTCCTGCTGCATCTTTAGGTTGATGTTGAGAAAGCTGCTCATGGAGGGAAAATTACGTTAAGTAAAGTGAACTAAGGTGACGTACATACACTGGTGGCGTGGAGAAGCTTCTCACGGGAGCCATTAGGTTTCATTATTGTTCTGCTGGGTTTTCTGAAGAGCTGAGGAACATTAACCCACAAACTGGCAATGCAAACACTGTTCTCTGATTATGTTCCCATATCTTTGAGATGACAATGTCTTGTTATGACAGCTAAATGAATTCAAGATTAGTTTCATGAGCACCAAGATGAAAAAAAGGCCACACAAATAACCAGACCTAAACACTCTGCTGAGAGACCGTCTGAGAGTGAAGACTGTAAAACAGATTTTCACCTCCTCCATCACTCGGAGAGCTGAAGGCTTGCCCTCTTGACGAATGATCCAATATCTCACTACACACAGCTCACGACTCAAAAGACAGCATCGCATGTGTGCCGATGTGTAGACAAAGAGAAGCTTGATTTATTTTGTGCAGCATGTGCTCATGTTTCTGCTGTTATTTGTGGATAGTACCTTTTGGATATTGCGTTCGATGTTGAGTGGCAGGTTGAAGAGAAACTTAAAACGCTGCAGGACGTTGAGTGCATTGCGTGTGGAATCAGCTTTGTCTTTTCGTCCCAAAACCTCCTGGAAAAGAGTATCTGCAGTATCACTTGCTCCTATGAAGAGGATGGAGAGAGAAAGAATGAGTGAGAGTGAAAGAGGCAGGAGAAAATGAGAAACCAGGATACTAGAAAAATAAATGCTGATACCACATTTCCCTTTTAATGTCAGTCTCTGGGTTTCTTTCTGCTCTGCAAGCTAACAGATACAATCGAGACTGTGCTGCGAAGGGGAAAGTGACAGCTATCTGTGAGTCAGACAGCTCAGTGCAACCTTTGCACAGCTAACTGGCTTCGTGGGTGGCCTCTGATTTGCCGTTACATAGTAAAGAGAGAAAACAAAACAAAAAACAAGTTCTTCTAATCAAAACAAAACCCCACCCCCAAACACAACATCACTGTCGGAAATACAGCATGGCACAGAATGGAGAAACTTGCAAATCTAGGTTGTTGTAACAAGAACATTCTTATTTTGTGATTGGTTGATGAGTGCTGTGTGTTTGATGCACGGGTCTTCTGGGGTTGAATGGTGGCTGGGCCCACTGGGCCGTGGGCCCACAAGTCTGGGGCTGTGGGGATGAAAGCACCGTCCAGCTGGGAGGTTTGTTTACTTTCTAGACTCTAGGAAAAGGACCTGCTTATTAACCCTCCATTAGAGAAGTCACATTATCATGTATGAGATGAGAGAGCGGGAACACGGGTTCTGCTGAGGGATCCGCTTGTTAAAAAGGAAGAGATCTAAAAGGTCTGTGTGTTTGGTGCAGGATGGTGAAGTATGGCAGCATATGACTGTCTCATCTCATTGTTTTTTAGACCCTGTGACTCTTTAAGTTTGATTTGAACATACTATATAAACATAAGGACACACTGAAAGAAAAAGAATTCAAAATAACATGCACAGAGAGAAAACAAATAAAGGTGTTAATAGTTTTGAATTTCCTATTATATATTTTAGTACCTTAATTTTTTGGGGGTTTTTTTAATTATAATTTTGGGCTTTTCACCTTTAATTTTATAGGACAGCTGAAGAGTTGACAGGACACAGGGAGATAGAGAGGGGGTAGAGACACACGGCAAATAGCTGGAGCCGGAGTCGAACTCGCGACCACCGCATGGAGGATTAAGCCTCCACATGGGATGTCCGCACTACCGACTGAGCTAAATGACACCCTAAAGTGGCTTAATTTTATTAAGTTTTCAGCCTTTAGTTTCAGTTTTTCTGTATTCAGTTTTAATTTTACAGTAGTTTTTGTGTATCATTGGTTAGGGTCAGGCATAATGTGTCAGGAGTATGTAGCTATGAAATATAGCTAAAAAAAATACATGTACAAAATGCCTATAAAATCATTAAAATATTTTTGGCTGTATTTCTGTGTAGCATAAACTCTCATTTCAATCATATGACTGAAAAATAAACTTGATACCTTATTACTAAAAAACTACTATTACTAAAAAATTGCAAACTGCAATTAACTTTTTTTTATTTATAATAACCAAACAAACCCCCCCAAAAAATTGCAATAAGTAGAAAGAAAAAATGTACAGTATAAGGCATAAAAAAGTCCTTAAAGCTTTGTAGAATTTGAGTCTAAATTCAAACCAGATTTCTCAAACTATCTTGGAACATGGGTACATGTCACTGACATCATCTGTCACTGTACGCAATGAAACATGAAAGGGGCCGTTTATGTGCTGAGGGGGCATGTTTTAGGGGAAAAAAGTAAAAAAAAAAGAGCCTGTGAAATAACATAAGCAGTGTAATAAATAAACACCATCTGCATTTGCCTTGGGGTTGGACTTAAACTGACAAGATGCTTACTGTTGAGGATGTTTTCTAGTCGTTGGGTCATTGATCCCTCCACTCTCTCAGTTCCATCAGACTCCAGCTTCTGGTGGATCGCTGCAACATAAAAGTCAGAAATCATTTGTATTGTAAAGGACTGTGTTGAACTAAATGCAGTCAAATCTAATGAAATAAAATCAGAGAAATAATAAATGACAGCGGAAAATAATTAATGTTAGCATAAATGTTGAGGTGGTCAGACATGTGAATGGAGAACAAAAGAGGAAACCTATTCCTCGCTCTGTAGAGCAACGAATGCACAATCCCCTGAGACAGGAACATTTTCAATTTCAGGAACTGAAGGTAAAACAATAAACAGGCCCTACCCCAATGGTAGATTGGAGATAACCTTGCCGAGCTCCGCCCACAGATGCTGCTGTGGAACCCACCCACCCTTGAGCTTGTTCCCACGCAACAGAGGACCTGACCTTGTTCCAGTACTGACCGTACTGGATCAATTCACCTAAGCAAAGTCATTAACAGCACAGTTTGATGGTCTTGGGACATTTGAAGCCCTTTGACCTGGAGGTAATGTGAATCTACAATGTTTCAACTCTCTGAAAAATAACAGTTGGGAATGTAGAGCTGGAGGTCTGGATGTCGAAAAGGACTGCTGCTGCTGCTCAGGGGAAGTGGGAGGACCTCTGATGGCTTGTATCACTTAGCATGAAGAGCTTTAAGCTGGAGAGGGAGTCTGAAAAGAGGGAATGAGGGGAGAAAACGGAGAGAGAAAAAGAGGCCGAGCAAGTGGTGTGGCTACCCCAGTGAATAAATAAATGGTGTGCAGTAGTGGGCAGCTGGGTGCTGATAGCTGCAGTGTGGGTTTATTGACAGAGTAGAGGAGAGGTTGGGAAGGCTTAGGAGACCTTCTCATACATACTTGTGGAGTGATTTAAATACGCAACAAGCAGACATCTCAAGAATGAAGTTAGGAGACAGAAATATTGACCAAAAAAAAAAAAGGAAAAGCATAACGATCCTCTCATTTCTCTCCTCTCCACTTCCCTGCTTTCCTTCTCCTCTCACAGTTGTTCCACTACAAATACTGGCTGTTAGCAGAGCTTGGACATAGTGTAGGGAGCGGGCAGCAAAGTGAAGGGGGGAGAGTTTTACAAATAAATATGTGGGTCTGTTCTGACAGACAGAAGCCTCAAGGCAGAGACTGAGGTATTCTTAAAAAAACGCTATTCAAACATGCCATGGCCTAATCAGGACAGACGTCGCTGGCCCTCTCCCGGACCCCTCGCTACTCGACGACCAGCAGAAAATGTAGTCAGATGCAGGTTTCGGACTAAAGCACGTAGACATGGAGGTGTATGTGGGAGAAAACAGGATTGATAGGGGTGAACACACAGGAAGACTGAGACACACACAAATTGCAGGTCTGCCTCACGTCTCCACATTCCCCCCCTTTGCCCTGTTGCCAGCTGTGTGTCCTCTGCATCTGTCACACACTGAAGTGCTGATGACGCAACAGCTAACCTAAACATCGGGTCAGAGTCCGGATAACACACGCAGCCAGGACCTGAGGAAGAGCTGCAGCTCCCACTTCACTTCCTGGAACCATTGAGGAGAAAAAAAATTGAATAAGAATAAAAATACAGTGTCCCTGGATTCTAAAGCTGGAGATGTTTTGACTCCTGCCGGGGCTGGGGGCTCAGGGAATAGGCCCTGGGAATCTGGCATTTTTGGAACACGGTAGCCGTTCCGTTTCCTGCATCACTGGGAGACTTCCTTTTCACACAACAATGAAAAACCACAAATTTCAACATTTTAT
The DNA here is from genome assembly GCA_029783645.1 of Ctenochaetus hawaiiensis. Lineage (NCBI taxonomy): Eukaryota > Metazoa > Chordata > Actinopteri > Acanthuriformes > Acanthuridae > Ctenochaetus > Ctenochaetus hawaiiensis. The sequence goes on from JAPZDY010000021.1 coordinate 3,582,219, forward strand.
TAGAAACAACCCTGGACCGCCTGACAGACTGTCAGTCACTCAATCAGCCAGAGCGGCTCTGTCTCAGCAGCGTGGCCCGATTTGTCACTGAGGCCACTGAGGCCACAACCAAACAGTCTCCAAGTGCAAAACCTTCCATCTCTTTCACCAGGCTGTGGTGGTTCACATAGAGTGTTTACAAGACCAACTATTTCCCTACCGCATAAAAAGAAAAAAAAAGTTTTCTGCTGCAAACAAGCAAAATATTGTATTTAACAAAAAAACACTGCCAGTGGGAAAAAGTGACTTAATTAGACAGTGTCTGAATTCAAAACTAGTATAAAGGACTTGATATAAGCTGTGACACTTCAGAAATTTAACCTATCCAAAATTTCTTTTCACTTATTTTTTTCACCACATGCCCATCTGGCCTCACAACATGCTTTCAACTTTTTTACTTTCACTCACAAGGCCTTCTGACAACAGTAAAGAAAAAATTGTACATCTAAAGAATCTTACCTGCGTCTTCATGTGAACTCTGTCTGACCCTGAGGCCCAATTGATGCCTTAATTCTCTGTGCCAAAGCCTCGGGTAGAGTAGTAAGTGCTCCACAGCTTCCAGATTTAGGGGTCGATTCCCACACACACAAATCACATTTACATTTGTGATACTTTGTCCTTATTTATGCCTTCATTTATGCCCGAGGTGTCCAACCACCTTTACACAGAGTCTCTTTTGAAATATGTGCAAGGTCTCTCAGTTACCTTAAAGCTACTGGACAGTGATTTATACATTTGACCTTTTAATGTTTTACTTCTGACAGCAATTCTGATACCTCAGCTTGGGATATCTGTTGATAGAGACTATCAATTGGAAAGCAACAGTCTCTTTTTTCAAAATCAAAATTCTGTGCTGTGTTCAGCTTTATTTCAAGTAACATGAGGCCATGAATTACTGTGGTGCTAAAAAAACTTAGCCAGTTGCTCACTGTGACTTAATAAATGAAGCATGAACACAATGTTAGAATCTACTTGATAAGGAAACAAATGTGCAATTGTAAATTTAGTCAGTTGTTAATAAAAAAGCACAATGATAAGGTTCTAAAAGAATGGATGCTGATCTGGGTGCAACTCATTGCCTGCTAGTATATGGAAGCCGTGCACCTTAAAAAAAGCTTGCTTGAGTCTTAAGTCAGTCAGTCAGTCAGACAGACAGACAGACAGTCTGCAGTTAACTAAATTTGTGGTCTGCAGATGTATAACCCTAAAATGTGGCCTGAGGCACAGAGTTCATAGTTCATTGAAAAAAAGATATGGGATTTTGTTTTGCTATTTCTGTTGGAGATGGTTAGCTATACTGGAGAGCAATTAAGAGGCAATTAGTGGGGACAAAAAAAAGGGAGGGATGGAGAGAAACCCCACACAAAGTGAAGTCAGAGTCTTGATGTTTGCTCTAAATATTTTCTATACGCCCCATTTCTTTTCCCAAATTTGGCCTCTCTTCCTTGTTTCCACCTTGCCCGCAGCAGTACGCTTGCAATAAAAAATAACTCCAGACTTCTATTAAAGTCATCAATAAAAATCTCACATGCGAGCAGAACTGAAAATAAACAGGAGAGCAGACAAAAATGACTTGATGGTGATGAATTGGCTGGAAGTACTACATCAACTTTTAACTGTGCAAAATTCTAAACAAAGAGAACAGACAAGTACCCTGTTAATTTCTGTTTTTCACAGCTCATTTCTTTGAAGGTTTCACAGCTTCACCTCAGGTAAAGGTTTATTTGGAACCACTCAGAACAACAGACCTGCCAAAAGCTGCTAAGGGGCAAAGAAAGGATTCACAGTAACTCAGACAGCTGTGCTAACTTGGCCTGGCAGTAAGCTATTTCGGAGCTGTCTTCAACTGGCTGGCTGTTAGCAGCATGCCGGCTGGTATGTCGGTTTGGCTGACCAAACCTAGTTTACAGAATATCTCCAGTTGAGCTATCCATTCTGGGCTCTACTTCATTTTTTAAGACTGACAGCCAAGTCTTGGCTGAAAAAACGATGTTGTAGCGCTGTAATGAGTCAAGGTAAAAAAGACGGGAGCCAGGAAGTTTAAAAATGAATTTTATATATCAAATTACGCGTCAAAATGGGAGGCAATGTTTCTTTATGAAAAAGTTATTTGTTAAGTGGGAGTTGTATCATATTTGAGAAGCTGAAGTTCACAAATTACATACAAATTCACAGCCATGTAAATAAAATGTGTACCTGCTCCCAAAACCCACGCTGCAGAGTGAATCTGTCCCTTTAATGTAAAGTCTTATTTTAGCTTTTATCTAGCCTTATTGTTCATAAACTAGCAAGTTTATTGGTGTTCATTTATAGTGTTTCTCTTAAAGTTAAAAAATCCTGGGCTAAGTAAGCCCAGTTGAACCTATCGGCACTTCTGTTAGTTCTCATGTATATTATCATAATATAACATAATTTATGTGTTGGTCTTGTCACTGTCGTCCATCCCAGAAACCAGATTTTGTTTCACGCATGTCCTTTGACTGAACTCATTTTGGAATAGCGAGAGTTGCAGTGACACATCAATCAGGCATTGGTCAGAACCTGACCGACGTACATGTGCAGTATGTATAGGGCAGGATGTAAGGGCTGGGTGATGACAGCTGTCATAAAATCAACTCATGACAAGAGAAATACAGTAAAACTGTCATTTGGACAAGTGAGATTTATGTGGGAGTAACTATTTTTTTTGGTGGCTTTAAATAAATGCGTACTTTTCTTATAAAGTTGTTATGGTGAACAGTTGTATTATTTTATTTGTATTTTCTTGGCTTATTGATTTACACCTGTTATTCTAGCAAACACAGAAAAAAAGGTAATTTCAGGCTTTAAGGTTTGTTTTAAAACTTAAAATATTGATTAGTGCAGCTTTATAACACAAGCACACCAAGTTTCACTAACAAGGGATAAAATGTTTAAAGGATGACAGCTAAACTGATTGGTGAGTGTCTTTTGTGAACTCTCCTCACAAGCAATGACAATAACTAAAGAGGTAAAACTCAAAAAAACCCCACATACCTTCTTCCACTGATTAACACAGATTCAAATAAAATACTGTTCAAATAACAGTTCTAAAGATCCTTTCGCTATCATTTGCTATGTTTATTGGTCATTTGTTTATTTCAATGATTTATCATTTTTATGTAAATTAGACTGTGCTGTATATTCATAATGTGTTTATAATGTGTTAAACAATCCCTGTCCTCTTTTTGTTTAATGTGAAGTATTCAAAATGTCTTTTTCCCAAAAGGTTGTGAAACAAGTAGAGCACCATATAATGAGGGCTTTTCTTATATTCTGGCCAACAGAGTAAATCCCATCTAGTCTGTACATAAACTATCATCATGCCCTCTGGGCTCACAGGTTACTTGAGTCCATACATGGTGTACTGTTTCCTCTATCTGTAGAGACTGTACATTTCCCATTGGAGCAGCGGGCACACAGTAGGCACGCTCAGTCAGAACGTGAGAATGACTGTGCATTGTTCCCATTGGTCATATTGGGTCTGTTATCAGCACTATCAATCCTAATACTGTGGCCTGCATTGTGTTGGTCTGCTCCGTTTATTTAGATTCAGCCACTAACAATGAAAACACTGCCTCTCTCCCAACCAGGGCACAAACACACGGAAAGCAATAATAATAATGATGGAGGCAGAAAAGTGTATGTATAAATAGTAAGGGGAAGTAACTGAGTGGCTATGGTGGGAGGAGAGAGTAAACAGACAAAAGTATGAATGAGGAAGCAAAGAATTGTTTTGAGGTACCTGGCAGAGCGACAGCAGTCAGTCTCTGCTACCTTGAAATCTTATTAGCATCTTAAGACAATGTGTCCGAGTGTGTGTGTGAGTCCATGTCCAGGCTCTAGGGAGACTCAAGGGGAACTGCTTGTGACAGGTGAGAGCTGATCTCATTTTGATGAGGATGAATTAGCCGTGTTGTGGTTGGCTGGTGTAACTGTGGCAGAAAGTGGAGGGTTTTCTCACAGCGTCCAAATGGGCCTCTTTAATCAACCGCTGCAAAACCACATGAGGAGGAAAAAAAACCCAGAGACACGAACACATGCACACTTTTCCAAAATCAAGAGCTCTTTTCTTTTTGAGGAGTAATGATTCAAAAGTTTTTGTATTAATTGTGGACCACTTGGTGAGGTTCCACAGCACACAAGAATGTGTTAATCCCTCTCACCTGCCAGAGCGTCCTGGGCCTCAAAGAACGTACTGAGGCCTCCTTTCACATAGGCCAGACTCCCCTCATTCTTCTTCGTAGCCTGCTTCTTCAGATTACTGGCTGCAATCTTCAACTGCTCAAAACTGAGGAAACAAAAGCAAAATGATCATCTCTTACATCAGGTCTGCAACTTGTGATCACCTACATTTTTTTTCTTGTTGAATTATTAATCTTTTAGTCAAGAACATGTCACACATTTAGAAAAATGTCCACTAAAATAATCCAATATGATGTCCTCGGACTCATTTAGAAGTTCAATTCACAATTCACAATTCAAAGAAAAGCTGTAAAGGGTCTTTAATTAAATTAAAAGTCAGTTAAATATTTCACCACTTTACGATTACATTATTCTACCAATCTTTGTCAAGGGATACTTGTTTTACTGTACAGCTCACACACAGGCATGTCACTCAGAAACACAATCACATTCACATTTTTTGGCCAATGTGAGAACGTGTGTCTGTGTGTCCTGAGTGAGGCTTCCTCCGCAGGAAGAAACAGTCACCCAGCGAGGTCCAAACAGAGGCCCCTGGTCATGCTGGATCCTGGGGTCTGGGTTACTGGAAGGCTAAGGAGGGGGAGAGGAAGCCAGGAGAGTCCAAAATAACTCCCCTCTGCCCTGACAAGACAGTCAGCTGGGCTCAGGGCTTTTGGGTCAGCCTGCTTTCTTGTCTACATACAGAACTATTCACTGAAGGACCAAATGATCGGGTGGAGATTCGGCCAAACCATTCGGCCAAACCTTAACCCCAAAATGGACATCATAAAACCATAATAACAAATTCTCCTTTGCTAAAACTCATTTTAACTTTTTGATTCTGTCACTGCTATCTCCTATTCTATACCCTAGGGCTGCAACAATTATTTTCATTGTTAATTAATCTATTTATTGTATTCTTAGTTAACTGATTTATATTCCCAATGACAAATGCCATCTCAGAATCCAAGGTGATGTCAACAAATCTCCATTTTTTTTGACCAACAGCTCAACACCCAAATACATGTTGCTTACTGTCATAGAAGAATAACGGGGATATAATTTATTCAAATTTAAGAAGCTTAAGCATCAGTTTACCATCTTCCCTTGAAAAACAATTCATATTGAAGTTGTTAAAGTTTTTTGTTATCCTGTTAACTGAATAATGGGCATGGCTATGTCGTGTTTGAGGCCATTCCAGACAATCCTAATCATTGGAATTGTGACTGGATGCACCCCAGCACGTTTCAGAAGTGGCTCTTCACTGTAATCAGCAGAAAATATGCAGCAAGCCGATTTTTGATTACATCACTTAACACACTTTGAACAAAAAGAAACCATTTGATAACATAGACTACACACCCATGTTTGAAGCACAAAAATCACACAAAAATGACCAAACTGAAATCTGAGCACATCAACTGGAAAATGCTTCAGAAACACTCTTAGTGATGCATTAAGCTGTGTGGAGGATGGAACAAAATTATGACGGAGATGCAAAGTCATAGAGCCCTGCTCTGTTGAACTAAGAGGTGAGCAGTTGATTGTAGTTGTACTGGACCATAGCTCCCTTTTCCCTTTTTGGCCTGGTGAGGCTATAGAAGGTAACCTGTCTTTTGCAACAAACAGATATGTATACACCTGCCATCGACCTCACTGGCAAGCAAGGAGTGTGCTAGAAAAATGCTTCTGCTGGGTGAGGATTAAAAACTAAAACCCTCATTGCATTCTGGAAAGCTTGAGTCAAGTGGACAAATGTTTAACTTTGTTTCTGCTTGTTCATTTTTCTCTTTCTCTTTTTGATGAGTGGTAGCTTAAGGTAATTGATAACAAGGGATTTACCTGGAACCTGAATGGTTTTCTATGAGGTACCAGGTGGCAGAGAAATTCTCACTGGTAAAGTCTCCACTCATTCCTGGAAATGTCAGCTCCATGTCTTTTTGTGGGATTTTGCCTCTGAAAGAAGACAAATTAACAAAGATGAACACAGAGTAAAACGCATCATAAAGAGGAACCCCATTTTAAATCATATACAATTTACAAATGTGCAGTGTAGTATTAAAAAAACTAAGGTCTGTGCAGTACAGATCGTAATTACACTTAAATAAAGATAAATAAAAGAATTAATATCTTTATGACAAATTGTGTGTGGAAGGACTTGGAAAAGATTTGTGTCAATTTTAAGATATATTTTTAATGTGATGTTGGTGTCAGCATTTCCAGCAGGGGGCAGTGTGCAGTCACAAAGTACCCGGGCAGGGAGAGCTTGGCGTGGGAAGTGCACTGTGTGACGCCTGGGTGCCCCTGGAGGACCCAGCACTCATTAGGGAAGCTTGATCTCTGCTAATGACCCGTGGCCTACACAAACCAACCCCCCTACCACCACCACCACCACCCACTCTACAGTTACACACATACATATGCAGAAAAAAATGACTCATGGACAGTGCTGTATTTAAAGTCCAAGGTCTGTGAAACAGAAAATCCTTATACAAGAACACGCTTGATGACTTATGCACGAATAAAATACGCCCAGAAGACCAGAAGCAGGTGATATTATGTACAAACACCAATTTACTCATTCATGTGTGTGACACAATATCATTTCCTTTAGAGTTGCTGCAAAGATTGAATCAGCACATTAAAAACAAACTATAATTAAGTGAAAGCGCAAGTTTCCTGATTAACAAAATACAATTATGCTTATGCAATAGACATACACAGTTTATGGGCAGACAATATTTGGGTGCGGGAAATTACTATTGTTTTAAGTTTAAATTGTACAGAAAGTGAGTGTGTTTGAGTGAAATACATTACAAAATGCTACTAGTGTAGGCCGAGTGGTTGCTGTTCATGTCATATAGTCAGATTGCCTTCTCAACTTTGCTGTGACCTCCTATGATGACCTTAGATGGATGTTACACCCCTATCTTTTATTTATCTACAGTTTTGTAACCAAGCCTGGAAATTCAGCAGGCATCAGGTGATGTACTACATCATTCAGAGAGCATAGCATGTGAACCAAAATGACAAGTGTTATATTATACCAGATAAGAGCTGTTCAGCTACAGTCCTGATTCTTGTTTCACCATTTATTCAGTGTATGTCTTAAGGTCTTAAACTAAATTCAGAGTAACTTCTGGCTGTGTTTATCTAGAGAGGGTTGAACTGTTCAAACTTAAGTGATGTATTGGCTAGTTCCTGAGAAATATCTGTAGCACTAAACATCTGAGTCCAAACTCTACGGACACTGCACGTTTGTCAGTAACAAACATTTACAGGGTGTTATTTTGTGAAAATATTTAATGAAATATCATTTAACGGGACATAATCATGTCAGTTTCATTACGATGTATAAGGTTTGAGGTTAGCCACTGACATAGTTAAACTAATAAATAAGTCTGCACATTATATCTTCAATGTACTGATTTATTATTACAAAGAATACTTGTATAAATATGAGCTTAACTTTGTTGTTCTTGTAACCTTACTAATTTTAAGCAGGTTATATAAGTAAAGTGTTTTTAGCAAGTTTTTTAGCTAGTTTTTACAGCTGCTTAAAAGTTAACACCTTGTATTTTAGTTTGTGTGTGTGGTGCAACCTGTTTTGATTTAGTGGCTTTTCATTCTCCACTTATTAAACTGTTACATTATATCTAGGCCAACTATGATGTTACAAACAGCTGGTGCAACCAGCTACAGCTGAATAACCATCCAGTGACATCACCATACAAAGCTCCTCCAATTATATGCCTAAAAAGAGCATTTTAATCCAAAACTCTTCCTCTTCCTCATCCACAAACTGTTAAGGTGCACAGATAACAGTGTGCCCATATACAGTATTACTGTCAAACAGAGCTGGGCAGACTTTTTATTGTAGATGTTTAATGCAACCCCAGGAGACTGGTGAATGGTACAGCCTGTTTATGGGGGTCTCGTCTCTGGCCACGAGCGGTCACTTGCCCCCGGCCCCTCTAAACCAAACAAACACTAAGCTAGAATTGCCAGAACCTGACAACACAAACTATATATTACAACTTCTGCATTCCCTGCCAGGCGCGTGGGAGGCAGCTCTGCGCTGCCTGCTCTGAGGTGGTATAAAACGTGTGTGGGTCGCTGCTTTAGTTCTTTCCAAGTTCCTTTCTATCGTCGTCCTCTCTGCTTTATACACAATTATCCTGTTTCCACTGCTTGTGAGCAGCGGTTAGAGGCAGTTCAGCCATTGCTGTGTTGGCATAATGTTTCAAACGCCCGCATATGGGGAGAGTTTGTTACTGTTTAGAGATGTAAACCATGACTCAATAACTAGAGCGCGTGTGTTTATGGCGGTGGGATTGTGCTGAGCGATTTTCTGTGTGTGTGTGTATTCGTATGTTCTTGTCCCGTACTTGTCTAACTCAATGCCAAGTGGATTGCTGGGTCGCAGGGAGAGGGGGGAGATGCCTTTGTTGCGGTCAGTCCTCATGTCGTAGTAGTTCATCTCATCCACCCACACAGCAGACTGGTCCATGATACCTGCAGGACAGGGCAGGACAGGAGAGGCAAGACACACGTCACTGAGCGACAACACATCCCAGATGTGCACACACACACACGCACACTCAGACTGCACTTTATATTAAACGTATCTTTTTGAGCTCTTAATATGTTAACTAGGTTTCTCCATAATGGAATTAAACAAGTGCAAAGTCTGTCTGTTCTCCTTTGTATTTACTGTATGCACTTTTTAAAATTTTTTAGGCATCTGTACTTGACAAAACACGAGAAGAAACACATGCCTAATTTGACAACACAAAAGCGGGATACCAGGGGACACACAAGCCACTGGTAAACAGCTAACTCTTTGATAGCAAGTATCTCCACTAATACTGAAATTATGGAATCAGACAGCAAAATAAACACTGTTAACTCAATTTCCAACATGACAACATGACATGTTCAACTTCACCAAATTACAGGACCAGGAGTGTTCATAGTTTTTGGCAAATATGCTTGTGCTTTATTTATTTGTAGCAATTTTTTTAGATGTAATTTACATGTTGCCAAAGTAAATAATTTATTTTTTATGTGCCTGTGTTTTGTCTATTTGAATGTGTGTTTAAGCTGTACAATCTGGAACTCAAATCACAGGGATTCCTCCCTCTTTTGCTCTAAGGGTCTCCCCTTTTTTTTTTTATTCTGACAAGATTTGTTTTTGTGATAGATGTCCCTATCTTACAAAGTTAGTAAGCACAGAGGGTCTCATACAGATTAGTAAGCCCTTAACTTGACTTGGCAACCACTATTGCTGAATCTATTTGTTAGTCATTTTACAAAAAAATTGTCAGCAAATATTTGGACTATCAATTTCTTGTCTTTGTTTCTACCTTCTATATCGCTGACTTCCCCTGTTTATTACTATCTATGATTTTCTCTGTTTATCATTGTCAACTGAATATCTTTAGATTTTGTTGCAGCTTTTTTTTTGCTCACATTGTGCAGGCTAGCAAATATAACAGATGTTGAATGTTGTGAGTCTTACCAATCCTCTCTGGTCTTAGGAGTTTAAATGAGACCGTGGAGGTACCCAAGCCTCCAGACTTGGTGGTTACAATAATCTCTCCTTTGTCATCTTTGGCAGGACCCACACGGCACACTATCTTGCTTGCTGACATCCACTCGGCTGTCAGCAGGCAGTTGTGGCCACAGATTGACAGACCTGAGAGGGACAAGAGAGGGAAAGGGTCAAAGATGTGAGAGATGCAGCCACGCAGTGACTGCACAAATAAACACAATGTAGCACCGACACACACACACATAGAGACAATCTTTGACAAGAGGAGTCCAATCCCATAGAATGGGCTTCTATCAGCAAGTTTAGTCAAGCTGTCACTGGGGGTCAAAGTTCAAGTTGGGTCGCAATGGGTTTGGGTGGCCGTGACCTCCTTTCCGCTCACTCATATCCTT
>JAPZDY010000021.1:3606353-3627046 GCA_029783645.1 Ctenochaetus hawaiiensis
GTGTGATCTGGGATGTAGTTGGTGTCAAAGCACACCAAACTGACTTCCTACATTATGCGAGTCATTGCTTATTATGAACGTTAGCGTTTTAAAGAACTACGTTAGCTGATTCTCAATGAGTGAAAAGTTTCCTTTCTGAGTCATACAAGGTCATTTGGTGTGCTCATTTCTTTCTTTTTTTCGCTCATTCCCCTTTGTATATAGTACAATAAATGTTTTCCAAGAACTGAGGAAGACAGAGTTTCCCTGTTATGATTTTGATTTGGTATACTTGCAGAGAATTCCTTCCTTTAAAATTACAAAACATGCCAACAGGTAAAGGTCTGTGACCTGTCCAAAGTTATTGAGACAGTTTTTAGAAAGACAAGTTGCTATTGAGTCAATTGTCATTTTTTGTAAGCACAACTGCAAGAGTGGTGCCATGCACAACTTTGATTGTCCAAGATTGACTGACTGACTGAGTACCTGAGTGATGAAGTTATTGGTCTGTTGGTAAAGTGTTGGAGTTTCACCACTGGCCATTTCTCTTTCAAAACAAATGGACACAAACAGTGAGAGCTACATACTAACACAATGCTACAATGAGACAAGGCCTTCAGTACTGGTCACCAAGAGCTGAGAGATGTTCAACTTTGACAAAAGCACTGAGCTCGTCACTGTCATTTTTTATTTGCCTGTTCAATCAGTGTGGAGTAGGGGCAAGAAGTAAAAAAAAAACAACAAACAAACAAACATCAACATGAACAAGTGCAGAAAACACCAGTTAAGTCTTGGAGCCGAAATGAGTTTAAGTTGATGGACAGTGTTTCTCAGATGTAGAACTCTTCTTGCTGGTGGTTACATTCCACCACACACAAATTGAAATATGCACAAAAACATTTGTTGGTTGTATAGGTCTACCTGTTTATATAAATAACTGTATATATTGCACCATTTTTCATTTTTATTCTAGCTTTGTATTAAGCTGTTAAAGGATTTAAGTCTTTAATTTCATTGTGCAGTCCGACACAAAAATGAATGAATTATCCTGTAACTTGTATATCATATCGACCAAAACATCTCAGCTGGAAAATGCTGCAGTTCCAAAATGCTCCCAGGTGATTGTTTTCAGAGGAGCAACTCATCTTAGCAGCTGTAAAAAAAAACAAAAAAAACAAAAAAACTTTGATAACACAGTCCCTATCTTCAGTCCCTCTAGTTATAAGTGCAGCCCTCACATAGCACTTAAGACTTTTAGTCTTTGCTTACAACTGCTTTTACTTAAGCTATCTAAAGAAACCAGAGGGGCCCACAGCTTATCAGGGCGCATCTACATATATGAATCCACAGTTCCACAGTGGGCTATAAAGCTATTTAGTTGATCTTTGCATATCAGTGCCTATTTTCATCAAATATAAAAAAACCCTCACATTTGACAAGGAGCCTTTACAAGGAGCGTCAAGCCTTGATCAAGAGCCATTACAACTTATGTCTTCTTTGGGGTACATGTGATGGACAGGCCACCTTAAAACATAACACATAACAACACATGATAAGACCTCCTAAGGTTTTGTTTTGTGCTAAGTATATACAGTGTAAAAGACTAAAGTAAGCACTGTGCACGGGTTGAGGGTCTTGACGAATATCTTTTCTTGTTAAACATCTGGTGTACTGGTAATACTGGTGTGTCACATGTTCATAAATTAATTTTTAAAAAAAAGTCCCCACTTTGGCGTGCCTATCTGTAACTAATATTTTGTTTCATAAGGACCTGTTCCCCTTAGGCCCATCACTACCCAAAAGCACAAACGCACCCATTTACCGAGAAATCATTAACCTGTCCACACCTAGCCAACTTCTCACACCGCATCATACTAAATCATATGCACAGAGATGGCACAGATAGTACTGACATTCAGCCTAAGGGGATGAAACTGGATAACAACATAAAACCTATTACTGTGAGAAACCCAGGCCAGGGTTACCCACTTTAACAGTTCAGGGCTGAGTAGGAGACAAACTTGTTCTCCTTGAACCGAGAGGTATGAAGAAGAGTGCAGAGTCACAGCATCCAATAAAGCAACCACTCTGATAAAATATGCAATGCAAAGTAAGTCACAGAAGAAAAACAAATAAATTGAAGCAAAGGAAAAGGCAGCAGGTCTTCATAACTAATTAGAAAATGTTCTCTTTTAAATCAAACATTTGAAACTACATTAATATATTCTTTGACTCAAAGGTAGTTTAACTACATATTGTCACGTGATTTGTTATTTACACTTTAAGAACAAATAAAAGTGGGAGCACTACAGACGATTGCAACTGAACTTTTATTTTCTAGTTTACAGTATGTACTCTACCACTGACCAAACATTGTCCAGCAATAAAACGTTACTAGATTTCTACCAACATTTTTTTTCCACTTTGAGCATCACAGATGGTTTGTTTAGATATATTATCAAAAAAATTAAACTGGCTATTTTATTAATCTTTATATGACACACTACTCGGTGAAACGCAGATGACAGAGAAAAAGAACAGTAAAAGAAGGATGGAGAGGGACATAACGTTATCTAGCTATATTATTTGATTGTCACATGATGCAGCTAAAATCAGTGAACACAGCTAGATATAGTTAAGTACTGTTGGAAGTGGCATTTACGAGCCTAGTTTACAAGAATTATTAAGGGAACATCAAAATGTTCTCCCACAAAAACACAATATCTTTAAATTTACAGATATTTCAACTGAGTTTGGTCTGGGTAGCGTTTTCGCATTACTGTTAAGACGCTGCAATATTACATCAAGAGCCGCATATGTAATTACAGACATTCGTTACTACGTTGCATATACCTGAGGTAACATACAAAATAATCCATCAGTTATGTTAGTGAACACAGTAACAGCTATGTTGACATTTATGACAACTCAACGTTAGCTTAGGCTAAGCTATCACTAGCAAATTCATCGTTATGCGGTTTGGTAGGGGATGTTACGAGTCTAAGTCGAAATTTAGCAAATTTTTTACATTATGACCAGTCTTAACACGATGACCCTGGCTATAACTTAAGCATTTAAGGGGGAATTATCTTGGGAAACACGAAAACTTACAGTTTACAGCTGCCGGACTGCAATGCCCGTTTCCTGTATCCGGTAACTACTTCCGGCGTTTCGTTCTCAGCCACGGCCTTCAAAATAAAATCAAATCAATAAAAACGAGACGAAACGACATGTAATTAAATAAATAAGTGATTAAACTTGTGGGTGAAGTTTTTATCAAACATCTTTAAAAAAATTATTGCAGTTCCTGGCAACTTCTTTAATTTGATTTGGAAACATCTCTCCTTTTCCCTCTCTCCTGAGTTTTTATACAGCTGTAGCATCTCAAGGAGTGTTCAGATTGTAGGAGTTCCAGTTTTTTTTGTGTGTGTGTGTATATATATATATATATATATATATATATATATATATTCATATTATACAGGCTTATGTGTATAATCTTTCATATATATCTCATTCTGACACATGAATCTTGATGATTTGCAATAAAAAGTCTGAAGGAAACACTAGGGAAACAGTAAGATATAGAAACATAAAGACTGTACGTGCTAACTTTTTTTCACTGTCTTTACCTTTAATATGTCCAGTAAAGAGGCCAGCAGTGGTACAAGGACCTAAGGTGCAACCATCATATACAGTTTTGTGATACTTGTATTTCACTTAAATATTTCCATCTTGTGTAGGTTTGTATTTTTTCTGTCCTTTATTTCAAGAGTAAATAATATACATTTTATTCCACAGTGTTTAGCTGAAACTGGGGTTGCTTTGCAGTTTAAGATCTTACACAAAACATTAAATCATATTAAAATTTGATGCATGGATCAATGGTATAAGCCCAACTACCCAAAAAGACTGATTCATGATTACAGGACTTTCTCTTTTTTATATATATTTGCATTTGACACATTTTGTTTGGTTTATATGTTCTAACAACATCCAGTTTGATTTATGAGTCATCTTGATTGTCTAGAATGGATGTAAGATTATTAAAATAGCATTATTAGCATGTATGCTCCTCTGCGGTGTTGGATGTCCTTTGTGTGAGAATTCCAGAGGGAGCTTTGCCTCTCTCTTTTCACGGTGCATCACTGAGGTATTTCCACTTGTTCTGGGAAAGGCGCAGCATCATTAGAAATGCAATAGAGACCACCCAAGCACACACAAGAACATTGATACCATTACATTTATCTCACCAAATTGTGCAGGGCAGAAAGAATTTCTGTGATAAGGCAAGGCCCTCTCCCCGGGGAAACCATATTGTCCACTTACACAGGGTAATCTGATAATTGAGGGATCAAACTGTGACTTGGAAGTTTGCACAGATGCTGATGCAACACAGGGGCCGTTTGTCTATGTAAACATCAACTTACAGCAATGACGCTGGAAGATTTTGATCTTGGTCTCAGTGGTACAGTCTTTACCACTGAACAAGAACGTAAGTGGAGTACAACACATACCAACCCCTGAATCTACAGATGAGTAGGTTATTTGCACATTATATCTAACATGCTTTGAGATAAAAAAGCAATAGATTAGAAAATATTTTCAAAGAAAATTAATATGTACCTGTCAAAGCCAGTTTGGCAGATATTTTACAACACAGAAGAGCAACAATCACTTTTTACATTTAAGAGGTAAGGATAGCTTAAGTCTCGCAGCTTGAGGATAAAAGCTTTTCTGGTCTGGCGGTATAGCAGCAGACACTGCTGTTTCTGTTGCCTGATGGCAGCAGGGCAAACAGACAGTGGATAGGGTGGACGCTGTTTTTTTTTTTTATATGATTTGAGCTCTGTGCAGGCACCACACCTCATTGATATGCCAGTGCTCTGTAACTGGGTACCAACGATGCTGCTGCACAGCCATCCTGTCCAGGGCTGTGTACATCCCATGAAAGTTTTTGATGTTTTCTGGTCAGAATGATTTCTATTGCTCCTCTGTGAAAACTGACAAAGAACTTGTCATAGGGTTCTTCTGAAAATAGATTTGTCTCTGGGCTTCTTTTACTTAATAGGGTGAATGTCAATGTCAGGTTTTGTGATGTTGATTGCTACCTAAAACTGTTCACCTGCTCCTCCTCAGCTCCACTGATAGAGACAGGAGTGTGTGTCTTTTTCCTCTTTTTTTTAAAAAACAACAACAATCAGCTTCTTGGTTCTGCTGACACTGAGCAGTAGGTTTTTCTCTGTGAACCACTCTGCAAGATAGTTGATTTCCTACAGATATGAACTCTGATCATTGTAGGAAATCTAACTGATGATGGTGGTGCTGTGACTGCTGTCTGCATATTTCTCAGGTGTACAAATAAAAAAATAGGTCTACATGTATTTGCTTTTTTGTTGAGTTGGATACAACTATTATATTAGCTATGTACAACTTTTAACACTGTTCATTAAATATGAAGAGGAATGTAAGCCCAGCTATGAAGAAAAACATGAATCCATTAGCCTTGTTCTGTCCCAAAACAACAAAACCCACATTCATTAACATATTTTTAAACCTACTATATCAAAATGTTATCAGTGTAGTAGCTGCATCTTTCTTTCTCTTGCTGTCTCTTGCCTAAAGTTTGGCCTAGTTATCTTTTTGTCAGTGGTAGCTTCATGTTCAGTGGGCACATATAATAACATTGTTCCTTTCATCGAACTCTTAAAGAGAAAGCAAATAAAGGTATTTTACAAAATGTCAAACTTTTCCTTCAAACAACTAAACTCACTGCTGAAAATATTCTCATTTAGAGGAGGAACATGTGATTGCATGTTGTGTTCTTAAATAGCACAGGCATTCTGAGCAGGTGCCCCAGGTGTGCTCCAGAGGGACACTGCTGGTTCCTTGATCCTTACTGTGACCCCCCAACCCTCTGTAATCCACATCCCGTAATGGCACATGCTGCGCTGGCACCATTGCTCATCCCTGAACCCCATTGTTCATTGTTTGTCTTCTCCAGTTTTTTCCCATGGGCCCCTGGCCAGTGAGAGGAAAAGGTCACTGTAAATATTGCACTGAAATCCTCCCTCCCTCCCATAGAGCTCCTGAAGATGGAACAGGCGACCAGTGGGTGAGCACTTCCTTCCTGCACAGGGCATTTCAACTGTAAGACATCAAACAAGTATGAATCCCTCAATGTTTAAGATCACTGCAGTGAGATCATATGCTCATTGTTTACATTACAATAACCTGGGCAGGTCTCAGTTCTGCATGAAGCACCTCAGATAGCAGGATATCTACATATGTGGTTCCATGTGGCATCAAAGTTCTGTTAATTACCAAGAAAACTAGACTGTAGAAATAAAATACTCGAGAATGTTAAGAATGTTGAGCACACCTGTCTCCCAGCTGCTCTTTAGTCATTCTCTGTAACTGTTAAATGAGCACTACTATGTTATGAATGAGTAGCCATGAATCCATGTCTGTATTTTAAATCTCATAAAATACACAAAATATAGATTCCAAGGGAAATTAAGTGAGCAACCCCTGACCCATGTGTGGCTAATCACTAGCCAGTAGCACTGCTGTTAATATAAGACAGTTGGAGCTTAAATAAACCCCTGATTTTTGGGTTTGTTTTGCTTCTGAGTGGTGCTCCATATCCCGCTGCTCCCCTTTCCCGGAGGAGTCCTGTTCCCTGGGCTCACATTTTGGGATCCGGAAATCCAGGCCTGTGCCAGGCTTAGCTTAGAAAAGCATCCAGATGAACACAATGGAAAATGGAGAGCTGAGAGGGAACAGAGAGCCTTTCAGTCTGAGTGCTGACACATTGCTTGACAAAGTGGATGAATAACACAACCAATAAAGGGAAGGAGGGATGGAAGGATGAGTATAAGAATGATTTTGGATCACAGTGGCAAAAAATAACCTGATATAATTCAGGAGATATCTCCTTAAAGACCTTGAGGTCTAATTCACCAAAATTATAGAATAAAACATTTTTTTTTGTCTTTTTTCTCCTATTACCTCTTGCAATATCTTGCCATGCAGAAGCTGTAGCTCTGTAAGACCACACAAGTGTATAAGGGTTTTGAGCTCAATGCCAATGTCAGTGCACACAAGCTAATAATTATCAGACAATGCTCACTATTTTCACTATCTTGACTTAGAGAGTTGACATGCTAAATTTCACTTAACACAGAATTTCCATGACTGCTGAGAATGTCATTAGTTTTGCAGGTATTTGGTCATAAAAAACACACTGAAAGTTGGACCAAATGTTGGTCAGAAAAAAAGGGGGGTCACCAAAGTGATTATGTTTTAACCTGAGGGATGACATTTATATCTGTGCTAATTTCCCTGCAATCCATTTATTAATGCCAAGATGTTTCACTTAATACCACAACCAAAGTTCTAGATTTTATGTTTGGACCAAAGTGGTGGACCAATCATCAGACTGATATCACCTCCAAAGAGCCGTTGTTATATTTTCCATAACAAAGCCTCTGTCCAGACGCAGTGCCTTGTCCAGTTTTCATTGGAACCATTTTTTAGTCAAGCATAGTTCCAATGAAAACTATTTATAGGAAGGTCTGTGGACCAGTACCGTAACAAGAACCTATAAAGACACAAGACAGAAGTCCAGAGTAGGTTGCATTATCTTTGGAAGTCTGGAGCCATTAACAACCGAAAAGACGGTTTTGTTTCTGTACATGTAGTAATTTTTTTGCCCAGTCTTTAAAGTTCCTCCAATTAGTGCTTTCTAATTAACAGTGAATTATCAGCGTTGTGTAATGTGAAAGGAGTCACTTGTAGTTACAAACCCACAAAGGCTAATCAACCTTGTTTTTAAGGGACATTCAGTAAAAAAGCTCTAGCAAACCTTATTGTGCACTACCTGCCCAGCACCACAAAGTTAGTGGTGAACATAGTGGAGAATTTAGAAGTTGATGTAGCAGTTGGAGGGTAACAGCTTTACCAGGTGAACACAAACACAACAAAATGATGCTAATGTTGCTCTTATCACCATTGTGTGAAGGAGAACACATTTGTATTGTGAAAGTTTTTGATGATATTTTTAATGGTTAGCCAAAACAGTTTTCATGGATGGAGTTGCAGTTTGGGAAATTCTGACTCAGTATAATGACCTCAGCAGTTTTAAAATCCTTGTTATGGCTTAGTTGTGGACAACCCACACAGTGTCATTGTTCTGGAAAAACACTTATTTAACATTTTGAGCACCCTAAACAAACTTCAATTCATGAAAATTAAATCAAAACTTTTTAAATGGACAAATACCACAAAAAAGTGAGAATGAATGTTTTTATTTGTGTAGTTTAGGTGAACTGACCCCTTAAAAATTAAGACACGGGGAGAATTTGATAATTCCCACAGTTAGGTGAAAGAATAGGAAGAAAGAGAGTGGGTGTGAGAGGGTATAAAGGGGCATTTTCCCAAATATGTTCGGGCTTTTACCACCCAGGTTAACATAACATGTTCCTTGCCTTCTCATAACACCACTCCTTCGCCCCCCCAGGCCAGACAACAGGCTACTGTGTCTCAGGAGGCACACACAGGATCGCTCCTGAGAACTGTGGAGAAGCACACTCTGGGAAAAGTCTAGAAAGTAAAATGAAAAGTCCACAAGAGTACTGAGGACATGACATAGAAGGTTGTTGGGTAACACTGCTTCTTATTTTATTGTTACATGTTCATCCCTTCTTGAAGAAGGAACAAAAGTTTGAGAGGAAACAGCTTTCATCCACAGGGGCCAGCAGAAAGCCGTCGATGCATGCTGCTGCAGTGTGTGTTCTGTTTTTGATGAGATGTGACAGGTCGGAGTGTGTTCATTACTGTTTGTGTTTATAAACAGGTGGACCTGGTTACAGCTGGGGGTTATTTGTGTGCTGGATAAGCCCGTGCCAATCGCAATCAAGAAGAGAGCATAATAAAATCATACAGGTTCTACGCTCAGGCTCTGTTTTCCGTCGTCATCCGTCAGATGTTTTCATTTTTTAATTGGTGTTATAGTGCCATATTTTCCTTGGTCTGATTTTATTCATTTTTTCTTTTGATAGGTTGCCCTTGTTGTTACATCACTTAATTTAATTTAACAATTAAATCAAAACTTATTATACTACTAAAAAAAATTAAATCTTGTTCTCGAAAAGATGAGTAACTTTTTAATTTCATACCAACCATTTGATATCTTGTTTGGTTTAAGAAACTACACATGTGTTTTTCTTGTCCTTGTTAAATGCACTTAAAAGGTTTTCATGATGGTTTTTATTGTGTTTTGTTTTAAAAGCCATTTGTAAAGAAATAATCAGATTTCCCTTTTCAGAAAATACATTTTTTGAAGTTAAATGTAAATAAATGCTGATAGAAGGATGAAAATATGTATTAAAAATTTTAATAAAATGTTATAAAATGCTGAGTGAAAATAAGAGTCTTAAAGTAAACCACCAAAATAAGCGACAAATGTTTTCAGTTTTAGGTGAATAAAAAAGACATCAAGGATTACAAATACCACATGGCACAAACTGAAAATAACATTATATCTTGTTTTCCACTGTGTGAAAGGAAGAGAGGGCCTTAAGTTGAATGAGCCCTCTAATGCTACACATGGAATATTCTATCCCACGGATCAGCTTGTAAGGATTTAACACACTCTGCAGGAACCCAATTGGCCCAAGTGAATATTAACTGGACTTAATGTGCAGCATATTGGCTCTAACATGACTTAATAATATGCCTTCATTTCCTTTGTTAAATCAATGATAGTAAGGATTCAGGCCTTGGCTGTCAGCCTCGCTGTGTGTGCTTTTGTGCAGTTCAAATACATATATAAAAACACTATAAAAACCATTGTGGTTTCAGCCCAGGAGGGGGCGCCCAAGAATGTAATTTATGAACTTGGTGCCTCCATAGTCTTGTTTGCAGAAGAGGTGAGCTACAGATGTACAGTGAATGAAAGGTGAACAAGAAAACACATACATTTTTGTTTGAAAGTTTAAATATGGTGTAAAATGTAAATAAAAAACCACGGATTGCAGGATACTTACTAGAACCATATCCTTGTATTTGCAGCTATTATAGAACACACATATACAGCAGGTGGACAAGATAAAAGGAACAGCTCATATGATAAAATGGCAACAGCACAAAAAACACTTTAAAAAAATAACCATTAAGTGGGTATTGTCAAAAATATTTTTCATATAAGGAAGCCAAAGTCCTAAAATGGTAAAAGCTGTCAAACACTAACTGTCCATGAAATTTGGTTAATAAAATAATCTACTGTAAAATTAACTTAATTTAAATTTAAATCTAACCATGTGATAAAGGAACAAGTTAAATACATTATTAAACTGATCCTGCAAACATTAGCAGTTTCCAGTATTGCAATATATATTTCAGTTGGCAGTAAACCACTAGGCTTCATATTTAGGCCTTACTATGTTTTTAATTAAGGTTGTTAAGATACCTGTTCTTACAAACAGGATCTACTACTCCCCTGCAACTTAACAGATCTTTTGCTGCACTTGCATCCAATGTACATAAACAACAAGTGACTTGGGAAACTTTAAGCACATCCATAACATAACTTCCATAAAGAATTTGTAGCATACATCTATTATTAACAATAACTAAATGTACATGTGCAGGTGAGGGTAACGTATATAAATATTTGTTTACTGTTTTTATGCTCTGGAATGGGATTAGTATTTTGAATCAGTTAACACACAAAGTTGAGATATTGGAAGCAAAGAAGGAAAAATGGTATTGGAACATCTCAAATATTAACAAGAGGAGTAGTATCAAAGTAAAGAAACATATAGAAGCCAATGAGATTCAAACAAAATCAAATCAAATAATTAACAGATATCTTTAAAAGAGAAGGTAGAAGAGTCAAAAACTGTACAAAGCCAATAACCACAGTCTTAACAAAAATTGAACAAGTAGGCATTCTATTTATAGAAGAGCTATGTTCTAATACTTTAATTATATGTAATTAAACTTGATGATATTTTTGCAGAAAGTATGTTGGTGCATATCCAGTATTTTTAGTTTCCATTCATATTTAAAAAAAGGAGAGCTGAATATCTGCACTGTGCTTCCACACAAGCAGATGCTTCGACCTTAAACTGCTGAGACAATACAGAAGCAGGGAAGGTTAGTATACTGCAGGAGTGATCAGTTAATAACGTCCCTTTACAACAGCCAAACATTGCATGTCTGATTTAAGTGAAGGCATAAATATATATACGGCTTAGAGTACGTGTATATGTGTGTACACAAATATAGTGCATGTGTATACATTACAGTGTGTGTGTGGGTGGGGAGTTGAAGCAGAGAGGCTGTTTGTAGTGAAAACAGTGAGAAAGAAGACAGAGAGGAAGCTAAACATAGACTGCTCTTTGAAGTACAGAGCAGCCCAATGCTATTGTGAACAGGTTTTTTAACCAACACAAACACAAGTTATATTTTAGCCGAGGACATATCTGCTCATCTGTACATCTGATAATATGCTTCAGTATGATATAAATAATGCAGATTAAAGGTAATATGTCGTGGCGTTAATGTGGAGGCTATAAATTGTACTATTAATGGCTTGGAGGCGATGAGAGATTTCTCATGTTAAGTGGATGAGGTAAAAGGAAGGGAAATAGCATGTGTGTAGTACAGTGGGAGGTGGTGGAGGGGATGTGAGGAGAACTATAGGATTGTGTATGTTGGAGAGGTGCAGAGTGTGCAGCGGTGCAAATTGAGGTCAGTTTCAGCCGTGTAGACTTTTAGCTTTGATCCCTCAGCTGAACTGGATGAAAGACATCCTGCTTCCCTCGCCAAGGAGGGAGGAAGGGGTAGCAAGCGGGGGGGAGGACCTCAGTTTTCTACCTGACAAATATGGCTTGATGCAGCACAAACTGTTTCCTCTTTAGCAAAGATAATCTCTTATTTTCATCTGTCTCACCTCTCCTCTGCCAAACTCTGGTCACAGCCTCGCCCACGGCTTTCTGTAAATCATCCCCCCTTTTTTCCTGTTAATATAAATCCTGATGGGCTTTATCAATGCTTTGTCTCTCTATCTGTTCTTCCCTGACTCCCTCTCTTCTGATGTTTTCCTTTACAATGCATTCAAAATCTGAACTTTGATCCTCCCACAACCTGTCAGACAGCGGACTCAAAGCCTGAAGCAATTTGCTCTGTGTGTGTGAGTCTGTGTGGCCCTCTGCTGTAGAGGCATCCGAGGTCATGTCAATCACTATGCATGTGATCATGAAATAATTACTTAATGGGTTTATGGTGTTTAGACTTGATTTACTGTTTTACCAATGTGTCTGAGCAATGTATGTAAATATAGAAAGGAAGAGAAAAGTTCTGGAGTCAATGCTGCTGCTTCCAGTCAGGCTTTGTAACCACTATGCTAATGGAAAATCTGGTGGTTTATGGCCCATTTCAGCCTATTGCAGGCTAGGTCTTGTGTCTTTGGTTTTGAGCATCATTTTTATCAATTTAGATAGCATTGTACATACACCAAATTCAGATCTGTGAACATGGGGCTATCGCTACAACAAAGCCACATGGCAAGAAGCAGTCAGTTAAACATATAAGTTGCTGACAAAACTCCAAGTTTAGCCACATTTATTTGGAAGAAAAAATAAAAATATACACCCTAACTGTTCATTTCAAGCATCCATCACAATTTACAGATTATCAATTTGGACCTGCTGTGTTTTTTCGTTCTTTAATCAGCAGAAACTATTAATTAGAAGACCCGATCGTGCCTGATCATACACCCACCCAACACCTGAGTTGTGTGTGAGCTACAAGTCTGTTACATTCTCCAAGCTCTTTTTGCTTTTTTAGTCTGATAAATATGTAAGTAAACAATTCTGTTAGATTCCATGTGGTTGTGACAACACAGACTCATGGTACATGTTAAATAATAACAGTTTTATCTTTAAGATTTTGTAAATGATCATGAAAGTCATATTTTTCATGACACTCACAGGACTAACTTTCCTGCCTGCACTATGTTTTAATGACTGATAAATTGAATACATTTATGAAGTACATTGGAGTCACAAGGAGGAGGTCACCAGCATACCATGTGTGGGCCCTTCACACAGGATTCCAGGGTTCTTCTCCTGTCTGTGGCTGGGTTTGTGGGAAAATTAATGGACATATCATGCTAATGCATGTGAATCCTACTGATGACACGACTCGTATGTTCAACTCTGCATGCACCATACAGAATTAGGATTTGTTACTCAGGTTTCTGGCAAATCAAGTTAATCTTAAGCATCACACAACAATGACTGGTGTGCGTAGCTTGCATCATTATTAGAGACAAAACTTGACCGAAGTAATGTCCTTTTATTAAGCCAATTATCAAACATCAGGCAACTGGAGAGTCCCAGAGGAAGTCATTGAAAGTGGCTCTGACACTGACCCGGGTGGGGTGGTGGAAGGACAAAGCCAATGATTGGATGATCAGAAAGCCTCCCAATAAATACAAGCAAAGTAGCAGATCTGGATTCTCAGAGTGATGACAAAATAAAAACACAATTGACTTTGTGCTTGAAACAGTGCTAAACAGATTAACTGAGTTAATTCATTTATTCATTCTTCATGTTTAAGTCACCCATGTGAAAGCATTCATTCCTCCTAAACATTTGAAAAGTCTTGTAATTCTGAGTACTGCATTGTTTCCATCCACAGTCCCTTTCCTTCTTTTCCTTCTTTTTCTTTATTGGTGTATTGCTGCGCTTGTTGACTTGCTGCCACTCCAAATGTGTGAAACCCAATGCCAGGTGTAAATCTTGCCTCTTCCTTGCTTGCTTGCTTAAAATTAACAAAATGTGGACCCACCAATAAAAACATTGCTCTAATGTACTACTTGTGGTAAAAAAGTCACAGGATAATTGGTTAATAAAATATTGTTATGATAAACAGGTACAGAAATGGTGGCCAAAACTATGAAAACAGCAATCATCCTGTAATAAAAAAAAATGCCCAACCTCACCTTATTTTGTTTATTTTGCTTCTCATTACTTCTCACATTGCATTCTCTCTTTGTCTTCACATTTTTTCTCTGAGCTGAAATACTTCAAAGTGTCTCTTCACACTGGAAAAAGACACATATGGAACATACATGACAGGATGGAACTATAAGTTCAAATACAATGGAGCTCAGGAACAAAGAGGATTAATAAAGGGCCACTTTCCTGTGTTTGACACTGGACTAGTAGACCATTAATGTCCTGGATGTTCTACGTGTATTTATTCTTGTGAGTGAGTGTGGACACGTAGAAAGAAGGAAAACATTCATCTGGAAGTAAAGTGTAGGCGGCAAAAGTTAATTAATCACTGACAGAATCAAAAAAGATGTACAGTAACATTTTAGGACTGCATGGAAGGTGTGCGTGCTAGCATAGAGGTCTATTAGAGAAGTGGGAGGATGCAAATGATTGTCAGTGAAATAAAATTGGGCGACAAACAAATCTTGAGAGATAATCTGCCTTGATGTGACATAAGGGGGAATAACTGAACTGATCTGCCACCCATTTACCCTGAACCCTTTCACACAGTGTGTGGGAACACAACATCTTCACAGCAGCAATTAGTGTGTCAGTAACTGAGGGAGCACTCCTTTGATAACTTTGTAAGTAAGAGATGATAGATTGCGTGGCTATACAACAATACGAATGTGCAAAATAATGATGACTCAAAAGGTATGGACATATTCACACAAGGAATGCATTCTTGAAGTAATTATGTGCATGATTGATGTAAGAATAAACAATCCAATTATGATAAACAAAAGCAAATAGATTTATATTTCTGAGCTGTTTTTCAGGTTGTTAATTCAGAGCTCAACATTGATTGATGGATAAATTGATGTCTCACACTCAAATTCTAATATGCCCTGAGGAGAAACAGAACATTAACTAATGAACGATTCTCTTTTCAACCAGCCATCTCACTTCTTTGAAGGGAGAAGAAATTGCCAGCCGTACTGCACGACACAAGTGTCAACAGTTGGGGATCTCTCTGACTTTCTAAGCTAATCTACCCTGACAAGTTCTCCACAGCCAGGAAAACACCTTATTTGATGAGCTGAGAAAACTGGTTCTTCTCTAATAGATTAATGCTCCGCTAAGTCTGAAATTAACAGCAAATAGGTTGTTATTCACATGTGCATGTGAAGTTGTGTAAACAAGCTGACATTTTTTCTTTGGTGCAAAGAGTATTAGGGTCCCTTATTCAAGTAAAAGAAGACAAACACCGATGCAAATCATGCCATTCAATTCAAGCTTAAGTCATACATTTAAACATTTTATTTGTGACTTTACGAGTCATTCTATATGCCTTAAAACATGTTGTAGCTGTTTGACAAAAAACATTTTAACCAGTGCTCACTATATGCTCAATATTTGTGCACTTCAGTCTAAAACAGTATATCACATTTTACAAGCTGATGATGGGCTTTGTATGGAAAGTCTTGATCTACAAAGTAGCAGCTGACCATAGTAACTATTGAGAGAAAAGTCCATGTTTTTATTTTTTTATGTAGACTATTACAAGTCTCTATCAAGCTTTCATACATGCCATGCTTACATACTCAGAGAAGAGGCTTTTTCACAGAAAACCTGTTGGCATGTCTTTGCAAGCGGACATATAAACTAAAAACTTATGAAGACTGACTTTGATTGACAGTAACTGCTTCAGTTTTATGGTCCAAGTATCGTGCATGCTGGGTTCCTGCTGAGTGTGCCATCTCAATTTGAGACCCTCAGCTTTTGAGGCCTCTCATTAGCTGAGCTTTTCAAGCTAGCCAAATCTATTGCATTCTTTAAACTGATTTTCTGAAAGCTAATTTTTTAAATCTACTGATCTTTTTTCAACCATAGAGTATTTTTATCTGTTCAACCTCTTTTATCTAATTAGACTTTCATTGTTTTTCTCTGTGTCACTGTAAACTTTGTCTATGTTAAAAAAGGCAGTAACTTGATAACTTGATGATAATGGTTATATTAGCTGTCAAAAAAAGTGCCATGCAGTAGTAGCATAAAACAAAAATAACAAAGTAAATCCCAAGCACTTTCAATGACCTGTAATGTTAACAGGACCCAACAAGAAACCTTATGACTCATATTAGTGTAGTAGGACAGGCTCCTCCAAAATGAATCTCCCACTCTCTATTTAATTACCTCCTGCCACACAACCCACCCCCAACCTCTTGGTGTGCAGCAGGAAATGAAATGAGAGGCATTTGCATTGGTTAATGCATTTCATAAGCGCAACAATCAGAGTATTATTATAGATTAATGATTTCCTCAACGCACATCCATCACGGGTCTGCAGCTCGTCGACAATGCTCCTGCTACACACACACACACACACACACACACACACAGACACAGACACACGCACACAGACATGCAGTGGCAAAGCATGCAAACACACAAACATTGATCAAAAAAGCCACTGGTTGTTAGCATACAGACACTGGCAGACAAAGCTCTGTAGATTTGTGTAGGCATAACTGTGGGCATTTGTTTACACAAACATACATGCACACAGACACACACGCACTCTCACAACCAATGATACAGAGGCAGAGGTGTGTTGTGATCTTTCATCACCCAAGGGTTGCCCATCGCGTGTGACTGCTGTGCAGAAGGTGAGTGCACAGGGAGGCTTCTTGGATGTTTAACATGTCATCCAACCTGTTTCAACTCATAATGAGGTGACAGTTGGATTGTTATCAGGAGAGCCAAACAAAGGCAGGATTGATATGGGCTGACACCTCAGTGGGCTGCTCATTGACCTGGGATCAGCCTGGCTTTAGGCACAAAATCATCAAAGCGCATCATCTAATTCAAACCATCTGCAAATACCACTCTGAGTATAATAGAGTTTTATTTTTTAGATAGAGCCATAAAACAAAAACAGTAATACCACACAGTAAATAATGTGGCTCATAGGCCAGTATTATTGTTTTATTTTATGACGATAACCTTATCTACAAAATAAGATAACTTCAGTCTTCAATATTTTAAAAACAAAAAAAAACTTTTAAAATAAATTTAAGTAGGAAAAAGACTGCAATTCCAGAGATGATAGTTGTATTCACAGGTACAAACGATGTGCAAACAGGTGCAAAAATAGATATATGGGAACTCTAATTACAAAATTGTCACTATAACAGCAGAGTAAAATATTGCCAAAGCTGCCAACACAGAGATATATAAACCATATACATGTAAACCCCAAAGCGGCTGCAGCTACAAACATACATATTTAAACAATACTTTGTTTCTGGGCAACATAGTTGTTATTTACATCCATCTCTTTAGTTTTTAAAACATTACTTACCTGTCTGGGCCTTGTGCACTGCAAAGTTCCTAAACAGTCTGTTCCTGGTTCAACTTTTTTGCTAAATCATCTATAGTTCATATTTTAACCATTCACTCGTTAGCCTCTCTGTCTTAATCCAACCAGTCCACTAGCAAACCAAACAGTCTGAGTCTGAGGAAGCAAGCTGCAGTCACAGATTTTGTCAGCTGCAAGGCCTCACGCACCTGATTTAAGGCAGAAGTTCATGAGCAACTGTAGAAATGAATACTGGAGGATCCCCCCCTTTATCAGCCTGACCAGCATGCACCTGTTGATCACACATGCTTTTAGGTGAGTTTTTCTGTTTCACTTATGCCCATCAGATGATGCATTAAATCATTGGATTATTAAGGCAGATTTGACCTTCTTTAACAGCCTGATGCTCACACTGTGTTGAGATGTGAACAAGCTCGTATTTTTGTCAGTTGCAAACAGAAACGTTCAGTTGACTGTTTACCAAAAACGTTCGATGGAAGTTCTCTTTAAGTATGTTCATGCACAAAATTGCTTCCAACAGACCCAACACAAATTTATCTGTTGCTGTGTTACACGGTAGAATGACTCATCTCAAGGATGAGCTGCAGTCTTGACATTGGAAATAAGGGTGCACTACAACAACAAGATGAGGCTCATTGTCTGGCTCAAACCTTCTCCAAATACAATCACAGCAAAAGAACTGTCCACAAAACGACTGATGATTTTTTTCAATACATCTTAAACACTCATATGACTTGTATTATCACTATATGAGTCAACAGGTTCTTAAAAAAGACTGTGTGTAGAAGCCAGATCGGTAAGTTATCTTGTACTGTACATCACTGCAGGGCACCGGGAGGCAGTCAGGTAGCTCAGCCAGAGAAGGACATTGATGCTCTGCATTGATGCCCAAGGAAACCTAAAAAGTTTTTTTTTTGCATATGTGGCCAATGAGCTCCTTCAACTGGAATAACTGATACTTAAACTTGGTTGACCATATATAGTTTTCTAAATATACACATGATGACAACAGCCATGCATGAACAAAAGTTTTGATTTTCTCTATGTTGACCCCTTGATGACTTTATCACCTCCACAGGTACACAAGAATGCACGTTATGTCTGACAAAGATCCAGTACAGATTGAAATGTTGAAGAAAGGAGTTTTTAGAGGAGCAAGAAGCAGTGAACTAATTCTACTTGCCTTTAGTGTATACAATGGTCATTAAGTTGTAATAATAGGAAAGTAATATTTAAAGCCTGTACTCAAGATAGCCTTCTTCAGCAGTGTAAATCAGTTAAAACACCAATGTCAGTGTCCATAGCAGCAACAATGTGGGACTACAGGCTTCACTTTGTGTTTCACCAGAGAGGCTGTGTGGTCCTCCAGTCTCCTGCTATTAGTTTGTTTACAGAAGTTAAAACTGTGAGCTGCTGAGTGCCCGCGGCCAGCATTCCAATACAGTGGCTCATGCAAGCATGCACAGACACACTCTGCAACGCTGTTGTCTCTCAATACAATGTATGCAAACCCGCAGCACGCCCAAATCTCCAACACAAGCCTCTCTTTTTTGGTTTCTCTTCTAAAAGTATCCAGCCCTCCTCTTCTCACAGTTCCTCTTTAGCTGTTTTTCTTGCTATTTATCCACATTTTAGAAGTCCTTTGTTCATCATTTTGAATATAATCCACACAATCATTCTTCCATGCAACCAAACACATGACAAAAAAAGGCAGGGATGGAAAATGTTGATCTGACCTATGTGGTCGTCTGAACGGCAGGTGAGAGCTGTTAAAATGAGCCGTTACACGTGTATTTGAATGTACAGGCTAGATGTCTCGCACTGATAATACTTGTCTGACATTAATAGTGGGATGGTGTGCATCATATACAAATCATCCACTTACTGCGACCAACTGTCATGTAAAAGTACCTTGGGAAAGAAAAAAATCACAGAGTTAATAAAATGAACAGATGATTGATGAGATGACACATGGGTGTAATTAGTTATTGGCCTTACAGCTACTTAAAACTATTCCAGTGTTGGGGGGGAAACACAAATATGCATACATAATTCTTAAATGAGATATATTTGAAGAATCTGTCTTTCCATATAGCACGCACTGTTATGTGCCTGCATGTCAAGTGAAAAGAAACAGGAATGTAAATACTGTAGCTTTCAAAATGCATACCCATACGAACCGAGCCATGATAAAACTGTTCTGCAGCAATTAGCCAAGGTCAGGTCAGGTTATTTAAAGAATGCAGGTTTCGTTGTAAAGACTGTCGCCTATCAAACTGCCTCTGGAATAAAATGGGTGTCATTTCACATGCTGATAAGAACCACATTTTCATCTCTTAGGCTTTGTCTGAGGATTTTAGTAAGTAAACTTCTGAGCTACTTATCAGTACAGGTGTTACACATGCTGACCAAAAGCCTCGATTTTGAATGGTTACACACCTGAGTTGGTAATGGAATCATTTTATCTCGTTTAAACAGTTTTGATGGTTGATAGGCAGACATGTTCACACCTAGAAACAAGAAACAACATTGATCCAAAGCTTATCTGTCATTGTTCTCTTCAACTATAGTCACATATAAACTATTTTCTGTATTGTGTAATAAAGTGTTGGACGAAACTCAGTAATCTTGCATTAAATCCTTACAAAAAGTATTTGGGTTCAGTATCAAACTCTTTGTAGGACTTCATAACACTTTTTCATAACAGTAAATAGAACCATTTCACCTTAGTACCTCAGGGAGCACTTGGCCATAATACATCAATATTTCACTCTACAATTGACAACTATAAAGCTGTCTTCAAATTTAGAATAATGTGAATGCTCATACACACAAAGCAGAAAATTGGACACTATGCAGTCACACCCTGCGCTCATGGCTGTTGGCCACAGGTATTGCCGAATTCTCCACCACTTGGCGAAGGCTCAGCTCCTTAAACAGAAAGATAGACTCCGTTTACAGTCAGAGCTCTTCGGTAGTCTGCAGTCATGCTATCCAGAAAAATGTTAAACAAACTCCTTCAGTGGTCAACCTTCAGTCTAAGATTATCTCTGCTTTTGTAAACTCGTATAAAACACAAACTTTGCTCTAAATAATTACCAGACATGATGATATAAAAGAAGAGGTGAGAATCACATGCTGACAGATGATGAAATAGTATTTAGGACCAGGAAATAAATTTGAAGAATACAGAATTTTATTATCTGAAAATGTCATTTACACTGTAATCAGCCCATTCACACATCAGCAAAAAAAAAAAAAAAAAAAAATATAAAAATGTTTAAAATACATTTTTGACATATTGTGATTTTTGAAAAAATTAACAT
>JAPZDY010000021.1:3668203-3686146 GCA_029783645.1 Ctenochaetus hawaiiensis
GTGACAACCTTCTGGACAGTCTTGGATCTGTTTGTGAGGGAGTCATATATCCAGCTACAGACTATTATTTTTTCCAAAATGTGGGAGAATGTGTTATGTGTTGAAGGCTGAGATGAAAACAACAAACAGCATTCTGTTGCGTGTTATTATCTTCAAGGTGTGTGATGTGTGAGTGGAGGACAGTGGAGGTGGCATCTTCTGTGGATCTGTTGGTTCTAACTGCAAACTGATGGGGGTCTATGCTGGCTACGGTGTTCTTGATGTGCTGGAGAGCCAGGTTTTCAAAGCATTATGTTAGAATGGGGCTGAGTGCCACAGAGCAGAGTCATTTTGACTAAATGATATCTTAGCATTTAAAACTCAACAGCGAGTGGACAACATCCATCCACTTTGACTGCATTTGAAGCCTCCGATACCTTGTGGCCTGGGAGGGATATGGACCTGGGTCCTGCAAAGTCACCCCTGGAGCAGTCTCTCATTCAGGACTTTTATGGTGAACATCCAGACTGCTACAGCAGTGTACAAGGTGGGGCCTGGAGGAGGGTGGGCACTGTCATGCCCCCTATTTCTGCCCAGGATTTTTGTCTTTCTCCCTCCCCTCTCACTCATCCCCCTCCCTACATCCATTTGTGTGTCTGTGTTGTGACCTAATTACCTGAGTGGAGACAGGTGTGCTGAACCAGGTTGAAGCTTCTCCATCTGTATCTCATCCAGCAATCAAGTCTCCTTTAAATACTCCGCTCATCCACATCCACCTCACCAGATCACAATGCCTGAATATTCTGTCTGTTCTGGTACCGGTTCCTGTTTCCAGCCTCAGTTCCTGTCTTTCCTGCCTGGAATTGCCACAACACTCCACCAATCCTCCAACTCCACTTCTACTTCACTCCTGAATCCCTCAGTGTTACAGTCAATATTCCCACTCTGCTCATGCGCTCTCCATACCACTTCTTTCAGTCTTTACAATAAATGATCTGTTAGCTAAAAAGTGTAGTCTTTCTGCCTCTCTGTGTTCAGCAATTAGGTTCACTAGCTTAGCTTTAGCAGATAATATGCTGATGCTTGCATTAAATTAAAGCATAACTATATGCAGCCTCACAGAGCTGCTGTAGCTGTAGAGATTCTTAATATATTAAATGTGTTTACTCTTAGACTAACTATTGTTGTCTCAAGTATTGTTCACTTGGCCTGAGGCACTGGGGAGAGGAATTCTGAGTGGTGACAGTTTATCCTCAGTGCCGCACCTTGCACGCAAACACAACAGTAACACTATAAATAAACTCATTATTGTCACTAAGGACCAGAACTTCACGCCATCAGCCAAAGTTTCCATAGAGTTAAAATGCTGTTGGGTTTGCTGTGCGATCAAACTGTTTCTTTCTGACGTCGTGGGCTGCATTCCTGCGCCTAAGCTGACAGACTGACAGCAGCCAAACAAGCACACACACAGACACACATACAACGTAAATCAGCACAGGTGCTAAACAAGAGAATAGGAGGAAGGAGTAAAGGAGGAGGGGGCTTTAGGTGAAAACCATAATTACGGGCTTTGTGTTATTTTTAGAGCTGCAGTCATAGAGCTAGCATGTACAACAAAAACAATAACAGACACTTCTGCAGCACCTAAGCCACAGACAAACATGCACTCCTTACCCTCTATCTAAACCCATATGAGTAATGTCAGACCTGATTCATCAGCCCAGCTTTACAGGCTAAGCCTAAAAAACCAAACCCAAGACTAAGTAAAAGCCAGTAAATCAAAATTAGCATTGTTTGTGACCGTGGAGGGAACCCCCTGTATCTGGTGATCCCTGTGCTATTGATATCTGTCAAAACAACATTTCAGAGGAACCAGTTTTTTAATAGCACCTACGCACATACACGCCAACTCACACACACACACACACACACACACGGGTCAAAACTCAACTGCTGAACACACACGCGATGGCATACTCTCAACAATGACTCACAGCTATTACCTGACACTATTAAGCATTGTGAAACACTAGCTGGGCTACCCTCAGAGTTCCATACTCTCAGTCACTGTTTCCTCATATTTCATGCTAATCCTTTTTTCAGACAAACAAGGGTGAGCAGATAATACCACAAGTATGTTAAGACATGTCAAGCCAATGACCAGGACTGTATGGGACAGGTGATGTGTCATGTTCATGTACATAAATCACTGGTGAGTACACAAACCCCTAACAGTAACTTGGGTCAATATGATAAGATACAAGGTAGGTGCGTTACACCAGGTGATGGTACAGCAGAGCCCCCCAGGTCAATGTCATTCACGAAACAAGCTTGAACTGTGATAAGAGAGGCCACAAAAACATGGTAGTTACGTAAAATGCTATCTAAACATTGCATAAAGCAGAGAGGCATCTGGTATTGTTGGTGTAATCCCTCACCTGTCTTAAAAGTGAGCAACAGACTCACGTGATGCGTGTGAGTGTGTAGGTGTAAGGAATGTATTTTTCCATCTTGTAAATCTTGAGCCGTTATGGTGTGACCCTGCACTCAGAGGCCTGCGTCTGTCTGGAGCAGCTCACAATGTAAACTATAAAGAATAAACAAGCACAGGACTCTAAGACTTACAATCAGGCTGAGGGGATTGAAGAGTGAGCTTTCAAGGGATACTGGATCATGCTGATTTTTGGACAATGATTTTGACAAATCTGTATGTTAAAATCAAAAGTTTTAGACCTATGACCATTTTTGATGCCTTTTCTCTGTGCAATTATAACCTCTGGGATTGTAGCATTGTCACTGTGACCTTGTTAGTGTCGTGGTTATTGTCAAAATGATATTTTGGATGTGGATTAAACTGAAACTGCCTGTGTTTTGGATACGAACAATATAAATCAGGAATGTAATTAAGCACAGTGAAACACGATATTCATGGTTTGAGGTTAAAGCGCAAACTGCTGTCTCCACATAACCTTTACTAACTGGTGCAACTTTCACAAGACCTAAAATGGACGAACGAGCTGCAAGTGAAAACAGAAGTGATTTGTTTACGGAATCTTTAGCCAGAATTAATGAAATACATATATATATTTCTGTTATTGTATGTTACATTAACCAGAAAATTTGAATAAAGCAGGAGTCCATGACTCTGTGGATGAGAACCTTGTTAAGGGTGAACTCTTTCAGATTACCACTGTGATCTGCAGCATTGATTATTATGTGTTCGCACTCAGCACAAACATAAACTGATCTAATTTCTAAATAATTTAGAATTAAAAAAAAGATGTTTTTGCTTGTTTTTAATGTCCTCCAAGGGTTCAGACCATTGTTTATACATAACTGGATGTGTAAACGAATCAATGCGCTAAACCTCTGAGCATCTGGTTCAAATCTCTGGTTCTTCGATTTAAAAGTGTTTTCAGTTTGGAATAGACCCTCTTTAGTCATCATCACAGGCATTTTTAAGCTATGTTGTAGAATTACGTGTGATAAAAACAGTGATACGACAGTTTGCGGTTAGCCCGCAAGTAAAATTGTTATAATCCTTTTGAAAAAGCCATGTTTCTTAAATATGAGTGTCAGGGCGTTAAACAAAGTCCACAACTCAGAGCTAGAAAAAGTTGTTTTGTGTGCTGCTTGAATCATGTGCTCGGCCTCTAAAAAGTCATCAGTCATCTTTAATTCCTTTGTGCAACAGGAATCATTTGATGCCAGACAGCTGTAAATACTATGAATCAGATCCTCATGGCCTCAGCAGAAGCTCAGACATTTGCAAGAGACAGAGAGCTCCTGAAATAAGAAGATCCAGGTTTGTGATTGCAACAGCAGGCCTCTCAACCAGCACTCCATTCCCGCTCTCACACATGGACCACCTGGGTGATCTGTTTATGGAAGTCATCCCAGTTTTTGGCCCTGAGCACATTCAAGCTATTCATGCCTCTTTTGTTTAAAGAAAGTCAATTTATAAAGTCTACTGCACAAGCAGTATGCAGATTAGAAACAGAGTGACTTGTTCAATCAGTCCTATGCTTACAATATGGCTGGAAGGCAGCTTGGTCCTATAACATAACCACCAGGACAATAAAGCCTTATTTCACTGTTCTGGTTTAACATTGCTTCCTTGTTGGATAACATATAAGAGAAACCTTCTAAATCTTATAAAAAATGTTTCCATGCTCCCAAAGGAACATCATGTAAACTCTGAATTATATAAAAAAAAAGGCGGAGCAGGTATTACGTGTGTCTTTCGTGCGAGGCCAAAGTGTTTCCACAGGTTAATTTGTAGGGAGCAGCTCCCGCTGTTATCACGCACTGCAGAGCACTTTGTTTTGCTCCTGCCGTGAAAAGTGTTTTTGAGCTAACCCAAACACAGTCTATAGTAACAGTGATATTATCTACCTGAGCACGCGGGGCCCACCTGCGGGGCTCTGACACAGTGAGGGAGATGTTTTACCTCGTCTGCACGAATGGGCCCGGGGGAGAGAAGGGAAGGGGGGGGGGGGGGGGCATGTGGGAGGAAACACAGAGAGAGAGGGGGAGGGGGGTTGGGACGGAGAATTTTACAAGCTGACACGCATGATGCTGTTTGGGCAGGTTGAGCCTGCAGACTCGCTGACTTTTCATCAGCTAGTTTTTCTTCGCTTTAACGGCCACACTATAATTAATCAGATGTCTGGGTTGGATAGGCACGCAAGGGCTGGGTTCAAGACCTTTTGTTTGGATAGATGCCTGGTCAGGTGTGTAGCTGTATAAATAGTTACCGCCTGTTTTCTCACAACGCCTCGCAGAGAAAGTTCAATTAGAGCGGTGTGGCAGAGACACATCTCCTGACATGAAATAGCTTAACAGTGCAGCAATTATGGTTTTCTTCTTTTTTAGCATAGTTGGAGATCATTGAATGAGTGTTGCAGAAGTGTACATGACTCGCTGACACATGATTCTATTTATACCTCTTATAAAACCTCAGTGAATTGTTAATGCTCTCACCTCAGTGCTAAAGCTACAACCACAGATTTCTCTCAATAAGAAACAAATGAATGGAGGGTTTCAGGATAAAAACACATCCTGCTTTAGTTATTCCTGTATTCTTACTGTTATCATGCTTACTAATGACCACCTGTCTCACTCAACAAGCAGTTTGTGCTTGTAACTTTTTCTCTTTCTTACATCCACCTGGCTGTCCCAATGGTCAAACCTGTTCCTCAGGCATGCAGAGGGAGTTTACAAACCTAGAGTACATACATTCAAAGGCCGGATCTATTTCTAAATTAAACAGGAGAACTAAGGATTGTGCCAAATATCTTAGGCTTAAACATCTGTTCATTGTTGCCTGACATATGGGTGGCATTTATCTTAACTGATGTTTAAGTGTGATTAAGCTTGTTATATGATATTGATTTATTTCCCATCAAGGTATTTCTTCGTGAAACCATATTTAATTGTTTATGTAGTGTGTGTTAATCCACAGCTGCATATGTCTAATTATCCATACTAGGAGCTTCATTGTTATCAATACTAAACACATACAGTACATAAACATGGTAAACACATAACAAATACATAAAGAAAGAACACTTCTGTATTTGGAGAAAATGAAGTGAGTTAGAAAATAGGGAGGGGCCATTTTAAGGCATCTCAGGTTAGACAGTTACATTAATTTAGCTGCTACTTTAATCCAAAGCAACTGACAAAAAGGTCATTTACTCATGTGAAGACATACAGAAAATTTCATATATCACATGAGTGCATCAAACATGCTCAAATATACTCAGTTGTAGGCCAGTTGTCAGTAGCAGACCATAGTGGACAGGATGGGGTGTACTGTTTGACATGTCCTGGTTGCAGGAGGAACCTGAGCCTGAACCTGAGCTGATTGATGTGTTGTGAAGATGTGTTCTTTTCATTACAGTCTCAAACAAAAAGACCAGTCATACATTTCACATCAGTCCTTTAATAATGCTGGAGGATTCAAAAATTTAAGGAAAATAATTAATGTCTGTAACTAACCTGTATAGCAGTTTGCCTTGATTATTCTGTCAAAAACATACTGTTTTAGGTTTGTTGAAGGCTGTCTAATATGTAATGCTTATATGTTCTTTTGTCTAACATTCTGCATTATCTGATATGTTTTACACCAGGTGGGTGCTGTGGTTTGTTGTGCAGCCAGGCAGCTGCTGTTTGCTCCGGTGGATCAATGCAAGAGCGGAGGCAGGACACATTACAACCCCACAGCCAGCTGGAGGAGATTAGGCCTTTTTTCCCAATCAAACTTCCGACCCTTAATGATATTCATTTAGGAATTATGGCCAGATCAATATCTAATAGCACTTACTACAAACAGTAACATCTGCCCAGGAGTCCATGTTTCTAATTACCTCTGCAGTGAGCCATGCAAAGTCTACAGAGACCAGGGAAAACTTTTTTACAGATAAAAGGGACATTTAACTCTACATTTGTTGGAGTAAGAGAAAAAAATACCCTATACACTGGATCTATCTCTCTGCACATACAAGTAAAGTCCTAAACCTAATCTATGTCTTCAAATACACACCATTTGACAGGTGTATAACTAGCTGATATCAACCCCCAAAACAGTGTTTGTAGATTAGAAAAATTTGAGAAATTTGGGAATACACATTTAAACAAGTATTATGTTTGTATAGTGAGCAAAACAATTGAGCCACATTGAGAGAATAACACTGATCCAGAGTCAGCTGTGTCCAATGTGAATGATGTAGCTGCTCCATAAATTATCTGCCTTAAACACATCTCAATCACTTTAGCTCATTTTCTGTGCTTGTGCTTCCCTACAACTAAGACAATCACTAAACTAGACTATACTTTGTGGCTGCTAACTAAGTTACGACCTGATTAAGCCAATCAAAGCCCTGAAAAGGGTTCAAATATGGGTCAAGGAAAACCTGCAGTCTAAAGTCCAACCTTCCTACACTGGAACATACATTTCCCATATTACAACTCAGTAACCTCTTTCACTGACATGTGAATGTCTTTGTAAATCCACAACCCCAGTTTGCAATACTGACTTTCAGTTAAAAACTGTTCAAGCATTGAAGAAATCTTCAGGGTACTTTTTCAGACTTCAAAAAGGTCCCTCCACAACCATCTACCACACTATGGTACTACCAATTGGAAAGATTTAAGTCAACTGAATTTAATATGTAAATCCAGTGGTGTGCCCCTTTGAAATTCTGAACTACTGAAGTATATTAGTATACATGATGATTCTCTTTAGGTTACCCTCATGCAAAAAGAAAACATTTATGTTTTCTAATAATTGTTACAAAAGTTTGGAAACCACCTCATATGCCTAAAAAAGAACTAAATTTAGATTTAATATGTTTTTGGCCCTATGACAACATTTTTTCTTTATGCTATGCCATATACCTCGCTGAATGTCAAGCAAAAGGTCATATATTATAGGAGCCGGAAAGTCCTGGATACAGGCCTGTGATAGAACCTTTTAAAAACTGTTAATTGTGATTATACATCCTGGTGAGAAAAAGAGGATCTAAATATAATCCACAAACTAATGCTATCAATCAACGGTGTTTGTTGGGGTTGTCTGTGGTATGATTCCTTGGTAACTGCTAAAAATCAGTGCTATGTTTGCAGTTTAAGCCCCCGAGCTAGATGTTCCACCTCTCAATCAAAGAAATAAGAGGGGTGGTTAAGGTTCAGACGGTGCAAAAATAGCGCTCCGGAGCCCCGCGGTAGGTTGAGAGGCAGGCGAAACATCTCGTGCAAACCACTATGCGTGAGTAGAGTGTTTGGATCCTATTTCAAGTTTAGACAGAAAAGGGCTGAACGGCTGCCAGGTAAACAGTGCAGCACAGGTACTGATTTGGCCCTGTGTTTATGCTTACACAAAACAGCCTACAGCGCTGCTGAATAGAGGTAGGTCCTATCAGCTGCAGCGATAAAGCAAGGTGTCTATGGCTAAGATCAATCAATGCTTCTTTTTCTTCTTTATTCACCCCCCCACCACCTAATCTCCCTTCCATGCCTCCCAGCGCAGCATGCAAGGGGACGCTAGCGTGTGAAGAGTTGAATTGGACGATAGTGGCAGATAGGGCAGGTTTGGGGCCCGTGTTTCTGCATGGTGAATGTTCATTGACAGACATGCACTATCAATAACATTTGAAATGGTAGGATTAGTCGGTACTCTAAGGTCCTCTGCTGCATTGCTGGGGTTATTTTTTAAGTTCTTTTAGACTGCAGAACACCATTTGATCCCAGGTTTTGGTAAGCCTGTTCAGAGGCATTAGAAGTGCTTGGATGATGGTGCAGACTTTGGGCTGTGCAATATCAGGTAGAAAAATAAGTATTTATAATAAGTGTAGAGGATGCACATTAAATATCTGCTCACAAAAAGGCTCCTAAACAGTGCATGTAGAGTAAAAAAACTGCTTAGGAGAAGTGGTGTGACCATCCAAGGGGCACCATTCCCATTTAAGTTAGGATCCATTTTTGCTCCTAGGTCATGTACCAGTGCAGCACCCACCAGATGGGGTACTTAGGGTTGATCCAATGAAAACTTTGTCTGACCACAGGGCACTTGGTGCCTTGGGGGTCACTTTAGGAACAAAACAGTACATTAATAGACTAAAGGGGCTGAGCAAAGGTGCATTCTGACTAACTGGAGGAGCATTTGGATTAGGCAGAAGCAAACTTGGGTAAGAAAAAGGTCATTTACGAACAAGCAGAGCTCTTCTACAGACCAGATATACACTTGATTGACCAAGCTGGCACTTGGGTTAGCCCAAGTTAGAAGTGTAAAAATATTTTGGATGTATCAAGCTATTAAGATTGCAGGGGACCCGAAATGACATCACTATCTTTGAATGTAATTCCGGTCCTTTCACCCGTGCTTCACCTGTACTTCACCTCTTTCCTTAATTACTTTAATTACACCCTTGTTGGCTCCGTTTATTTATATGTACGCAACTATTTTTTTTCTCTCTGTAGGTCTGGCAGGGTGTGAGCGCCTCAGGTAAGAATGCAGATGAACCCAAAATAGCAACATGTGGCTGCCAACTGACTGCAGGATATGCTGCTTCATTTTATCAGATTTTATTTATTAATCACTGACACAGAAAGAGCAGAGATGTACGCGTATCAGACCACATTCATGATAACTGTGAATTACTGCATGAGCTGCTTGTGTTGGTGTCCGTGTGACAGGCATCCAATCGCATTTCTTTTCAAAATTGAGCAGTTTCTTCTGCGTGCATTTAATATGGAAAGTTCTTGTGTGTATCATAACAGCCTTGTGGGAACTTTTTGTTTGTTACTGTTAAGTGTTCAGGTGTGCCTCTGATTATATGGACTGGGCATCCCCTGCCAGTTATCTCCCAAAACACCAAGGTATGATTCTATACAGGAGTGCAACAAAGCAAGCAGCAAACGTTTAGAGGGTTGCATTGTTGAGTAATTACAGTAATCACTGTTCGAAGAATGAACTAGATGGAATGTATGTGTCTTACGCTTCTATTTCACGGAAGCATATGCTCAATCTCACACACTTTAACACCCACACCTGAGCAGACGCACAGCTGCAGACACACAGACATCCTCATACACAAACCCTGTATCAGTGCCTACTGTGTTGAGTGTGGGAATGAATGGAATTGATGTGGAATGTCTGATTCTTAGGTTTTTCTGTGAAGTAGACACACTGCTTTACCTGCCTGTGCGTCCAAATGAAGCATGTCGACTATCAATTGGCCTCTGTCAGAAGCTAAATCTGCTGCAGGGAATCTCGGGAATCTCAGCTACGCAGCGCCTCTTGTTGCTGTTCCTCCCTGCCCTGCTCACCCACAGCCGGTACTTTGTTTATACAAAGACATGAGGGCTGGACACCCTTCACTCACAGAGAAGAAAGAAAACAAAGTTGAGATACAGGTAAGAAGTCATCCAGAGACATGCAGACAGGGGTTAGCGTGTGAGCGCAGACCGCCGCAGAGGTGGGGCTATTTTTGGAACAGCAAAGGATTCACCTGATGAATTTACATTACTGGAATTCCACTCATGTCAGCACTTAAAAGAGATTTTTCCAGCTCAAAGGAGACACTTGAAATCTTAAAAAGGTGAGCTGGAACAACCAGGTGCCAATTTTAGGAGAGACATGTCAACAGGTTATATAAGTATGATGTGTTTCTCTGGTCTTAGTGCAGAACAGAGTTGACTCTGATGACCTCAGTGACCTTGCAGTTAAAGCAATCTTACTGCATTGTAAGTATCATTTTCCATTAGAAGCTGGAGCTAACAGAAGATCCTGACCTTCTCAAATAATACAATGTTCCAAATTACGTCTCGATCCAGATATCTGGAGACAAATGATTAAGTGACACTTTATTGATCCCCGTGGGGAACTTGTCTCTTCCACTTGTGATTTCAAATTGCAATGTGGAGCATTGAAAAAAAACTGAAAACTGAAAACAGGTGTGCTGCCTTTCACACCAAATCACTTCAGCACAGGTGTGTGTAGCTGTCTTGGCAGAGTAACTGAAATCAAATACATCCTTATCACACTTCTGTGAAGAAAAAAAAAAAAATACACGCAAGCACACCTACCACCAATAATTCTCTTTGTGCCTTGGCAGATTGTTGTACAGTGGCGGTGATAATGATAGCACATATGCCGCTGCTTTTCTCGGCTCTGGTTTTAGGCTCACAGCAGTCGGCCTCTTGAGTTTCAACAAAAACATTTTGGTTTAAACTCTCCAGCTGCTGCAGCAGTGTCTCAGCGAGAGATGGAAGCAGTTTCAAAAATCCAAATTTGACCAAAGGATTTCTAACAACCTTTGGGATCTCTGACATCCTTTCCTTCATCACAACTGATGCGACAGTCTCTGATATTGTAACTGACTCCCAGCTTCATATTTTATGGTGTACCTGTGTGACTTTAGATTTGAAAGAAAAACATGTTCAAGGTCCATATTGGTTCACTTTCAATTTGTAGATAAGTTATAGCAATGTTCATTTAAGGATCAAACAGATTCAATTTTATATCTTTACATTCAGTAGCAAAACAGTACTGTGATGTGGTTGCATCATCTAAAAAGTCTCAAACAGGGAGGTGGTCAGAGTGAAGAACGATTTGCTAACACTGGAGACCAAGGTTCATTTCCTCTCTCTAAGCAATAGCACTCAAGATAAATTTCCCTAAAGCTAAAATTGAGTCGTCTAAGCTAAAAACAAAACAACCCGCAGTTGTTCTATTTTTAGCCCAGCATTAGAGATGGACAGTGACAACTGACAGACAAATTTTGTTTAGAAAATGAGGTTATCATCAGGCCTTTCATCAACAAGGATGGAAAAACAGACTTTAACTACATGCACAGGTAATTAACCTGTTTACCCTCCGAAACCCTTTGCTTTCACACAATCACACATGCACGAACATCTCTGGGTACTTTGGGATCTTTAATCACGCCTGTCATGTACACCCAAAGTTATAATTAGGTGATAAAACTTAAACATGTAGACACACAAACAGCTCAGGAGCTCAGGATGCCAAATGTAGATTCATATCTCAGTGAGCTCATGAGCAGACTAGTAGGCTGCACTTAGTTTATAGTGACCTTATCACATATCCTAAGGTATGATAATAGAATATTTTTACTTTTATTTGTGTCTTTCATGTGGTTTTTGTTTAGCATAATTCTCGGCATTTATTACAGGAACACTATCAATTTCTTATAAAGTGCAGTGTAGGTGCACACACACACAAAGGTGACAGTGAATTTACAATAAGTTGGTCAGGTCCCAGCAAAGACCAAGCAGCTAAGATAGGGGGAGTGCCAGAGAAGACAGTTTAATGATTATTACTGGCCTGAGGCCAAGCTCATAACTCATGTTAACTCCCCAGCGTCTCTCTGCATCATCATCTAGCTGAAAGGTGTTGACAGGAGAAGACTTAGTGGGACAAACAGACATTTGGTTTACAGGTGTCAGGAACGTCAGTTTACTTAAAACCTGTTGGGGTAGCTACGGTCCTCACAAATACAAGCTTACTGACAGTAGCTTGGCTGACTGACTGCAGACAAATATGATGTGGCGTTGATTTATGGCTCAAATTGGTCATTATGCCCGAAATGGTTACCTCATCAAACCTGTGTTGCAATGATACACAACGTTTGGAAAGATCAACGGTCTTGAATTCGGTTTTGTATGTTTACAAACATTTTTCCTCCATATTTGTGTCTTTTTCAACCTGAACAGTGTAGCTAAACCACGTTGCCAGCAGGGGACTCCCAATAGAAGTGTGAAGATTTATTTATATTTTTGTCTGTTTTCATTGTTTTGAAAAACTACTTTAGTGTTTATGCATTGTTTTTAAATTTACCCGTAAAAAGGTAACTGCGCTAACACATTTTTTATTTAACTGAGTTAAATTTTCTCCATTTATCTTTGTGATATTTCAAATTTACTTGGCTACATTTGTTTTGAGATTGTGAAATCATTTGCAAGAAGATGAAGTGGTTACTTGCACTTTTACAACCTTTTCAGATAATTTT
Organism: Ctenochaetus hawaiiensis; assembly: GCA_029783645.1. Taxonomy (NCBI): domain Eukaryota; kingdom Metazoa; phylum Chordata; class Actinopteri; order Acanthuriformes; family Acanthuridae; genus Ctenochaetus; species Ctenochaetus hawaiiensis. The sequence goes on from JAPZDY010000021.1 coordinate 3,680,719, forward strand.
TTTTATCGTTTTGTATTGTATTACTTTAGTGCCACCCATGCACAATATTGTAGTCAGATATTAGCTAACACCAACAAGTAGTAGCAAGCCTCTTTCAGTCGCAGTACTTAATAACCTGAAGCCACACTGTGTTGAACCTTTTCAAACAATTCTGATTGCATAACTTTTTGTCAAGAACAATATTTTGAAAATACCATAAAAATAAACAAAAACTTTCTGTTTTTGTGTGGATTCAACACACTGCAATCACACGACAACCTATAAGGCTGCCTTTTTGATTTTACCACCAGGAGGCACTGATGCTGCAAATACTATCTTTGCATTTTAAATACTGAAAAATGTTATATCATTAATTGAAATCAGTCATTTTTACTACATGACTCCTTAGTTTTTACATATTTTGTTTCACTTTTACAAGTAACATGTTACTGTATGAAAAATTTCAAAAAATTTAAAGTTGAAACTCTTGGTTGAATTTATTGCAGGTCTGCTGGGCAATAAGCTGGGGTACCTAATAAACATGTAACTCTGTGTAGTTAGGAGCTTAAAATGGTCATTTGATGAATTATGCTCAGGACCATAAAATCTTTTGCTCAGGCCCTGACTTCCATTAAACAGCTGAGATTTGGCCCGACCCAAGTTCAGATGATGTGTCTGGTATTTACATTACAATTCATATATTATTAATTTGCAATGGTATGACAACTCAAAAGCCTACTTATTTGTACAAAAGTAGATGCCACTTTGTCTTCGGATTAAAGGTTTAGATTATGGAGACTCTGCGATGGAGTTTTTAACAATAAAATAAAAGAGACAAGATCATTAAAAAATAAAAATTAACTGTAAGTCTAGAAAGTGAATGCCGAAAAACTAAAACAGTGTAGTTTTGTTACTGTAGTCATCAGGTTTCGCCTTAACACACATTAGTGAGAATGATCAGAGAGACAGAGACTGCCTCCCTCTCGCTGCTTATTTGCATCACCGGTTCAAACGCGGAGTGGATCGCTTGTTTTTCACCCAGGCTTCTGTCGCTCCGGTGGATCTTTGCATGCAGGTGCAATGGTCCTCTGAACTTCATGTGACCTCTCCAGCAGTCTCTACCTCTCTATTATGTTATTCCATCAGCCCTCTTGCTTAACCTGAGAGCTTGGATATCAGTCATCGAGCGATGGTGGAACTCATCCAAATCCTCGTCTTTTAATTTAACTTTTAAGTCTACGTTACTCTCACGTTCCACTGGAGCGCCGGTGAAGCAACAGGTTGAAGTGAACTGCAGAAACAACAGCCCTGTTTTTTATTTATTTATTTATTGCTTCATTTAGAATTGTATACGCAACAAATTATGAGTTTTATTTTCCCTACTGCATTAGAACTTTTTTAGATTCCTTGAAGGTTTTGCTGTTATGCGTAAAACAAAAATATTTTTGTATTTTTCCCCTCAAAACAACTTGAATTCTAATTGGCTCTGTTGACTCAGAGGAGCGCACTTTGCCTAAGAGGCAACTGAAAACAATGCATTTGAAATGATTATTGGCTTTTCAAGATTTTTCAATTATAATGCACTTTCACTGAATGTCAGGCTGAAAAGGGGACTTAAAAAGCTGTCACAGTTGACTGAGCATCCAGCGGGACAATTTTTCTTCATAGGCATAAAGTACACAATTTGGTGCACGAGCAGCGCTGTTGTCAGAAAACTCTGTTTGCAAACAGTCTGAAGGCCTATGTACAGCTGATGCTGTTGTGTCTCGTCATCTGCGTGACAAACGACTGCAGGGGTTTTTAAAAGGGTAGGGTTGCATTTTTTGGTTGTACTTAAGACTAATTATTTTACATACCTGCCTTCTCTTGCCTCACTCCCTCACTGTTTTTTTTTTCTTCACTGGCGTGGCACTGTAGCGTCCAATTGTAAACATACATATATTATATCACTCAATCGCTTCAATGGATTCGAGCTGGAAACCCCGCCTGTGGGCCGTCCCTTGCCAAGGCATTATATTATAGCAAGACAAGCGTGTCTCCGGAGACAGATCTGTACTCTGCTGCTCCAGACTGAGGCTCAGGGTGCCTCCAGCGCTCCAGACGAGTCTCTACAACACACAAACACTCAGAGGCAATTCTGCTATCAGGACCGCTGCACCTGCTCTGCTGCTGAGCTGAGACAAGAGTGTAACGGAGGAGACACTACGGGACAAGATCTTTCTTCTTTTGGGAAAAATGAAACTTGAAGTCTTCTCTGCGCACCACTTCGCGCAGAAGCCGCTGGAGTTGAGTATGGACGCTGAGGGGGGAGTCCCGTCTCCTCTATCCGGAGACGAGCTGGGGTCGGACGGGGACTGCGTGGCCAACAGCCCGGCACCTGTCAACCAGAACGGCGACGGCAGCAAGGGGAAGCCCTACACCCGCAGACCCAAACCCCCTTACTCATACATCGCCCTCATTGCCATGGCCATCCGGGAGTCCAGCAGCGGTCGCCTCACTCTGGCCGAGATTAACGACTATCTGATGAAGAAGTTTCCATTTTTCCGCGGCAGCTACACCGGCTGGAGGAACTCGGTGCGCCACAACCTGTCACTTAACGACTGCTTCCTCAAAGTGCTGCGGGACCCGTCCAGGCCTTGGGGCAAGGACAACTACTGGATGCTCAATCCGCAGAGCGAGTACACCTTTGCTGACGGGGTGTTCCGCCGCAGGAGGAAGCGCATCGCCAAGAGGTCCCCAAAGGAGCAAGAGAGCCCGGACATCCTGAGCGAGGACACCCGCCTCCCCGCCCCGGAGGAGAGGGTGGGGGCCAAGTTCTCCAGCTCCTTCGCCATTGACAGCATCCTCAGCACACCATTCAAAAGGAGGGAGGACAGTCACGTTGATGGGGAAACCCACGCCCCCCGGCTCTACTGGCCCCCAGGGGCCCACATATTGCCTTACACTCTGAGCTATCCGGCACAGCACACATACCTGTCAGAGGGGGCGTACGGCAGCACGGAGCCCAGCAGGGATGCACTCACATACCTCCAGCACACAGTACCGACCATGGCAGCATCTGAGGCCGCTCTGCACGCGCTCAAGCAACCCACCAAGGCGCGAGGTTTCCATATAGACTCTTTGCTCTCCTAAAGCACTCGGACTGCTGTCAGACTTGTATGTTTTGACCCATAATATGCACTTTTTGTGGGCGCTCTTAGCTTTCAGTGCTTTAGCTGTTTAATAACTGTGGGACTCTGCCTGTCTTGTCATGACTACTGTCAGTCATTTTGCAGTGGAAAAACAAAGATGGCGTGTTGTTAATATGGATCTAAATGTGTGGTGACTAAGCAAATAGCTGCTGTCATCGGAGGACATTCCACTGTGTGTGTGTATGTGTGTATGTTTGTGTGTGTGTGTGTGTGTGTGTGTGAGAGAGAGAGAGAGAGCGTGAGTTAGAATATTTAGAAAGTGTTTGTTTACCATGCATCCATGGTTCACTGGTCATTTCTACTGTATGACGGCAATCAAGTGCCACATAAATCTATTCATCTATTTATATTTTCATGTTTTGTATGACCTGCTGTGTAAAATAGTGTTGTATATATTTGAAAATACTGACTGAGCTGCGGTGAGAAATCTCGTGGCTGCACTACAGACGCATGGAAATGCCCGATGTTTTCCTGAGATTGATTCATGCATGCCTGGTATTTTTATGAATAAATAATGTAAGAAAATGGGGACCTGGATGTTGAGTGCCTTATTCTTTACAGACATGAAAATATGTTCATGAGATCCGTAGCAGGTGTACAGATCACACGAATGCACCTTACACCTGTTCAGCAGGCGAGATATCATTAGTGGCAAATTTTAGTGTAATGCCCAAAAAAAGGAGAATTGTTAGACTCTTTATTCGAAAGTAACATTTAATGATCATCAAGACAAAATAACAGAAATAACGTCCAACATTTAATTTGAGCATCTCCTTAATTTACTATATTTTTAAAAAATATATATTTAAAAAAAGGGACAGAGCCGGTGACTGTGTGACTTATATAAATGGCAAAAAGAATGCAGCCTACGTCAGTGAGTTATAGCAATCAAGGCAACACCCAAAATAAACCAATAAAATGACATAAATAAGGTAAGGGTTAAACATGTAGACAAAAAGGTGGTCTATTGTTATAATTAGTATGTTTGGTTAATATTTATTGTCTCATGCCCACACGCAGATCCAGCACACATGTATTCATAAGACGCACACACAAGAACGTCCAAAGAAAAAAAAGAGAAAAAAAGGAAATACAGTGGTGAAACATTTGTCAGACAAGAGCATTAATTCTTACATATCATATTACACTTTCCAACAAAACAACCGTCTGTCAGACCTTACGAATAAAATTTACCAAAAAAGGTTTTCTCTCTGAAAAAAATATTTTAATAAAAAAGAGGTTAGTAACAAAATTGTTATAGCTTTTATTATATTTCGATTTTACATGAAAAAAATCATGTCTATTAATACTTTCACACATCTGTGGAATTTGTGCTCATGAGAAATTTGATATGTCCATAAACAGTCGGTTTGTACTGTCATCAAATTAAAAATATCAGTTTTAATTTATGTCGGACGGACGCTCAGTTAACACATGCACACACATTCACACATGCACACATTTTTTTCCTCAACAACATGCGTCTCTCACAGTCCTGCGGTCTGTTTACTCTCGTGTCCGGGGGGAGGCTGCAGTTGCTCTCCGCGGTCCTGAAACAGACCCCAGACTCATCAGCCACTGGTCCAGTGACAAGTCACTACTACAGTAAAAATCTCAAAGTTATACTTCTTGTTATATTCCCTTTTAAAATTCGATTTGTATCCGGTGGATACTCCCTAAAGATACAATAGTATTCCTGATATTTTCTTAATGACCATATGATCATCCTGGTATCAAACCTACTGACTTCTGCTTAGCACTTTTTGTTATGTGTTTGTTGTTGACTATACAATCTTGCGTAACATTAAATTAAACATTTGAGTTTGGCAGTTTTCTTCAGACATTTGCCTGTTAAATGATAGGTTCAGTTTTAGCAAATGTAATCACGAAGCAAGAGGAATAACAACGCAAGACTACGTCGTTTTAACACTGTAACCTGCTCTCATACAGACTGACAACAAAATATTTTGATGATGTTCTTTGGCCATTTATTGAAAAGCAAATAAAAGTCTGTCACTTTATTTAGTTTAATTATCCAGACAGATCCTCCAGGCTTTCGATATCAAATGACAAAATGAACTCATCTGATGCAGGTGGATAAGTAAAAACAAAATCTGCATATTTCCAAACAAAATAGCTAGTGGGTGTTTTTTTATATATAAATTTTTTATGCTTATATTTTTTAAACTTTGTTTTGATGATAATATTATAGTGGTTTTACAATGAGTAGGCTTTTTTCCATCTCATATTCGTCTCCA
>JAPZDY010000021.1:3688786-3712278 GCA_029783645.1 Ctenochaetus hawaiiensis
GGGGGGCGTTGACGCTGCTGAGAACGGTAGGTGGACTTGGGCCAGATTTGGCAGGAGGGAGGAGAAGGGAGGGTGCTCTATTCGTCACTAATTTCAGGGAGATTTGCAAGAGCAGAGTGCGGATAAGGAGAGGGGAGGGGGGCTCTCGCAGAGAGAAGAAAGATTTATGAAATGATAGGTGGTCGAGCTTTGTTTGGCTGGACTGTTGCTCGCAGTAAGTCGAAGGGTTTTCGCATTTCCTCCGCTTGAGGGACTATATGAGGGTCGATGGCCACCCGGCACATCACACGGTTCCATTTAGCGCCACTGTGACACCGATTGGAGCCTCTGTGTCGAGCTAAAGCCCTGGATATTCCGTCTCCAGCGGATAATCAGCTCCCCCCACTCTCTCTTCCTCTTCCTCTCTCTGTCAGTGCGTACTCGCCGTGCGTTCTGCATGCGTCAAGGGAGCACCGTGCGTAACGGGAGAGTGGTGCGTAACTGGAGACAGATTTCACTCCATTTTGCGCTGGGATTCTGAGGACCACTGGCGGTCTAACACTCACATGCAAGGACACTGACCGCTTAATCCCGATACATTTCTCTTCTTGAACATCTTGTTTTTTCTCCCCCCCTCTCTTCACTCTACGCCAGTCGTACGTCAGAGCTGACATGACGACCGAGACCCCTCAGCAGCAGCTGGACCCTCCGCCTCCTCTGAGATCCAGCCCGGCGTCCGGCGTCCTGCACCCCGCCATGCTGAGCCCACAGGCCGCCACAGAAAGTTCTTCCACCGCCATTAAAGGAAAGAAGACGAGCTCCGGTTTACGGCGACCGGAAAAGCCTCCTTACTCCTATATCGCTCTCATCGTTATGGCAATACAGAGCTCCCCCACCAAACGACTGACACTCAGTGAGATCTACCAATTTCTGCAGGCTCGCTTCCCATTCTTCAGAGGCTCTTATCAAGGCTGGAAGAACTCGGTCCGACATAATCTTTCTCTAAATGAGTGCTTTATCAAGCTGCCCAAAGGGCTGGGCAGGCCGGGGAAAGGCCATTACTGGACCATCGATCCAGGTAGTGAGTTCATGTTCGAGGAAGGCTCGTTTCGTCGCAGACCCAGAGGCTTCAGAAGAAAATGTCAAGCTCTGAAACCCATGTATCGGATGATGAACGGCATAGGCTTCGGCACCTCCATTCTCCCGCAGAGTTTTGACTTTCAAGCTCCATCCGCCACTCTCGCCTGTCACAGCAACAGTTACAACTTGGACATGATGAGCAATTCAATGGCCGGGGGCTACGACGGGCTGAGCGGCGGCCACCACGTACCCCACATGTCCCCGAGCCCCGGCTCCACATACATGGCGAGCTGTCCTGTGCCGCCTAACGGGGAGTACGGACCGGACAGCAGCAGCAGTCCGGTACCGTCCTCTCCAGCCATGGCCAGCGCGCTGGACGGCCACTCCCCGTACGCCAGTACATCTGCACACTGGGCGTCCTCCGGCGGGTCCCCTTACATCAAACAGCAGCCTCTAGCCTCCAGCAGCCCTGCATCCTCCGGTTTACACTCCGGCATGTCGCCTTACTCCCTGGAGCAGAGTTACCTTCACCAGAACGGCAGGGACAGCCACAGCAGCGACATATCAGGTACCACAAACTGACTTTTGGCACACACTGTTGATCATGAACCACGTCTAATATCTGTGGGGTTATCATAAAAATAAACGAACAAAAACACATGATAATAATCCTCACAGCCTGTGCAAGACAAGCTGCAAAATGCAACATTCAGTTTCTATCTGCAGCAGAGGCCCGCGACAAATTCAAGATGCTTCAGTATGTTAAAAATGTAATTATGAAGTTATATAAATTTCACATCAGTGACTAATATTTAAATCACGATTTCGTGCTTATTTGACAGGCTAAATAATAACGCCTAAGACTTAGCATTTTCGTACGAGAAGGGTAATAAAATAAATGTATTAACTGGCTATTTTAAGTATCTTGTTGGGCCGTATTTTTTCCACCTTTTTCCCTTCGAATCGTTAACTAAGATGGACTAAACTATGTTACAATTGCTAAGCTTATTTTATTGGATAATAAAGTTGCTTCGTATGTTAACAGAATAATAAAACCCACACAGGACCACGCACCTGTTTGGTTTAGTAACATAAACGCGGTTTTCGAAATGATTTTAAGTAAAAAATAAACAAACAAATAATAAAACTTAGATTCTTGGATCTGCCGATGTGTCAAAATATTTCTTGAATCCACAGTTTTTGCTGGATTTTCTCAGTTACAGCTGCACATTTTTTACGGGATATTTTGCTTGATAAATAGCCTAGATTAAAATAAACAGCTATTTTGTGATCGCGTTCTTAACTCACCTCCCCGGTTCACGCTCATTTACTCTAACATAACACACCGAGGCTTTACTAAAGACTGGGGATTTCACCGAGGTGAGTTACCCATGCTGGAGCCCGAAAGGGTCCCAGAGGTTAACTAAACAAAGACTGTGCAGGTCGGACCACACCGGCGGAGGGTTTCTACCACCGCGTATCCACCAGAGACTGAAGGCCTTGTTAAACTTTACGCAGCGTCTTAATTGAGGCAGTGCGGAGGATAAACGTGTTGGACTGGAGGATAACTGTACTGTCAGTCAGAGAGGCTCGTGTTGTCTGTGAAAACGGGTGCAGGGCAGCGAGCTGTGGCCCGGAGGAGGATAAAGCCTGCTGTCTTCCTCTGAAAAACACAGTCACATCTGGAGTCCTTATGACCTTGACGAAGCCACAGCCTCTCCATTTATTTTTCTGTTTCTGGAAATAGAGGCTCACTTACAAACCCACAGTGACGGCCACCGACTCGGATTTAAATATTCCTGCAGGTTTGGGGCTCTCCGGGGTAAAATGATGGGTAATATAGATTAGCCAACTGCTACAAATCAAAATAAAAGTATTTATTTGATTTTTAAAAAATAGCTTAATGAGGGTGGTGCCTTTCAAAGTAAAACATTCACGTGGGATCTATTGCGCTGTCACCTTGTGGAAGGCTGCAGAAATGTCCAAAATACCAAAAAAAATACACACTTGCTGTGAGTGTAAATCTACAAAAGTGCGATGCAGTTCTTAAAGGAAACTTTACATATTTAATAATTAATAATAATTACAGTAAAGCAAGGCCTAACCTATTCCCAGCACTCAATTTTGTTCATTTTTAAAGTGACAGGTCATGTCCAATTTGTAGCAGTTTTAAAAAGGACTGCTTTAAATTTCTTAATTATAGTCCCAATTAAACATTAGGGAACCGAATACGTGTTTTTAAAGCATCTTAGTCTGCTTTAAATTGTATTTTGAAAATATTTGACTTTTAAAACATTAATTCCTAGTCACATCAAACACCTTCCACATGTTTTTAGTGCAGACTATTAAATGCAAAACTCTGTTTAAGATGGTCCAAATAAAAAATATGAGGTCATTCATAAAGCGCAATGAATATTAATGACTTTCCTGTTTATCTGCATGTTTGAATTCTCCTCTGCAGTGGGGATTCCGCGCTATCAGAGCCATTCCTCGGTGTGCGACAGGAAAGATTTTGTGTTAAACTTTAATGGCATCTCCTCCTTCCACCCCTCTGCCGGCGGATCCTACTATCACCATCACCACCATCACCATCCCCAGAGCGTCTGTCAGGACATCAAACCCTGCGTGATGTGAGCTCTCCTGTCACTGAGGACTTCAAACAAGAGAGGCAGCGACGGTCACAGTGAAACTGCAAGTCTGCTGCATGAGAACAAACTGCGGACATTTTGATTTTTTTTCTTGTTTTTTGTTTTTTTTTTCTGAGGATTCGTACCAGGATGTATCTTGGTGTCCGCTCTCACACCTTTGCCTCCTACATGCAGCCAAAGTAGCTTTTTTAATGGTTGGACTTGACAAACCTATGCATTGAAGGAAATGAATGAAGAAACCCCCGAGGCCTTAAAAAAAACCACTTGCCTATATGAACCCTGACAAGCGTTTTCTTCTTCAAAAGAAGTTTCAGAAACACGACTTTTGATGCGTTTGCTCTTGTAACACGTGCAAACAAATTATATTCTATGTAACTATGTTCTATCCTATTAGAGTAACTACACACGTGACGCTTTAGGCTAACATGAACTGCAACGAGCCTTGCACTTATTGTATAATCAACTTTTTGTCTTGTAAAAGGTTTCAATAAAGCTGATATATATTTTAGGCTACAATCCCCAGACTTCTGACTGTCCATGCACGTTCACGCGAGAAGATACTTTATTTGAATTAGAAGGAGGCGAGATTCAGCTTGTATATTGCAAAACATATAACTTAATTTTGCCCTCTGGTCATTTATACATTTCCATTAAGGTCAGAGCTGAGTAACTAACATCATTAACTCAATTTGTGATACTTTTACTTTAACGAAGCATTCCATCTTCTGCTACTTAATAGGTCTACCTACTAATCTGGCACTTTGAGATTTTTTACAGAGTAAAAATTACCATACAAAACTTTTCAGCATCTTATAATATCTTAAGCTTTATTACACTAGTGGTTTTCGAAGTGGAGCCCAGGGACCCCCAGTGGTCCTTAAGGGAATCCAGGGGTGCAGCAAAAGGGGAAATGATAGTTTCTTATCACTATAATTATATCCTTATGTAACACAATGACATAAAGTGTCACTATTTTGGCCATATTGATAATAAACTTTCTGCAATAAAACAACTAAAGCCAGCAGTCCTTTTTAAATAGAGATCCTTGGCCTCAGTTGTGTCCTTGAAATGAAAAAGTTTAGAACAACTAAATCAAAGTAAAACTCTGAGGTGGTTTAACCTTATTTCTTTTGTAAACAGCTGCAACATTAAAATACTGTTTACCCATCAGTAACTGTAATAAAATAATACAATAACCAATGGGATACTGCTGCACAATGAGTACTTTTACTTTTAATACTAAGTATATTTTGCTTTTACTGAAGTAATTTATTCGATGCAGGACTTTTACTTATGATGGTGAATTTTTATATCGTGGTATTGTTATTTTTACCTGAGTGAAGGATCTTTTCATTTCTTCCATTCTACGACTGCATATGTTCACTCACTAAAATTTAAGAATTTCAGTTATAAAGGGACATTTACATGACAGCAACATGATGTGCAATGCATTCCCAGTTTTTATTTTTAGAGTTATATAAATGTGCGATTTCTATGGTTTCAGTAGTTTCTGTTTTAGGAAGGCACTGGTGATCATAATGGTGGATGAACTGTTCTGATCCTTCTATTAAGTTAGTGTATCAGTGTCATTAATCAGTGACATAAAAATAAAACTCATTTCTTCATGTTGTAACTTCAATAGAAATTTAAGTCCCACAATTAAAATCTGATTTTAGAAAATGGTTGAAATTAGTATCAGAAAATTGTACTTCAAGGATTGAAAGTACTAATTAAAAAGCAGAACAGCCCTGCGATAATATATTATATGTTTTGGAATTGACTGATTAACCTGTAGAGAATATTTAAATGTAGTATATTTTCAAAGTTGACATAATGTACGTCCTTTTGGTTTAGTTTAAAAAAAAAACGCATGTTATTAGTATTTATAAATCAAATCAGTTACGGCTGAAATGTTCAACATTTCCCTCTGAAAGGTAGTGCAGTAAATACTCAAATGAAGTTCATGTACCTCATAATTGTGTTAAAGTACGATGCTTGAGCAAATCTATTTTGTCATTTTCCACCACTGCTGGTAGGTAATAGACATTAAGAAACTGGATCAGCTCAATCTGTATACAAAGCTGAGAACCACACTGGCTGTTTATTAAAGCATTAAAGCCCAGTCTTAGACCGAAAATATAAGATGTGATGCTCAAAACATAAACATCCTTTAAAAGTTAAATTACAGCATAAAGGGATTTTGCACTGGAGAGGCGCCGCTTAAAAAGACTGATTATTCTCGGCTTGAATTTTTCCATATTTTGTATGTTTTACAGCCACCTCTAATGCAGCTGAAAGTTTTTTGCATCCTGAGGTTGCTCCTTTCCATGTGGACATTCAGGGTTGCCAACATCTGAAGACGCCACATAAACAAATGAAACAACAGGGCCAACGTCTATGGAAATGCAACACAGTGGTATTTTTAGAGTGCGGTAAACAGATCAGACTCGAAAAAGCTGCCTCGTCACACAAACAGAAAGCAGACTTGGGCGGCTGCACTTGTGCTGCCACTCCAGTTTTTGTCTTCATGGCTCTTGATTATAAATCAAATGCTGCATCTCTCATATTGTCACTTTATAAGCAGGTATGACACGGGAGGCAGTTTCTCAAAATGTACTGTTTGTGTCCTAAATGCAACGTCTAAGAAGATGTTTTTGCTGGAATATTTCATATCTGTTACCTCGGTTTTTATTAAAGGCCACTTTGGGGTTTCTAAGGCTTTTTTATCTATAGCACTCAGTACTTTCTCATGATCTTTTCTCACAGTAACTGTATAGGAAGAATCACCAAAAAATATCTAACCAGCTTACAAATGAAGGTATTTGCAAATAAAAACCATATGTGAAATGATTTTTTTTTTTCATTTGAATTGCTGGGAATAGGCAAAGATCTGCCAGTAATTTATACTGGGAATCTTTATACAACATCTTTCAGCATGGTATGGTAATATAATCTGTTTGTAAGCAAGCTTCAGATCTGGAATCAGTGTCAGAAAAACACAGCGAATGAGGGATGGAATAAACCCTGTTGGTCTCACTGAAGTGGCCTTTCTCTGGTGTATCAAACACTCAGGGGCACCACAAATGTCATATGTGATTGGTAAGAGGCAGAGTAAAGAACAGCATCAGCAGTCACACATCAGAAATAATAACATCTTTGACCAGACAATGAAGTCCTTTCTAATTTCCTGAATACGTCCTTCCATGATGACAAGTTGCCCTGCAGCTGCTGGATTTTCCATGACAAGGTTTTGAGGTCTGTTGAACTGTAGTGGCAATATGATGGAGTACAGCGCCATCTTGTGGTTGAGACCATACAGCATTTTTTCCAGTAGGACATTATTAATGAGGCAAAAACTGAGTCAGATGCATTGGACCATTTAATAAATCTCTGAGAAAAGAAAAACTAAAACAAATCACTCAAATTACAATAAAGGTACAAAAGTAGCCTCTGTTTAAAACATCTGCAGAAATTAACATATAATATGTATATATATGAGAAACATGAATGTTTAATACTACTGATCCAGACGAAATCCTGATTTATTGAATTTTATGATGAGCAATGTTTCAAAAGGCTTCAAGGTAAGTTTAAACTGAGGGCTGAGCCAGTAATTTACACCTAAGCTATACTTTTCCTGAGGAAGCACATTATGTAGAGCCATGGCTTGATTAATTTAACTGAAGGGACCAAAGCATTCAAGTTACTGTGGGCCCCATTCACTCCTTGTTTGTTGTAATTTGCTTAAACAAGGCAATAAATGACAAAAGACCCTTCAGAACAGGTAATCATTCAGGACTCGCCTGAAGGTGTTTATCATTTGAGCTGACAGGTGCTTTAATGATGTATATCCCTGAACAAATTTCCAAATTATGGTAAAAAACTATGGCAACGACATAGACCACACAGGAAAATGATGCTTGAGCTAATATGAATGATGACTTCCCTGAATTTCACACATCCACAGCAGTACTGAGTGAGCAGACAAACCTACACTTACAAAAGCATTCATGAGGCAAAATCAGCTGAGTTCAGTTATTCAGTCTGAGTTAACTAATAATGTGTTCCTAAACTTAATGGTATTTATACAGATACAGGTGTAGCTGCTCACTTTCTATAAGGACCTTGACATTTTCTCATCTTTGCTGTGCCATATCAACAACACAATCAAGTGTTAGATTAATTTAGATTATGTACAAATGAAGTTTGGGCCTGATATTGAGGACAGAAGAAATGACAGAAGATCCTTAAATGTTCTGAAGCAACCTTTAGGGACCATGAGCAGACAAGTTCATCCACACATTAGGCTTTAAGACACATGAGTCAGCATGTTGAAAGGGCAGATAGATGAGCAGACAAACCTACATGTTACCTTGTAATCAGTGTTATTTTATAACTATAGCTAACTGCTTCCCCAAGCTCTGCTCTTTTAACTAAACTTTGCTGAACAAGTCACAGACGTCTTTCTGCAGCCTACTGGACACACAGATGAAAGTGGTGTCAATATTCTCACTCTAATTCTGGGTTAGACAGGGAAAAAATATTTCTAAAAATGACAGAGTGTTCCCTAAAATACAGGGTGAAACCAGGCCAAAGCCACACATTGTGGTAAAGTCCTTTTTTTGCAATCTGTGTTGGACTGCAATGGGAAGCAGTTGTTGCTGTCTGAATTTCATCTGTGAGAAAAGTGTGTCATGACACCATTTTAATGGTGCAGTCCTCTGAATGAATATTAAATCAAAGATAAGAATAAGCTGAACTGATTCTGCCACCTTGTTGTTATTTTAGTAAAAACAATAAAGATTTACAGTTTTGGTCGCCCTTTAAGACCGTAATGTTACTAGTTGCTTGATTTATTAGAATTTTCACATATAAAACAAATAAAGAGCATATAAAATGTGGTTCTTTTCTGTAATTTAACTTACAATAAAGATTTCGAATACAGCTGAAACCAGCATTAATTAATTAAATATTAGAGTAATAGAAAAGTGGCAAATATTTTTATAAAATGTTATTGTCTTCTTTCATGCAAAGTGTTTCAGGGTTCCAGCTTCACCGATGTGAGGATGTTCTGCTTTTTTCAAATCATTTAAATATTTTAACGGTAATATTCTACTTTATTTTTACAAAGTTTACAGTTTGGACTGCTGGTTGGACAGAGCATGTGAGTAGTAGCTATGGGGTCTAAATAACTATAATGAAATTTCTCACCAATTACAGACGTTGAGTGTTTTTGTAGTGTGGCATTAGTACTTTTTAAGTAACAGATTTGAATATTTCTTCCTTCACTCTTAATAAGTGAAAGACAGCTTTGCTATTCTGTGATACTTAGTGCTTTAAGCTGGAATGCTGACGTATGCTAACAAAAAAGTTAGCATCTTAGCATGACATTTAACCAATAATTAAGTATTTTTATTATGTTAAAGTTAGCATGTTATTATATTCGCTGTCATTCCATCCAAATGTGAAAAATGTTTTACTTTAAAGCTTTGATATAATATTACCAAATATGTTTTCAATCATGCATAATTAACTTAAAATAGTATTTTTTGTGTAGTTTTATTACCTTAGAATGAGCCTTTTATATCTACAGGGCAAGCGGATCCACTTCCACAGAATCCACCATGTTTCTGAAGCAGGCCAATACATACATTTCTCCTAAAACGGTTTCTGCTAGATGCAGTCTGCAAGCTCACCACAAGATGTCACTAAATCTCACACACTGGACATTTCAGTGTTCAACTTACAGATGAACCAACTGACACACCACCTGAGCAACCACCCTGCTCATAACAGATCAAAAACATGAAACTGGAGTTTGCGTGTGTGTGTGAGTGTGTGTATGTGTGCCAGTGTTGTGCTCTGTTCCTCACTTACTGACTAAATGCAACCATCCGCTCCTTTTTCTTCTCTTCCTCAATCAGATGTGTGTTCAGGGGTTCTTTTCTCACACATCTGTCTCAGCTTTAGTCTTCCAGTCACACAGATGTGAATGTCCAGCTGACGACCACAGTTGCACCTTCTCCTCCTCCTCTCACTGCTGGAGCTCATGAACTGCTGCTCAGCCTGCGCTGTGGATCCAGTCCTTCACTGCAGCTGCATCTGTTTCCAAGAAGCAGGTTAACCAAGTTATCTGGAAATATGCTCAGTGAAACATGGAAGCTCTTGGACTGGTTGAAACAATTTTTTTTGAGGTTTTAATCAGCAAAAGTTATTTAAAAAAGATTCAACTGATCTTGTTCCTGGGAAGTTTCCCATGCTGGAAAAAATGCAAGTATTCTGAAGCCACTTCTGAAATAGTATCTCAGCAGATTGGCTCAGGTGAACTACAGATGAAGCAGACGGTGAAAGTATGCCACAGTAACTTTATGTGGACTCAAAAAAAGGATGGTAGCGCCTAATGTTTCATTGGTAAAAGCTACAACCTTATATTAGCAACAAATAAGATGCTTTTATGCAAGACATTTCCCTTCAAACTCTGCCAAGATGAACTAGCTTTCATACCCAGTGAGCCAAAGTTTTAGAAAAACAGGTTCAAAAGAAGCTGACAGTGAGCAATCATGCTTCTTCTGAAAGATGAGGCTGCTTTACAGAAGAGATAAGAAAGAAAGGAAAGAAGAAAAAGGCAGATGAGGAGAGGTGTAATCCACTAGGGGGCAGAGTTCAGCAACAAAGCTTTAAAGTCTCATCGATCTGTTCTTGTTGTTCTGTTAAGTTAGATATCACTGATAACCACCATTCATGAAATGTTTTAGTGTTATTAATAAAGCCACACACAAACTAAAGTGACATCAGAGTGATTAATCTTTTGCTTACTGATTAGAAATGGCAAAATCTTTTTAGAGATGTGGTCACATTATTTCATTTCTGGAAGGTTTTTATGAAGTTGAGCCACATCTCTCCTAATTTTTTAACTGGGAAATGTGGCAAACTTGACCTCTACATTAAAAAAAAATCCTTCAATACTTTCTGACTCAAATTGTTGTCCTGGTTTTACATTTTTAAAATCAGGTTGAATGAATCACAGTAAAGCATATTTCAAATTGCATGGCTTACTGAAGAACCTCATTCCATAATACTTTTATGGCTTTTTATTTGTTGTTGGAATATATAATGTGAATTTCCAGTGAGCCATTTCCAGGTATCATCAAAAGAGGCAAATAAATTAAAATACTTACTAATCTTGATTTCATGTCAAATAATGTAAGTGTAAAAGCTCGAAACAGGAAAATAGAAATAAAGGAATGCAAACACAAAATCTAATATATAAAAAATAAAAACAAGTAAAGATAAATTAAACTGTTTGTTAGAAAGTTATACATTTATCAACTTGATCGGAAAACACTCAGTCTTAAGCAAAAGTTTTGTTCATTGGTTTCCCATAACCTCATTTAGATTGCTGGAGAAGCTCTTCTCACTCCCCTCGTTGGTCTTAAATTTCTCTAAGGGGTAGAAAAAAGAAAAAGAAAACTGTCATACCATAAGGAGTTGTGACCTTGAGAGCAGCTTTACCCTCTCTAAACCATTCAAACCAGTCACAGGCGGAGCACTAAACACAAGATTAATGTTTTGCACATGGGTGATTGACAGCTATTTATTTAAACCAATTCCAATGTGCTCTTTGGGTGCATGACTTGAAGTTCCTGAGATATTTTGGAAATCTGTCTGTGTTTAATTAGGCACTTATTATAAACACTGTCTGTGACGCAGTGAAGTTTCATGCTCAGTCCCTCAGGAATGAGACCTCTCAAGAAAAAAATACAGCTGACATAAGGTCACCAGAAAAGAAATACAGAACTACTCTACATTTACCTTTTTTTAATTAACAATGAATATTTTTATAGATTTTTAGAGCTGAATAAACAAGAATTTGCTGAAAAAATCAACTTTTCCTCCTTTTAGGCCTACTTACCTGATGGTGCTGCTGATGGTTGATGGTGCTTGTGCATCAAAGTGACAGTAGAGGGCGTTGTGTCTCTACTAAAAACACCAGTTTGCATGATCAAATGATTTCAATTTGTAATGTAACATAGACAATCTGCGGTAGAGATGATTATGATTATGATGATGATGATGACTGTGTTGATGATACCTGGAAATGAAAACCAGAATTACAGCTCATGCTATATTTAAAAAATACAAGGACCTTTTGTTTATTTATCCAATGCTTTTTAGCCACTGAAGATCCCCTGTGTGTGATGTCACAGCCACCAGAATGTTTAAATTCATGTCAAAAATGAAACAATATTCAGCCTTTGCTCTAAATCTATTGAGAAAATGATATTAATTTAATAATAAAGTGGTTTACGCTGCTTTAAATCAAGGTATCAGTAATTTGTACATCAGTGTCTGTGCTATAAAACTGAAGCAGCAAAAGAAGACAATTCCATTAATATGTCACTTGATTCAAGTCCACACATGTACATAGACAGAAATCTTTATATCATCCTGCGAGTCTGTGTTTGCTCTCTTTAACTCATATAATAAATGACATCAGGTGAACCCTCCAAACACGTTGCACCTGGAGTCACAAAAGTATCTGGGAAAACTCTAAATGTTTTAAGTGTTTCATCATTATTTTCTTCTAATTCAGAGATAGTATTTTAATTTTAAATAAGCCTGTAATGACAAGTTAAAATAGAACTTTATGTATAGTAAGAAGATTTTCACTGTTTTGATAAATGACATACTGGAACATTAAAAATCAGAGGTGTGGATGCACAACACTTAGTACATGCGCCTACAAAAAAATCCCCTTTGTTTTATTTGCCTGTGTGAAGCCTTAATCCCAAAAACCTCAATGGTGGAAAGTGATCAAGTGCATTTACTAAACTACTGTGTTTTTAGGTACAGAGGCATTTTCATGTTCTTCTACTTTATACCTCTACTTCATCACTTTTCCAATGAAAACATTGCACTGTTTCATCCACTTTTTATTTGAACAGCTTCAGTTACTCTGCAGATTTGGAGTAATAATATCAACTACTGTCAGTTAATGATTAGGCTCATATTAGGCTTAAATTATGTTATATTGTTGTTGTTGTAGATTAAAATAAAAATGTTGCGATCCAGAGAGAAATGAACCTGCAGTTTACAAGCAGCAACAGTATACTAACACCATGCATCAATTGTTATGATGTTATTCTGATTTGAAAAACTACTGTTGGTATTTTTATGCTTACACCCTTGTACTTTTGCTTGGGTAAAATTTTGACTGCAGGACTTTTACATGTACAATTTTTTTTTAAGTATATTTCTGCACCGGGGTTCTTTCACTAAAGATAAATATAAAATTAGAGTAATTATTCCAACACTTGTAAAAGCTCACAGACTACTGCTGACATGCATCAATCGTCATTTTAGAAATTGACCACTGGGGGGCAGGAGTGTGTCGTACATTAAGAAAGGATTACAGTGGCCTCACACCCTCTCAGCGAAATAGTCTGTTAAAAATTTGAAATTCTCTAAATTATAGCTAACAACACAACAACACAATGCAACACAACAAGCAGCCTATTGTAATACTTAAATATATAAGTAGATTTATATTAAGTGGTTTTTGTTTTTTTTGCATGGATTTGGTCCCAGAGTATTATCTCGGGAGGTGGTTGACTTTCCTTGGAATCAGTGGAAACAGATGGAGGAATATGTGCTGCAGATATGAGCGGGTTCATTCTGTGAGTAACAATTATCTGAACAACCGTTACAAATGCCCAAATAATGACTAATCAAAGATTAAAGACGAGAGAATTAATATTTCATCAAGCAGCGGCCCACAGCTGCAGTCTCATGCATGCACCTGTGCGGACTGCTGGTTCGGTTTCCTGCAGGCCAGGTTTCCCCGCAAACACACACACACACACACACCGACACACGCTGCGGAGGCGAGGCGACCCTCAGTGTTGGCGGCAGGGGTCACTGGTCAGTCGTGGCCGGCACAGAGGACTGGCCGTGTGCGGACCCCACAGGTGACAGCCCGCTCTGCATTTGCTTCCTCTTGAGAGGCCTGACAACACATGCAAATCACAGAACAAAGGGCCAAATGAGAAAGCACACACGTGAGAATATAACTCTCAGATTAGCACTTTTTTTTTTTTTATCAGAGTCGGAGAGTTTTTCATGGTCTCATCTGTTGTTACGCAAACGAAAATTCTTGTTTACTGAAGGTTTGCCAGTTTTAGCACCCTACTGTGTTATTGTTAATAAATTTCATGGTTTATTCGATTAGTGTAATACGACTTATTTTTTTCAAATAGGATGTTGAGTTAAAAGGCAGAGTTTAAACTCAACTAGTTTCCAGTAAAGAAAAGTCTTATGTTTGCCTTTCAGCTTTAGAGAATTACAGTCTAACGGTGTTCAGTTCGGCACCTTTCTGTGAATAAAGAGCCTCGTGAAATGTTTTCTTTTTCGGATACAGTCACAGA
The DNA here is from genome assembly GCA_029783645.1 of Ctenochaetus hawaiiensis. NCBI lineage: Eukaryota > Metazoa > Chordata > Actinopteri > Acanthuriformes > Acanthuridae > Ctenochaetus > Ctenochaetus hawaiiensis. Next base: position 3,702,918 of record JAPZDY010000021.1, read on the forward strand.
ATTAATTAGTTAATGAATATTCGAGAGATGTGTTAAACTTGCATATATTAAATTAAATAAATCTATAAACTTGAAAGGTTTGAGCTACTGTATAAAATGAAAAGCTCTTGGTGTAGTTGCAGTCTAACGCATTGGAGAGTTTGCATTTATGATAATGTCCTGGTTCATATGACAGCATATGCTGCAACAGAAACAACTCCGGCTTTGTTAATGGATCAAATTAAACCAAATTTTTTCACGGCTTCTTCACACTTTCAAGGTGTTTTATTTTCACGCTCAGCTAAGACAAACCGGCGTTTTCCTTTTCTTATGCTTTTTTTAAAATAACAACTTATATTTATCAAGAAATGTTTTCAGTAAAATGAACTAAATTCATTTTAAATTCCACATGTATGGAGGTATATTTAGGACTATATAAAATTGAAGCACTATGAAATTTACAGGAGTTGATATCCGTTTGACCACAAAAACATCAAATTAAAAAAGAGATATTAGGACAACTTTAAAGAGCTACCCTTGTTTTAATCCGTCACTCTTATAGACTTCATTAGTCTTCTTTGATAGGATGCAGATTTTTTCTCTCCGTCAGCCTTTTAAACGGATCAGCTACATTCTCTCAATGTTTTTAAATGATTATTTCCATCAGGTTGGAAACACATTCGTGTTGTTTTTAGCTTTTGCAATCAACACGGCGAAACATAACTTTCTCGTAGCCATGAGGGATTTTGATAGCTCTGTTAACACCCGAACAGTGTGAATGACATTTGGAGGTCTTCATCTTAAAAAAAAAAAAAAAAAAATTCCCACCTCAGTCTTAAGCAACCGCTCGCACCCAGGGGACCTTTTCTCACCCATCTCGACCAAATGATCTTCATTTAACCTTTAATTAGTTTCCACACACCGCCCACCGGCGCTGTCGGGGAGCAGGAGGGAGGCATCCAGCGCTCTTTCATGTCGGACTGTTTATTCAGAGGCTCAACCGCAGCTGATAGAGAGTATCTCACACACTGAGGCCTGATTAGTACTCGCTCATTTTGCATTTCTACTCGGTGACACATTCGGCCCAGTTGGAGGTTTAGACATCCAAAACTATTTTCACAACATAAATGTGAACTGTAATTGGAAGAGGCCTGTCATTTTCGGGCCTTACAAAGCTGATAACAAAGATATAACAAACTGTACTCTTGGAAGACCTTTTATGGTCTTTTTAGAAACTCTGATTTGGACATTTTTCACTTTTCACACTAAGTATTGATATATGGGAAATGACTTGAGAGTAAGCCAATTTGGTCAGAGGTTTTAAGGTTTTTAAATCCCAGTGAATTTAGTTTCTCCTTTTCAACAAAAGGCTAAAAGTTAACCTACATCATGGGCGCCGGTAAGATTAATTAAAACGAAATAATCAATGTTTCGATATGTTGGTCATCATGGATTTTTTTTGCATTTTTGATGCACATCCTTAATAGTATTTTAGTAACTCCCTGTCTGAACTGAGGAGAGACGGAAGGAAAGAGTGAGGGAGAGAGGAGGAGGAGGGGTGTAGTAACTTTTGTCGCCATGCAGCTTTTCCACAGGTTCATTTCATCCAATTGGATGATGGAGTGCACATTCGGGGAGGAGCAGCCCGACTAGCCAAAAGGGAGGAAAAAAATGTGAAGGGTAAAAAAAGTTCCTTGCCGTGTAGACTCGTGCTCCTTCAGCTTTCCTTTCAGCCTTCACAGTCTCCCAAATGTTCACTGCAGCAGTGTGCGCTCTCTCCGCTTCACCTCGGTGAGCTGTGGCTTTAAAAAGGACCTCCAGACGATAAAGAAAGAGGGAAACAGAAACAGAGTTGGAGCAGACGTCGAAGCTGTGAGAGTTTCTGCGGGGACGCAGTTTGGGGAGGTTTTACGCATTGCGCAGGATGCAGGCGCGCTACTCTGTCTCCAGTCCCAACTCTTTGGGAGTTGTGCCGTACATCAGCAGCGACCAGAGCTACTATCGGGCCGGCGGTGCATATACCGGGATGCCTGCACCCATGAGCATGTACTCCCATGCGGCTCACGATCAGTACCCGGCCAGCATGGCCCGGGCGTACGGACCGTACACCCCTCAGCACCAGCCGAAGGACATGGTCAAACCTCCATACAGCTACATCGCTCTCATCACCATGGCCATCCAGAATTCACCGGAGAAAAAAATCACCCTAAACGGGATTTATCAATTTATCATGGAGAGGTTCCCCTTCTACCGGGACAACAAGCAGGGCTGGCAGAACAGCATCAGGCACAATCTGTCTCTCAACGAGTGCTTTGTCAAAGTGCCTCGGGACGATAAGAAGCCCGGTAAGGGCAGCTACTGGACCCTGGACCCGGACTCCTACAACATGTTTGAGAACGGCAGTTTCCTCAGACGCCGGAGGAGGTTCAAAAAGAAGGACGTGCAGAGGGACAAGGATGAGCGGGAAAGGCAGGGCAAGGACCCCTCTGCCCGCACCCCGGGCAGGGAGCAGGACCCCTCTGTACAGGGTTGTCAGCCGGTGCGGATCCAGGATATTAAGACGGAGAACGGAACTTCAACGCCGCCTCAGGCCGAGTCCCCGGCCTTGAGCGCCGTACCCAAGATCGAAAGTCCCGACAGCAGCAGCATGTCAACAGGCAGTCCGCACAGCGTGCCCTCCACCCGGTCACTTAGCATGGATGGACCCGAGCACCACCACCACAGCCAGGCCCCGGCGCAAGGCTTCAGCGTGGATAACATCATGACCACACTAAGGGGGTCTCCGCAGGCCGAGCTGTCCCCACCGCTTATCGCATCCTCTCGGACAGGTATCACCCCGTCACTGTCGCTCAACTATTCCCCCACCCAGACACCCGCGTACAGCTCAACGACCTGCAACCAGAACGTCATCTCCACGAACTCCAACGCCACCTATCACTGCAACATGCAAGCCATGAGTCTGTACGCGGGGGACAGATCATCCGCCGGCCACCTGGCGCCGTCCACCACGGTTGAGGAAGCTCTGCCCGACTATTGCATCACTACGACCACCGCGTCCCCGCTCGGACACGGCAACCTGAGCCAGGCCGGCCAGGACGGCCACCACGCGCACCAGGGGCGGCTCGCGTCCTGGTACGGGGACCTGAGCCACTTGAGCCCGGGTTATCCGGCGCAGCAGCAGAACTTTCACTCTGTGCGGGAGATGTTTGAGTCCCAGCGGATCGGGCTGAACGGCTCCCCGGTCAACGGGAATAATAGCTGTCAGATGTCTTTTCCATCCGGCCAGTCCATCTACCGCACCTCAGGAGCTTTTGTTTATGACTGCAGCAAGTTCTGAAAGCCAAAGTGTGTCTTTTAAATTAATAACTCTAATATATGTTTTCTATATTTTTTGGACTTTGGTCTTTTATTCACACTCCAAATGGACATAAGAGATTCAGACTTTTTGTCGAGGCGCGTGTAACACCAAAAACACGTAAGTGCCTTCCCTCTAACTTTGAGAATTGTTTATAAAGATGGCTCAAATACCAGCTTTTGTGACTATAAACTGTAAATTATAGCCTAATATAGTAATTTATTTTTTAGGAAAAGGGAGTGGATGGATATTGAGGACCAAACGCTTAAAAGTTTTTTCTTATTGCTGCCTTTATTTGTCCCAGTTCTTGTATAGAAACAGAGGGGGGGACTTTGTAGTCAATGCTGATCTATTTTATTCATTTTGTCTTATTTGTTTAAAGCTATTTTGAAGGCATTACATTTTGTTTGTGTAATAAAGTGCCGTCTATTTGATTTAAACCCGAGTGATTTATTAGCAGTTACAATGCTAATATTTTAAATTAAAAAACAGAGAACCAGGCAGAGGTCAAAATGTGTTTGGGATTGTGAAATATTTTGATCAGCGCATTACAAGTGGTGGCTCCGAAAAACGGTCTGTGCAGAAAATATGCAAAGAGTGTGTAGTTTCAGTTGAGTAAAAACATTAAGTCTTTATGTAAATCTACATATTTTGGGGATTTTCTAGTATATGAAAGAAAAAAAAATAATGCAAGGGTTATTATGGGTTTTAGGCCTGTTGGATGAAAGAAGTTTAATTTAATTAAAAGTTATCAGGTCTGTGGCCCTATTTTGCGCCGCGGAGGCCAAGTTCAACAGTACAGAAAGAGGTGACCCAAAATATCAAATTAAGAGAGGTCATACAGATTAATGTTCAATTCACCTTCACTATAAACATTTTAGGAAAACCTGCAGGTTGTATATTTTCAACATTCAAGTGTAAATGCAGGCAGTAAATAAATACACGTGTGGCAGCAGCTCAGCAGTGCGGTTTGAACTCACTTAGGCCTTGTCAGCAAAACAAATCAGTCATTACAAACTGAGCAGGCTTCCGTCTGACTGCTGTTTGTGAATGATGGGAGGTTTTGGATGCAAAGAAGCTGCAGCTGCATTTATTTTGGTATGTCTTCAGAGTACATGGCTGCACGAGCAGAGAGGAGAGAGGAGGACGCAGCGCGGCCTGCTTTGCATTTTGTGTCCCGCAGGCTCAACTATTAGCCACAGCAGCGCTGATCTGCTCTGACCGACTGAAATATTGCTGCTGTCAGATGTTTATTTCCTTCAGTACTCCCTTGATGATGTGGGGCATTATGACCCCACCCTCCCCCATATAGACTCAGTCTCTTAGGAAAATTCAAAATTTTCAGTATTATTTTTTTAAGAGGCCAATTCTATGCGTGCAGGCAGATCCACGTGACATGCGTATTCAGTGGTTATTTAAATATAATAAAGAGTACAATACCATGAAATTATATATTATATTACCTGAGAAAAAAATATCGCAGCAAAAGTTGTATTTCTAGACCGCAATGTTGAGCAAAAAGTAACTGCTGACGTAAAATGTGTATGGGAACACGACAACAACACAAATAAGAAAATGTAAATAATAATAATTATAGTTATTACTATAATTATTATTATAATAATAGCCTAATAATAACAGCCTTATAATAATAATAGCCTGGTAATAAAAAAATAAAAATAATGATAATGGCATTGCCGATCGGTGTTTTGTCTAGAATGAATGTTACCTTAAAAAAACATGTAATTAAATATTTTTTTTGTTTGTTAGTGAGTTTGTTTTAGCTTTTGAAGTGCCTGACCAGTCTAACCTCTCCAGCAGCCTGACGGCCTGAACCGATTCCACCATTTCACTCCCTGGCAAACAGTGTGACACTCCTGGAAGCGGAGCAATCTGTGTGTGTGCGTGCGTGCTTGCGTGCGTGTGTGTGTTCTCGCCAGGCGCAGGCGGTGAAAGCTTAAACGTGACAGTCAATTTTAGGCTTGTGTGCATGAGATTTTAATGAGTCAGTGAAACTAAAAAATGCAGTGCACAAACGCTCCCCAGGGCCCCCAGTCACATGAGTCAGGCCCATAAAGCTAACGTAAACAATGCGCATTGGCTCCAATGATGCACCTTCCACAGAGGGGGTTATGTGAGGTTCAACTACAAAACACCCCAAATCACAACCTATTATGCACAGAAAACTAGCTATTAATAATGATTTAAAAAAAAAAAACTACCTTGTGGCCTCTAAACAAACGTCATCGAGATTGATGCGGCACTCGAGGGTCAGGAAGGAAAATCCTGTCACGGCTGCGAATCATTTTTCATTATAAGGACAAGACAGGAGGAGGTGACGGAGGTCAATTGAGAGGATGTCAACAATGCACTTTAGGAAAGCACGGCGAGAAGCCTGCAGTAAAGCCTGTCACTACCTTATCTAAAGCACCTTTACTGGAACTGTAGACCGCAGGCCGAAGGAGTCGAGCATTGTTATGGCGGTTTATAGGTCTGCAGCACAGAAATGAAAAGAGTCCCAGGAGGAGGAGAGAGGAGCTCCTCAGGCTGGAAACGCTGCCAACACGCGTAGCAAGCACACTGCAAGCACAGCTAAAGGCCTTATTAAGGAATTATTCTGTTACCGTGTCACTTTGTGTTTGATGTATCTAAATGATCGGTTCAATATTAATTAACATCAATGTGAAACACACACCGCTTTACGGCAAAATGTGTAAACGTCTTCTGCGGCACCAGGTGTGTGCAGATGTTCTTTTTTTTGGCGAATTCGCCGCAGTTTTCACACAAGATGAGCATTACAAAGACGAGTGTCAACCTGATAGCCCACATCTCATGTATTAAAGGCTTGGCAGATACCAAAGGATTTGGAGGAAACATATCACGTTGAAAAACACATGAAAACATCTGGGGGCCTCAGCGGATTCACACAGAAGCCATTTTTTAGAGTGAGGAGGAACTATTTTCTTGCACAGACACTAATTTGAACTTGTAGGAAGTGTTTTTTTTTAGAAGACACCCTGAGGCACAGTAGAATTGAATGTTTTTTTCAGCTAAGGTAATGGCCGGACTGTACTGTTTAATCTGTAATGTTTTAGTCTACCTTTAGAGTTGCAAAATACAGATAAGTCTATTAAAAATCTCTGTGATCAGTTATATATAATCGCTGCATGTTTAATACACCTAAACTGGAAGAAAATCTCTGATATTAATATAGTCACATTGTGAGGCCCTATGAAGCTTCTTTGAAATGAGTTCAAATATATATATAAATGATCAAACCCTATTCAATTTAAAAACGGAATATTGGAACAAAGAGCGAAGACGTTTGACTTTAAATGCAGAACATTTGAGGCAGCTGTAAACATTTTTTTCCTAACTGTAAGATCTGCTCACACACTCTTTTGTCTGAGGTGTGCGCGCGTACGTGTGTGTGTGTTCGGCTGAGCTCGCGCTGTAGTGTCTCAGTGGTGTTAAATCCCTTCAGACAGAAGGGTTGAGATCTCCTCGTTCGCTCGATCGTTCGTCCTGCAGAACTGAACAAAGATTTCAGCTCGTTTTTCTGCCTCATGTGTTGGTTTTTGAGCATTCTGGTCCTGAAAGCATCCATGAAGTTCCGCTGAGCCAAATCTTTGATCTAGTTCACATATTAAACCGATTAAAGTCCTCAGAGGAGGGGTGTCCGACATTAACGCAAGTGAGGTGAAAGTAAATGTTAAATATGTTCGCTGCTGAATTTTACGGTTACGGCAGCTGCTATTTTGGATGGTCGCTTTTAAAAGGTCAGCTTTTCCTTTTTTGTACTTTTATTTTTTGATTTGTAAAAACAAATCTGTACTGTAATTATCAGGAAGAAAAGTTGAGAATATGAAAATGTAATGATGAGTTAGATGGCTGTCATTTCTCAATGACAATGATGCTCTGGTGCGTTAACAGCGGCCTCTGGAGAAGGGAGACATTAATATTCCGTTATGTTTAATTAAGTAGAATATTTAGTGGTTTAGTGGTTGAAGACTTTTAAATTAAGCGAAAAAAAAAATCAAAGTTTTGCCATCCAACAACTCTGCAAAACACTTTTACGTTTCATATCATGAAGCAGCTCCGCTTAATTTAGTTTCCCTTTGAATTCTGACACATTATGTTTTACAATGAAATGTGCTCACAAATTAAAGCTAAACATTTCTGTTTAAAACAAAATGCGAAGGTTTCCTTCTCCCTCCTGTAGGTTGGAGTTTTCCCCTCGTTGTCCACCTGATTTATAGGAAAACAATCTTATCTTACAAGGACCGACGGAATCTGTGACCACCTCATGAGTTTAAATCGACCGTCAGAGCTGTTTAATCCCTTCTAAATGTTTGTTTAGCTGCATGAAAGTTATTATTTCTTTTCGTTCGTGGTCCAAATCCAGATCAGCTTTATGGGCCTACTTTCTTTGAGAGCCAACAGTAAACCTGATCACAAGACTTGAGTAATTGTTGTTGAGGGCTGCGCGGTGCACCTGTGAGAGGCTTCAGGCTCTGTGTGTGTTTTCTGCTCTCAGCGCGGTTTCAGGGGCCCAAACAACCTCACAGCAACATCTGTTTCCAATTTGGAGTCCGCACAGACGCAGCGCTGTCCAGGGCGATCACAGGGAGACTTTCACATGTCCTGTAGGTGTTGTCCCGAAAACAGACAGAGGCATCCCACCCTCCTCAGACCGCTTACTGAGACCTCCAGGGCTCCGTGTGAGTTAAATGCGAAATTAGTCAACCCCAATACAAAACCAGCGGTGGAGAGTAACTGAGTACATTTACTGAAAAACTATACTTAAGGACAGTTTTTAGTCATTTATTTCATATTTTCTGCTTCTTTAGGCTGCTTCGCTTTCGGTACAATTCAGAGGGGAATTCTTTTTTATTCACCTGAAAACCTTCGTTAATTTAAAGATTAGGATTTTATAAAATATTAGAAAAGCTAACAAAAGTGATGCTTTACTTTAGATCAAATTACGCAACAATACACAAGGCAGTTAAAAATGAACTCTACCTCGACCGGTTCCAACATTAAAATACTTCAAGCTTTGTTCAGTAACATCAGGCAGCAGAATAAATGTATAAATAAAATATTTAGGCTAATATTACAAACAGTATCGACAGGAACACTTCAGCTGCATGACAACTTTTACTCTGATAAACCTTGTTGATAGTAGCGTTTTTACTCGTAGGAGTAAAAAAAAACAAAAAACCAAGAATTGTTAATTGTAGTAGTGTTTTTATATTACACTGTTTCTGTTAATACTTCAGTTAAATAGTCTATCGGATTACTTCTTCCCCCATTAATAAATCCCCTGAAATAACTGAATAGGCTCCACAAATACAGCCGTCTTATATATGATGATAAAAGGTCTCAGAGAAATTATTACATGTAATGTCATGAAATTTTATTACAAAAATTACATTTATTTATTTAGTAATTAATTAGGCTACATCAAATTACGGTGATGCACTTATTTTTGCAAGAGCAAGTGAAAACTGTTTGAGGATGATGATTCAGCGCATCGCTTCAGTAGCCTACTTGTCCCATCAGTAGTATGACTTAACTCTGCAATGAGGTGAAAATTTACGGACAAAAAGCAGAATGTTTTCCTTGTTTAAGAGACAGAAGACACGTGAGCAGGTTAAAAAACTTCCGTAAGATGTTTTTTTCACTGCATCAGCGTAAAAACCGGACGACTTTCATCAGGACCAGTCTCTCAGGCTCGGTGCGTCTTTGAAATCAGCAGCCAATCTGACAGACAGGAGATGTTTGAAAGCGTGACTGTGGGACTTCGGGCGCGAGGGAAAAACGCGCTTCCTGTCGAATAAAAAGAGCGCAGTGTGCTCGCAAATAAAAACCCCGGACAGCCGGAGCAAGCAGAGGGGAGAGGAACTACAGGAGCTGGGCAAGTCGACCTCTGCACAACCTGGGCGACACACACACACACACACACACACACACACACACACACACACACGCGCGCGCGCGCGCGCGCACCACTTGATGCCTGGATCT
>JAPZDY010000021.1:3712378-3722990 GCA_029783645.1 Ctenochaetus hawaiiensis
CCCCCCCCCCCGCGCGCGCGCGCGCGCGCGCACCACTTGATGCCTGGATCTTAGTATTTCCATCGAGAATATTGTATCGACCTCTTCATCAGTCACCAATAAAGAAAAAAAAAATCAAAGCCACTCATGTAAAGAGAGCATTTTTTTATTGTACCAAGTGCTTAATTACTTCATCTAACCACTAATAAACCCGTTGATTCCTATTTTCTGGGAAAGATAAAACCTTCATCCTTTTATTTGTTTGTTTATTCAGCGATTTTATCCCTTGAAAGTAAAAAAACGTCAGCTTTGACATCTAAAGATTAATTCAGCCACAACCAAAAACAACAAAAACAAACAAAAAAATCAATATATTTTTTTTAAATAAACCCTTATACCTTGCAATCTGTATAAATTATGACATGATTTCTGTTGTAATATATAAGGCATCTCTGCTACTTGAGAACATAACAAAATCAACATGACATGACGCTAGAAATAGACCCAAGACACAAAGGCAACTTCTGTAATAAAGAGGAAAGGACACCATGTCTTCATTTGGAAAAGTCACGAAGATAAAAAACGTGTTGGTCTCAAAGGTAGAGCACAGGAGTGTTAAAATGTTTCCATCCAGGGTTGAACTGACTGATTTGGCTTCAGGCATTTGGGTTTTTCTTCATCAGCTCAATGTCAGCATCCACCATCTCCTTCACCAGCTCCTGCAGAGGGACACCATGGGCACAATCAGGAGTTTATTCCAGGGAAGGGAAAGTCACTTTGTCACTGTTCTTATTTTATGAAAATGACATTAAAACTGACAATATCTGTATAAAAACAAAGTCGAGGCAGCCCTTGTAATTAAAATGTTTTGGTTTTGTTTATTTACATTATGGTTTATATTATGGTTTATGGTAGGACTGCAATTAATGTAGATGACAACTCCCTCTGACACACAGTGGGAGCTTTATCTTGGTGGTATAAATCTAATAATTATGTATAATCATCATCAGCTAGGTGTAGATACAGGCATCAAATTTTGCAAGACTAAAATGTGTCCATTGCGCAGAGTATCAAAAAAATGATATATTGGCAAATATTTGTCTTTTATCGTCAGGTCAGATATGGAGTCTTGTTTGTTTTTTATTAAATCAGTTAATGTCTGATTAAAATTTTACCAGTTTTACACCACATTTTATTTTTTTATTATTTCATTTTTTTAAAGCCTATCGCTTGTGTTTAGACAACCTTACACATTTGACAACTTCTGCGTTTTGTTAAAGGAATATATATTTTTTAGAAAGTTTATTTAAAAAAAAAAAGATTATAATGTCGGTATCATTAACCAGACTCAGATATCATATTAACAGTAACCTAAAAAAATTGAATACATAGTTCTTTAGTCATCAGAGTATATGGTCTTATAATAATATTTTATTTACTCTGTTCTGTTCTCCATGTTTATGCTAACAAGCAAAGGTAAATAAATAAAAATTTAAAAAATAAAGTTAATTGAATCTTTGCTTTACTCACCATATGAATGAGACCACGCATAGCAGTTAAACACAGTTCATAGTATTGAACGTCAGTTGATTTTTTAATATGAGGCTTTGCATTCCTTATTCATATCTTGAGATATAGTGGAAAAATGTTCTCTTATATTGTTATTCTTATTTTTATTAAATTCCATGCCTTCCACTGTGAAGTTTTGCTTAAGAACGTTTCCAATAAAGGAAACTATTTCATATTCCTTTCCATAGTAGGTTCTGAGCAGGCAGACATAAGACATGATTACTCTCTGAGATAAAAGCAGCCTGGAGTTTTACTTGTTGCTAATCTGTTTTTATCAATTGCTTTTTGTGTGCTTTTTGCCTCAATGCATCTTAATGCATTTAATACACTAAACTCAGTAAAAACTGATGACAAAAAGCAGCCTACAACTATAATACAGATGAATTTCTTCATCTATTCAACTCCTTTACAAAGCTATCACAATCCATTTGATACAAATATACATATATGGATACAAATTTCATGTTTTATCTCTGTTACAAACTCTTTTTTTTCAAATATTTTCCTCTACTTATCATTGCATTGCTTGTTGTTTTTTTCTCATCAAATCATTTCATCATGTCTGTACTTGTATGGCAAAATATTCTCACTAACATCATGATATTTATTTTAGCCCTACCAGGCCTGTGCCACGCACCTCAAATGTCACCTTTGGCTTCCAACCCAACTCCTGATATGCCTTGGTGCTGTCGCCCTGCAGGTACTCCTGTGAAAAGAAAGACAGGAGCAAAGGGGGGGGGGTCAGGTCTGATCAGATCTGCTGTCCTCATATAAAGACAAAGACATACTGTATTTTACTCATTGTTCAACATTGACATCTTCCACAGGATGCAAGGGATGAGGGGTGATGATTACTCTCTCTCTCTCTCACTCACACACACACACACACAGTATCCCCTCTCCTGGGGAAAAGAGTGGTCACAGAGTCTCGCTGGCCATCAATCCCCCCTCTCGCTCTCGGCTCCCCACCACTGATCTGTCCAGACAGTCCCAGTCGGTGCCAGAGGATGATGAATTGTGGGACTCTAGTGGTGTAACCCCCAGCGCAGGAACCCCCCACCACTTACCCCCCACCCCTCCGACCCGCTTACACATTTCCCACCCCTGTTGTGTTTTGCATCGGGTTCATATCCAGCTAGACCCTGCTTGAGACCACCAAAGAGACAGAAAAAAATGTTTCTCTGTACGTCTTTTTTGAAAGCTTCATCTCTCTCTCTCTTTCTTTCTCCGACTTTTATTTCCATCTAAGTTGTTAGTGGGATTTTTTCATGTCTTTGGCATCACCCCGTATAAGTCAGAAACACTCATGTTGGCCTCAAGAGGTCTAATAAAACGTTGTGGTGAAACCTGATACTGAAGAATCTCCTTTTTTCAAACAAACTGATACTGTTTGTTCCTTAATCCTGCAGCAAATAAAAAATGACTTAATCTCTCCTTCTATTTACTCTTTTTTTTTTTTTAATCATAACAGAGTCATTGTTTCAGTGTTTTACCCTTTTTTGTTGTTTTCACAGAGGTTAAAATTATAGACACTTTAAGGCCAAAATTGTGTGGACATAATATCATAGCCTACACTCTTCTGGGAATGTTTTCCACAAGATTTTGGAACTTGAATGCAGGGATTTGCTTCAATTCAGCCACAAGAGCATTAAAGATGATATATAGCTGTGTGTTAAGGGGTTACAGTATAACTATGTAGGCTATGCATGTAGCTAGATGTAGCTGACATGCCCCTCCTGAAAAATGTAACAACACACTGTGTAAACGGTGAGTGTGTAGATACCACGTGGAGGCTGAACCAGTTAAATTCTTCCACATCAAACTAAGAAAACTGCTTTTATGTGTCCCTGTCTCTGTGCACAAGGACATTTTTAATTTAAATTAAAAAAGGTCCAAGCACAGACTGCAGGAACAAAGTGGAATCACATTATTGCCTTAAAATATTGGAAGCTGTTGTATTAAATTTCCAATAATTGATACTAAGACACCTCATTTCAACAAAATAGAAGAGTCTAAGACCAGAACTACACAGGCGGCCATACAAAGCGAAAAGAGAGCAGTATTTTTGTCTGACGTTGAACCTCTTGAAAATGTCTTTTCTGGGTGATCTTATTACAGAGGAACGCTCACAGCAGCACTGGCATAGTTCAGCCTTTTAGAGAGCAGGGACCCACATCTCAGAGAGGCTCCACGGCGCTTAATCACACTCTTCTGATTACACACAAAGGCAAGAACACTGAACACACACATAGTGAACAAGTACAGGCTGATTGAGTCTGTGACACTGCTCAGTTTTAGAACGGGGTTCAATTCCAGGTGAGCAGTATTTTTTATTTTTAACTTCACAGGGTGTATGCGCAGTCCAGCAGATGAAAGCTAGGGCCCATTTTCTCCTCCGTCTGTTACAGCAGGACAAACAGCCCTTTCTCATGTGAGCAGCTCTGTATATTACTCACATCCATTTTTGGCTCTGAAGCCATAACTGGAAACATTTTCAGACTAATTACCTACAGCAATGAGACATAATTTATCATGGGGCTGAATGTAATTATTATAGGGTGACTTACTCCACAATTATATTAAATAATCCACTTGCTTCATAATTATATTGATTAAGGTTTGTAATGGAGAACATTTTGTAGCTGGCATAACAGAAACATCAACTGGCCTCGTCACGAACACTAAAGCTAGTCTGAAGTCAAGTGTTGTAGATAAAACATTTTTGGTAGAAACTGAACCTGGTGAAGGATTTGTTGGGGAAAAAAAAAATCTCTGTCCCTTGATGATTGGTTGCTAAAGCTGAGTGGGTGGGTCTTATCTGATATGAGCCTGTCAGGGGCTGATGCCAAAAAAAAAAGGGAAGGAAAAGAAAAGCATGAAAGTTGGCGTCCTGCAGAGGAGCTGAGAAAAAAACATGAAGTAGTCTTTTGTTTGGTTTCTGTCTGCGTCCGTATGTAAATCAAATGAGCTGAAATCAAGGCCAAGCTGTGGCTCAGTGCCAAGTTGACCTAATGCCAAAGGATGACAGTACAAGAGAAGGTCCCAGCTTCCTGAAGCTCAGGTTGAGACCTTAACATGGTATTATAATGCTGTGATCTGTAACTATCCACTGTGAGCTGCCTCAGTCAAGGTGCCATCCATCTGTCAGCCACTTAAACCGAAGCCAGGGCAACTAAAGAAGCTGAAGAGTGTGTTTCCTGTTTGTAGTTGAGCTCCAGTTTGCTCTGGCTCACTCCTTTGCCCAACTTTAACCAGTAAATTAACCAATGAATTGGTCCCCAACGATCAGACTGTTAACACTGTGTATTACGGCAAGACTTTAAGGTTACTAAAGGACAAATATCACAAATGACCTGAAGTGTGGTAAGCAGGCAGCTGGGCTCTCCAACACAACGCTTTGCCTGCTAAGAGTGCAGGCAAAATGTTACGCAGATTCTGGTTTCATTGTTGATCATAAAATTTTACTTCTTGTCAATGCAAAGTTCTTGAAATTCCGCTCATAGTTTAGTCACTTAACACTAAGGAACTGAGAAGTCTGACATACTCTGAATAAAAAGAAATGAAAATGGAATAAATAAGAAAAAAAACATTAATATTTCTTCAGCCTCAAGAAAGTATAAAGTTTGCACTCAGACTGTTACTGCATTGGTACCAATAAAGAAGAACTTATATTTGGGTTTAAGAGGAAGTTAGAAGTGTCTTGTATTATCATCACCATCAAATCACCATATCATCGTCTTTATCATCACGCCTGCATCTGAGCTTGGCAAGGGAACATCTGTTGAAATCAGACTTTTCACTGCTAATTCTGTCGTCTTAGTAGACAACCACACGGTTCAGCATCCAGGGAGGTAAATCCAGTGCCTGGTCTTTCTCAACCAGGATTTCTGCAGGTGACAGACGATCTCACCCTCGCAGATCCGTGTGCACAGTGCGGCTCAGTGGAATAAAAGCTGCTTCCAAACTGCTAACAAGAGGGTTCTGTGGCCAAGTGAACTCACCCCAAACAGAGCATGTAGCAAATAATTCAACATGAACTACTAACAGATGGAGGCACAATATAATCTGCATATGGATCCGATTTGGAACCAAAACCTATGCTTTGGTACATCCTGTTTAAAGCAGCGCTCTGCCCATGTCTGAAAATATGCACCAATGATAATAACATATATCGGTAGAAGAAAGCTGAAAATTAGCCCTGATAATGCGTGTCGCTCACCCTGGGAGCATTACATGCAGTAAAGAGATTAAATGACAACGCTTACTACGCTCACTTACCAATTTGGGCATTACAGTCTCTGGGGATTGATGCGTGTGATGAGCAGGAATTATGTTCAGGAAAACACACATGCAAATTAGTTTCATACGTGAAAATAAGTTGGAAAAATCAAGACAAGAGTTTCCCTTTTTATGATGTCCCTGATGGATTTAAGGCAGGCAGAGAAGTGGAAACACAAAAACATCACAGCTGTGATTCTTTACCGCTATCATCACTGTCACCATGATGGCCATCATCGTCATCATCATCACCCTCTATATACAGTAGTGTGAGCATTTGCAGATTACTAGCTCAGCGTTACACACCATAGAAAAACAAGTCTTTGCTTCTGAAAAATCTAACTTTTCATCAGCTGTATGTCTTGACTGGCCCTCATGCTGCAGTATCCATTAGCCTCAGCGGTTGAACCATGAAACTGGGGCTCTAGCATATATTTAAAATGTTTTGTCAGAATGATAGACTGCAACATATCCAATCTAAAATTGTTGCAAATCACCAAAAAAGGGGGGGGGAGCTAAAATGCTCAACCTCTAACTTCACTTCATCTTAAACAACATGGCAAAATAACCTTAAGCTTTGACTGCATGTTCTTGAGCAGGTAATTGGACTCTGTACCGCCACCGTCATACAGAACTGTGTTGTTTCAATGAACACAATACCTCTACATCACTTGCTAATTAGTGATAAATCAACCAGGAGACTTTAATGGCGATTCAAGTGGTGGTAAAGCTCCAGTGGCTCATTGTGCAACCATGAAAAACGAAGGCTGTAGTCTGGCTTTCTCTCTTGGCCTCTATTCCACTAAGTTACATGGGAAGTTGAAGTTCTTAGTACAGTACAGTTTATAATTTCAGAAACAAATATCTACCTCTGTCGTTAATAGTAAAATGTGAATACCTTGCTATTTTGGCCAAGATGATTTAATAGCTGTTTGGAGACTTTGCTCGTAGGAAAAATGACATCACTGATCATTTGTTCAGATGCTGAAAATGACCTGTTTATGCTAACAGAAAAAGGACCTCCAGTCAGGGTCAGAGGTCAGTGGGCACGTCAGCAGCAGCCACAATTGTGGATAAACCTGAAAACAAGCTAACAGACCAGTTCAGTAATTGTCTCATTTAGGGGCCTTGCACTCCATCTACAATGGCAACGCTGTAGCTTTTTCGCTCCCTTTTTTTAATCATTTATTTCATTCCTCATAAATGTAAAGTTCTGTACTATCTAAATCCACATCTGAGCACTCTAGCTAGCCACTACTGGTGTCCTCCAGTGACACAGACGGAACATAGCCAAGTATATAGGCTAATTATGTTTGTTTACCTCTTTCTTATGGTTGTCCATGCAAACATGTGATTAAAAAGCAAAATATATCTCACCTTTAACAATCAAAGTCATTCTGGTAATATATGTGGAGTCCTATCAGAGGATGCTAATATTGGTAATTTCTTTTAATGTAATAACAAACAGCTAATTTCCCCAGTGAATGTGGAGACCTTGTTGATTATTTTGTTTGATCCAAAGCTGGTTGAGAAAAGCATGTGACCTGAGGTTAATGCCATAACCTTGATGATACAATCTCACACTGAGACATGAAGACTGCCAGTCCCCCCCCCCCAGCTCTACTAAAACATCTAAACTTCAGTGTCTACTTAAAAACTAAATAGCCTACCATTCCCCATGTCTCCCCTCTTGCCTTTTTCCTGACACTTTCCACCCTAATAAAGATGAGAAGCCATAAAAAAATAATCCTTAGAAATGTAAAAATGAGAGACAAATAGAGTGTGATCATGGTCCATAAAGCACACAGGCAGTAAAAGGCTCTCAGAACAGGCATTTAACGCAAAGGAATCCTGCAATCACTGCAAGGCCTTTCAATAAATCAAACCGTACACTGGGGCTGACCCCCAAACACAAAAGGGCCGCACACAAACATGTAGCAGCGTGTGAACACACACACACACAGGCACCTCCAACACTTGTATGTGAGGATAGGCTGAATGCTAAATGTTTCTAAATTGTATTTTTTTTATTTCTCCTGGAAACCCACCCACTTTTGGGAGACAGATCAAACGTTCTCAAGAAAACAACTCTCTTCTCTCTCTGCTCCCTTTCTCTCTCTGAGGGTTGCATGCTGGGAGACTATGATGTGGTTTTGGAAGTCCAGTAGCATCTCTGGTATTTGTACAGTAGTGGACATGAGGCTGTGAATACAGAGACTTCAAAGAATATCAGATAAAGTGGTCGAGAATGTTGTGAGAGTCTGAAGCTCACGGTCTCCATGTCCCCAGCAGACCCAGATGTCCCGAACAGACCCACATGTTCTGATCTTTGACTTTGCTGAGGTTTGGATGGAAGAACTCAACCCCGATCCTGGACTTTTTATACCCAGGATGAACTGCTATTACGACAGTGATGAGGACATAAAGCGAT
Source organism: Ctenochaetus hawaiiensis (assembly GCA_029783645.1). Lineage (NCBI taxonomy): Eukaryota > Metazoa > Chordata > Actinopteri > Acanthuriformes > Acanthuridae > Ctenochaetus > Ctenochaetus hawaiiensis. The sequence continues at coordinate 3,720,636 of JAPZDY010000021.1, forward strand.
AAAGATTAAAAAAACCAAACACAAAAATGCTTTTCCTCTGGAGCCCTGTCAGTGCTGTCTGTCTGCAGTAACATGGAGGACTGCTGCATTCATACTGCCATCAGGTGTGTGAGCTCGTCTAAGTGTGTGCAGGTGGGGACACATTCCTGGCAAATAAAGAGAGCTTCATCACTGCCGGTTGTTCAGACTCGGAGTCACAAATCTGTCACTGGTCAATTTCTAACACACCTCCACCAGCATCGCCTCAACTTATCACTTCCTTTAAAGCACAAAAGGCCTCAGTTTCAGCTGGAGGGAAGGAGGACTGAAATCAGAGACTTATGTAGTAAAGTGCATACCACTGGCTGTCTTTATTGCTTCAAAATTCTGAATCACTGTGCTTACACTGCACTGCAAACCTCACACAATATGCTTTGAAAATAGTCTCTCTACTGCTCTTACTGTTCCCCACTGATTGTATGTATGTAGCTTAAAGCACTGTAATGCTGCTTTCTTTGCAAGGATTCCATTAAAACAGAAGAATGGGATCTCAATGAATTATCTTATTACATTATCTTATCTTGTAACATTTGTAACACCATTAGATCGCATTTTTATCTCACATATTTCTCCTTCAGTTGCTCAAAAGTAGAAAAACAATTTAAGTCTGCACTACCTAATACATTTTTTTGAATCTGTGTTATCCAGCTTTTTATTGATGCTAAATGATATTTTATGCAGCTGCGCTGATCCATCATGTGGGAACATAAAATCTTGCTTGATATATTCAGCAACTCTGGGATGTCACTTGAACTTAAAACAAAGCTGCATTGCTTGGTTTTTATTTCAAGGTGATTGGGGTTGAAAAGGTTAACTGTTTGTGTTCTTGTGTAACATAATTTACAACACATATCAGCGATTTAATGTTGATTTTTTCACCAAGCTAATACAGCATGACTGAAATCGCAGTACTGTGTCTTTAGGAATCCAAGACAGTTATTAGTCACTCCCAGTGACAGGTCAAAGGTCAGGTCCAGTGTGTGTGTGTGTGTGTGTGTGTGTGTTTCTATGTGTGTGTAAAAAGAGAGAGCTGTGTGAGTTATAGCTCAGGTTTCCTTCCCTGACTCCCCATGCAGCTTGGCCTGCACACAATGTGTTAAGTGACCTCTAAGGGGTGGCCCTGTCAACCTGATGAGTATATACAACACACACACACACACACACATGCATGCACACACACGCACACACACTTATACATGCAGTTGGACTGACATGTAAGGCAGCCTCAAATCTTAAAATAGTAAACATTTCAATTTACAGACGGACCGATGCAGGAAACCACACACTCACATACGCACTAAAAAACAACGGGAAGCAATTAGCAGAAAAGCAGGAAAGTGTGAATCTCCACAGGAAAACAGTAAAAGCCACTCACGATGTTTAAAAGCCAAAACATCACATCACAAACTGTCACTTCACGTCATCTCCTTGCCTCTCTTTCCATCCCTCTCTCCTCTGGGCTCGCTTGTGTTGATTGCTCTCCATCAATGCTCATTAAAATTCCTGGGAGAGCCGTGTAATAAATATTTACGCCGCTGAGGACACACTCCACACACACTCCCAGCACACTCGAGCGTCTGGATCTAACTACCGATAGTGTTAAGTGCCCAAAGGCTCTGGTAGTGCTTTTGAGAGAGATCCGCAGCCCACCGCCTGGTTGTATACATGAGGCGTTTACTGTCGAGATAACGAGATGAGGGTGGCGATTTATGGCTGCAAATCATGGTTAAATTTGTGTTTCTTTGTGTGTGCATGTCCATTTCCAAGGATAATCATTTAATGTGTGAATTTTATGGAAATAAAAAGGAAAAGATCGCACATTCACACATCTGGACATAAACACATTTGCAGACACACACACACACACACACTCTCACACAAAGAGTGTAACCACAGAGGAGCTGGACTCCTCACTACTGTTCCACTAAGCTGTTGCCGTCCCGCCCCCCCCTCCTGTATTCTATTATTCCTGCGGACGGGAAGCAGATCATAATTCCTAGAGTCAGCAGAAAGCTGCAGACTGAGAGAGTGTGAGATGGAGGGAGGGAGATAGAGAGAGAGGAGGAGAGGGGAAAAAGAGAGTAAGTGTATGTGTGTGTGAGTGTGGTTGTGGGGGGGCTCAGGTGACTGTTCACTGTGCAGTTAAGTCATTTCTAGTGAAAAGTGAAATGTGTGTTTAGTCTGTTTGCACGTTTGAATAATGCAGTTAGGGTGAAATAGCACTTTGTGCATTAGAGCCAGTGTGTGTGTGTGTGCGTGTGTGTGTGTGTGTGTGTGTGTGTGTGTGTGTGTGTGTGTGTGTGTGTGTGTGTGTGT
>JAPZDY010000021.1:3732559-3749874 GCA_029783645.1 Ctenochaetus hawaiiensis
TAATGAAAAAAACAAAAACATGCTTCTAGAAATTTCTTTTTCTGAAATAACGCAAGTTTTACTTCTTTAATACAAGTCTTTAAGACAGAGCTCAAAGTGGTCTGACTGTTTAAAACATCTTATCAAGCCATTTTGACTTGGCTTGATTCTTTTGTTAGATGTTTGAAATTTTCTTTAGATAACAAAATATTTGGCTTGTTTGTAGGCAAGTTATTTGCAGTCCAGCCCTGCCTAATAACACGAGATATCTTGTGATTCTGACTGCAGTGTGGAATGTCTTAAGAAATGCAAAACTCGTATATATATATATATATATATATCAATGTTCTGTTTGTCTGAAATGAACCTCTGTGCGTGTGCCTGTTTGTGTGTTTCCAAGCTGCAGCGCTGTGGCTGACCACAGGAAGTCCTAATCAGCAGTGTGGTGTGGCTGCTACCTTCCCTTTCCCCTGGTGACCTCCTCCCCACCCCTCTCACTCTACAATAGAGATAGCAGGATCACATTACCGACTCTGCAGGTTAAGGGTCAATCCCATTTTTCAGCCCTCTCTGTCCCTTTTTCCCCTTACAGATATTTTCCCAGAGGTTAAAGCCTCCTGTCACCTAAATTCACATCAGTTCACGCGTGGAGAGGGAGTGGTATCCGTCGGAAACCCTCCGTCTTCTCTCCCACTCTCTCTCCCCCTCCTCCCTCGCCCTCACACCCATTTTAGTGTCCCCTTGACAGACAGTTCTCTGATCTCAGAGACCATTCGCATAAAGAAGTGGACATGGTTAAAGATGTTTAAAACACTGCTAGCCTCTTTGTGTTTTGTGTTGGTGTGTCTCTGTTACACCCCAGTGAAAGTCAGTATTTAGTGCTGCAAAGGCTCAGGTTACTGGGTGGTAACGCTGTGCATGTGATGACCTCCTGCGAAGAAAACCAATCATTTTATATAATACTGCATTTGTTGTAGCAGCTATTTCAGACTTTCAGAGTTTTCAAAAGCTAAAATCCTTTTCATGTTCTTCACAGAAAGCTAGCAACAAGAACATTTGTGAGAAAATATCTTGCTCTGTTATGAAAACTTAGAGATAGAGGAGCACTTTGGTAAGAAACATGCAATCACTGTTGCTTATGCACTAACAGCAAGCTCAAATTTATTACTGCGATTTGTAAAAACCTAACAAATCATCCATCAGGCTTAATAGACTTTTGCTATAGCTTCTGATTGACTTTTTTCTGCTTAGCATTGTCTGATGGTCATCAGTGTTCAAGACCTTCTCAGATGTAAGTAAACTGAAATAATTAACATAATATAAATCTTTAGAATCGAGGAGTGTGTGTTCTTTACTGTATGTTGAGGATATAATCTAAATAAAACTTTTAAATGGAAATACACTCGTTAAAACAAAAGTATAACATACTGAAATCAGTGTCTCCTTCCACTTTATAACTCAATACGTGTGTCTGACTGGGAGCAAAAATCTATGAGTCATACAAGCCACTTAGTACGATATTCACATGGCTGACGGCAGAGCAGTGCTTTCAATCATAGCTTCTATACTACAGAAAACCACAGGCGAACAGAACATGTGCATGTGGGCAAACTGTGCACGAGCGTGCTGTCCCTGAACACAGATCTGCTTTTGATCATGTGGTGATTCCTCAAGTACATAATCCCTTTTAATTACAGTTTGACTCTTGTTCCAACACTGGAGCAAGAGCTTAATGTCACTGAATCTGACAGGTGATAATTTTTCTCAAACACATCCACACACACATGCACACACACACATTGCTGCACACATAAAATCTCTACATGTTTAAATACATGCTTAAAATCAGACAGTCAGATTTACAGCACACTTGTTTGATCTTTTTCCATTTGATTTACAGGACATAGCTCCTTTCAATTTCTTACTGTAAGTTTTGGGTATTCATATTAGTAGACATTCTTAATGTGCTTATTATCATATGCTTGCATATGGGGCTCAGTTTGTGCTGCAGCAGCCTCTGGGATCTGAACCTATTCAATTAAATCGAGCACCTCACCATGTTATCTGTTCTGTTAGTTTGATTTTTTTCCTGTTGAATTAAGATTGACCATCTGGCATGCAGTTTACAAAGAAAGAGAGATGCCTGAGGAGTATGACTTTTGCGTATGACACATAAGCTAATTTTAGCATCTGTAATTCAAATTTTGATACATAAGCAACCACCCACAACTTAACCAAATGTCTGCTACAATTACTGAGAGCCTCACAGCTAAGCTAGTGGACACTGTAAAGTGAAATGGTGAAAATTAGTGTACTTTGTGTCACGATTTACAAATTAAATACTGACTAAGTCTTGGTATCATGTTTTTGGATCAAAATGTCATGGTAAGGAAGCATAATTTTTGTTAAACAGAATAGACAGGGAAAAAAAGAGAGATCAGCTTCATACAGACAGACTGATAGTTGGTGTAAACGATCAGAAAGGAAGTAAGCCATCATCAGATAAGCAGGTCTATGGAAATGTTAGCACAGGCGTGACGAACATGCTGCCAAACAGCAGGGGGAAGCTGTCCTTACCATGATGACACATCAAACTCCACACTTTTACTCAACTCAAAAATAAACAAAAAACAGAAAATAAATTGAGTTCAAAGTTGATTTTTAAGTGTTAAATGTTTTTTGAAGAGAATGCGCAATACTCACTTATAGAGTGAATGAGCATGTACTAAAAGGAGTACTTTTACTGACAGACAGGCCTGTAGAGGACCCAACACACACATCTGATGCATGTCCATGCAAACATCTGTACACACAAACATCTTCATGTTCAAGTCCAGTAACAGTTTTGTCCAGTCACAAAATTTGCAATTTGCATGTTTCTGCAGACCACAGATAAATACATATACATACATACATACATCTCTTTCTCTCTCTATATATGTATATGTATATGTATATGTATATGTAGATGTATATGTATGTATGTGTGTGTGTGTGTGTGTGTGTGTGTGTGTGTATATGTATGTATGTATGTATGTATGTATGCATGCATGTATGTATGTATGCATGTATGCATGTATGTATGTATGTATACATATCATATAATGTAAGCCTACATAAACAAATTTTTTCATCAGAATTTAGGAATGGATGGTGGTGGAGTGGCACTTGTGCATGTCCACTATCACACAGCAGTCCAGTGTTCTACAACACACCAAGGCCATTAGTTTCAACCAAGTAATTTAGTGACCGTCAGGACTTTTTCAGTTTTGTTTTGATGACAAAACCAAGTAATTTAAGTCCAAACATTATCTTTGTCTAATGTTAACCAAATGGTGTTTGTGCTACAGCTGGACTAAACCAGAAATTAAAAGGTATAATAACATAAAATACATAAAATAGGTTTTAACATATCTACAGTTTGGAGTCATGTACAATGCCAGCACTAATTCTGGTGATTGGGTTGGACATACAGACGGAAAGGCAAGTTTTAGCCTTACTTTGTTGCCAAAGAGAAACTGAATGATAAAGCAGTGCAGGCAACTCAATGAAGAGGAAAACTTTGTGTTAATAAAACAGATGGACTCATTTTTGCAATGAAGAGAGAATTTTTCAAAACCTGTCCAAACTCCCTGTCATAACAGATCCAGATGAAAACTCCTCTGTGTCTAGTCACTGATGTTTTTTACATAGAAAAACATGGTAGAAAACCATTACAGGAGAGCAGTTATATGGGCTTTATTTTCCAAATGTGGAGAGATTAAGTCAGTTCAGTAACTGGACTGAAAAACATAAATACCATTTTGGGAAAACTGAATTTCAGCAGACAGTATTAACAACTCTACCAATCAAGACTTGGTTGATGAAGTTTACCAATCTACTTGTTTTAGTCTGACATTTTAAAAAAGTTCCTATTATAAATCATGTTTAAATATCCCCGGAAACTGGCTTACAAGTTCTAATGGACACTTGACAAATTCAAGCTATTTGTGAAATTGTGTGACCACCTCTGCAAACTTGTCTTTTATCATTTTCTGTCATTTTCCATCCTGAGCAGCAGACAGCCTGGCTGTCAGCAATCTTTCCAGACTGCAGAATTCCAGGTAAGGGAAAAGTGAATGGCTGTACTGTGAACCATCTTGGAAAAGAACACCCAATTCCTCCCTAATATACGGAAACCTTTTAAAATAATGCTAATATTTCATGCTTGCTTTGTGTGAAAGTACCATGGACCCCTGCCAAACATCCAAACTCAGCCCTGATAGCCCGTTTTGTATGTCAAGTGTCATAAATTCAGCCAGCAGAGCTTGACAAAGCATGTTCAATGGATAAATCTTGCTGCTCATAAAGTCATTCGCTTCTTTATGTCTGTCTGGTGCTCAAACATTTACCTCAATCCATCAAAGCAGCAAACTGCTGTCAGAACACTAAGACCTCTCCTTACTTTGCATTTCCCCTTATCATTGGCTTCTACTAAGAGGAATCTGAGGAATCCTGGAGCTCTGTTCGCCAACACCCAATACGACAGGGCGAAACACAGGCCCATGCTGCTATTAAAACACAGACTAATTTGTGACACATAAATCGCACAAAGTGATCACAGATGCTGGTGCTAACTGCTGCTGCCGAGAAACAAGAATGGAATAAAACAAAATAATTGACAATGATGTGTGAAGCTGAGCTTTGGGACAATGTTTGTATGATCATAAGTCAAACACTGGCTAACTGCCGACCGCCACCTCTTCTTGTTTTGAAACTTATAGAGTACAGTATAAGAACTCCACCCAGTGAAATAAGGGTGAGTGTGCTGCCTCAGCACTTCTCCATCCAAACGGCTGTGGTTCAGTTAGAGGTCTCACTGCCTCGGCCCCGAGATGAAGCACCTCAGAGAGCCAGCGGTCCTAACCGGCCCCCTGGCTACCACCACCGGCCTCTGACTGACACCACTGCACTGCCAGAGACATAAAGCAGGATAATAATAGCTGCTCATTCCTATCCCTCCCACCAGACAGGCCAACATTGTTCAAAACCACTTTTAACTGGATGATAACTGATGAATAAAGGTGAATACATCAGTCTACAGTGAAATCAGATCTATGAATCCAGTTTAAGATATTTCATGGGTCACTATTTTGGCAGGTCATTGACTCTGTCTGATTAATCTTGTGACAACCTTGTTCTAAAAGCCAAAGAGTCCATTAAAAGGAGGGTTATTGTATGGTTTTGTACATATCTCCTTTCCGAACTTCCGTTATTCTGTTGAAGTTTGCAGTGCTCCAGCTTCCCTGTCATCAAAAACATGGATATGGGGGTTAATTCTTTGGTCAGTGGCCTTGACCAGCTCTAAACAGTGCACTGATTTAGAGCTGGAGTTGGTCCCTGGGTACCCTGAGAGGGCAGTCCACTGTTCCTCTGGGATGTTTTTAATGCAGAGAACTAATTTAATTATGATGTACTCAAAATGATCGTGTGTGACAAAGAATTCTTCTTTTTCCAATACAGTATTTACTAATTTTATAACTTGGAATGATTGCATGTGGAAACATTAAACTTCTCATTTGGAAGTTAATTAATAAAGACAAATGCAAGACTATCAAAATTATCCATTATTTTGAAAAGCAGTGCGAGCTACAAACTATTAACTACACTCTATATAATTTAACAGAACTGTAGCGTAACAACAAGGCAAATACAGAAGGGTTTTAGTTGAGCCTTTTAAAATCTCTGCATTATTATGGCTGTTAATTTGGGATGGATTTGGATAACTTATGCTTTCACCTTTCATTATACATCAGGCAAAAATGTTTTTGATAGTTCCCTTGAAGTGGACTTCTTGAAAACAGGGTCAGATCACCCTCCTTTTGGCTCCAACGCAGTGTGAGGTTTCCAAGTTTGAATGTGATAAAGCAGTTTGGATTGACACTCAAGAATAAAATGTTTACAATCCAAACTGCAGTTCAATAGTTCAACAGTTCCTCTTATTCATGGATCTTGACAACTTTTTCAGGCAATGGGAATCACATAAGACGCGCTACAGGAAATAGTGTATGAGTAGGGGTTTGGTTTGGGAATTCCACATAAAACTGACCTTCTGTGTAAAGAGGGAGCAGAAATGAGGGTGAAAAAATAAACTAAGTGCAGCACGTCTACACTCCCTCCTACAGCTTTTCTAAATAATTTTTCCTATTTTTATCACTGTGAGGTTATCAGGTATGTAATTTTGAAGCAAGATAGATCTGTAAAAGTTTATTGCCTGCGTTGTTTTGTAGACAAATGATGCTTTATCTGGCGATATAGAATTCAAATTGGAGGCTTTTCAGTTGATGATTCTACTCATTGACTGAATGTTCTTTATAGCAGAACTTTGTCTGTGTTTTGCTGTCAACCTGTTTCATAAAATGCTACATTAAAACAGATGAATGATCGCCACAAGAATGAAAATAAGACCTACATTGTAAAAGGAGCTGACCTTCATGAAGAAGTAGCAGCTGATGGGTTCAAGAGTCCCTTGTGCTATGAAAAACCTCTTAACTGGACGCCTAAAGAGAATTCCAACTTAATACTGGGAAACTCTGAAATAGCCACCATATTTCAGGCTTCATTGAGTAGCAGATATTACGCAACAAAACAGGCCAACTGTTAAATCTTCTCTGGGGCACAGGGACAGAAGTGTATGAGTTACTGCCTGCCAGGAGCCATTATGTCAGCAGCACACACATGTATGTGGGTCCATACCTGTTTTTCTCATTGTTAGGATAAAGAATTTGCTCCATAGCTGGATCTGACACTGTGGTTTCTGTAACCCTACTGCCTTTCATTGCGTCTGTGCATAAGTTGTCTATCATTAATATTAACATTTTAAAGTAAAAGAAGTAATTGGTGTGGATTTAAGGTGGGGTTGAGCAGTGGGGTTACACATATCTGCTAAAAAAAACTAAGACCCTTGACAGCAACTCAAACAGAGGTCGGTTCTTCGTCTTCCAATCAGAGAAACTGCTATAGTCATTTTGTGTGTGGAGACAGCACTACAAGGATCCTGGGAGTGGATTTATGAGGTCTGGACCGCCTGCATGGAGTCAAATGAAACCCAACACCAACTCTATTCTTCAACGAGGTCTGAGAACCAGGCACCTCATATCTACTGCTATAAAGACACCTCACAGACTCCAAAAGTGTCAGTATGCTTCAAACAAAGTGCTTGTCACATAGTCAAACAGCATCTGATAAGTGTATTATCAACACAACATAATATTCCAAAGTATTACCATAGTTATCAACAATACCTGTGTATTTCAACACTCCTTTTCTTATCTAAAGTAAACATGACTGAATTCAGCGTCTTAATCAAGGAATTATGATTTGGGATTGAAACAAATCTGAGATTCTCTAACTCCTAAATTACATGTTATTCTTTGTTATTGCATTGTTATTGTTATTTGTCCTCCTCTCTTCTAAAAATCCTACTTTTTACATAGTTTCACTTACTGTGTTCACATTTAATTTTTTTTTATATCTGGCCTACCCTTATTCCTCTTTCTTTTGATCTATGCTGTAGGTTCTCAACTTTGTCTTGGAAGGAGATTCATTGATTAATCTTAATTTAACTCTGTTTCTGAAAAGTGTTAAACATCTATGATAAATATCATTATGTTTTTACATTCTTTCAATTCTTTTTATCACTTTGTCAACCTGTATTTATTCCACCTTTGTGAGAAGTAAGAGTGAGATGTAGTGATAAAACAAGGTTACTAGTTTCACAAAACTGTCTGTTTGCTCAGCCACGTAGCACACAGCAGACTCACTTGGTACAGTACATTATCTTTGTACACTCAAACCCCAATTATTCCCCTTAACTGCTTTCTTAAGAAGTCCTGACATTAAAAGTACACTTCTTTTCCACATGGCATGACAACATCACATATATATTATGTCTCTGCTTGTTGTTCAAACACATCATTGAAAATATATGATGGTTACATTGCATGAATTATTGAAACCACCATGTTTTTATGGCTGCACCCATAACATCATTTGGAAATGTTCAAGCTGTCATGTGCATTTATACACACTTGTCATTTTACACACATTTTCCCACAGATTCATCTGAGTTTTTTATTTCTCGAGTCCTCAAGACCTTGACTAGCAGTTAAAATAAAGTTTTGTGGGTTTTTACAATGTCTGGCTGTACAACAAGTGTTAGCAACAAAGGTCCTGGTTAAAAAGAGTTAAAGAAAGAGTTTATCTGTTTTTGTTTGATTGTATGTTTTCTTGCTCCTTTAAATACCTGGACCAAATATTTCAGTTCTGTCCTGAAATATTCTGGATAAGTTTCTGTCTGAGTCTTGTTGTACATGTAAATAATGAAGAGCTCGGTGCACAACTGGCCACAGGAGAAGAGTTTGCTGGGCTTGGCTCCAACCACCCAGATGAGCGTCGTTGTGGGAACAAGTGGAGCAAACACGAAAAGCGAGTTGAGCTTACTGAAGGTCAGGTATGTGGCCACTTCCTTTCTTGTTGGAAGCCAAGGCAATTAGATATGTTGTGGTCTGTAAGAGGCTGGTACAGTCATAAAACTCAATGGTAACTGAATATCCTCGATAAAAAACAAATAATTTCACCAGTACAACACATGCTTTGACACTTGTTTCTCTTTTAATCTTTGTTTTTAACCAATCAATGTTAAAAAATATATATCTATATATATCTCGTCTTCATCCCGTGCGCTATGCCATGTATTTTAAAAAATCCAATAAAAATGAAATCATAAAGTTTGAAGTATTTTGTCCCTGTGCAATTTCTTCTAGATTAAGGATATTCTTTAAAACACAAGTCAGGGGTTGACTAAGGTGAACAATGAAAGCTGACACTGATTAAAAACTATGTGCACATATTAGTAACTGAGGACAGAATGGTTGGTGCATACAAGCAATGATTACAAAGAACATATAAAAGAGTTTGCTGCTTAGAGAGCAAGTAGTAAAGGCAAGTCAAACTCAATAATTTAGGACAATTTCGCAAATGGAGTACAAACAGCAAAAAACCTCAGGAAGAGCAACAGAGGAGGGATCCTCTTCTAGGATGGAAAGACATGCAATAAATGTCATGTGTGCAAAATTTATCAAAATAGCAATTAGGTTTCAATAACAGAAAAATCTTCTTTTACTTACTCTGTTTTTTTTTTGTACATCTTAGAAAAAAAAGAATGTGAATGATTATTTGGGTGTACTGATGTGAGGGAAATTTGATGTCCAGTTTGCTGAATGAAATAAAAATCCAATTAATAGAATTCTAAACTTAATGTTGTGGTGACTATCCTTTTCATTAGTTATAATGACTAATGACGCTAGCTTTAACTGTGGGTAAATTCCACCACAGTGATGTCATGCTCTGTTCGGTAATGACAAAGCGTTTTGAATTTGCTATTGCTCTAACTTGTGCTTTTGACAGGCCTCTTCTCCAAGCCAACCGTGGCTGAGGCTCATGGGAACTTTATATTTTAGACCCATCTGCCAATCCAAATATGATTCTCACAAAGAAAGTTGAAATAATTAAAAGAGGTGTTCATTGCATAGACCTTTCAAAACCAACTGTTTGAAAAAGGATTTGTCTAGCTAGCTGGCAGTTTTTTGTCTTCTGTCCACCTTTGTTCAGTTCAGGCCCCTGTGGGAGTAATCAAAAGACGCCTCTATGAGACTGATGAGATCACTAACTGAAGGACTGAAGGCAGGTCCAAACACTTCATCACAAAGCCCATGAGGAATGCACTCAACATTCAACACAGCGATGATATCAAACTGTGCCAGAGTATGCTGTGGTGGAATCGTCCTTTAAACTCATAAGTTTAATGATGCAAAACATTATTTGGTAACCACATCAGTCAGGTGTGTCTTTGTAGCATGACCCAAACAGGTGGGTTGACTCTGTGCGCCAACAGCCATGAAAGGTTACCACGACATCGGCCGTCTTTATTTCGCTGGATCAGTGGAACTATTGTCTGAAGTTCTTATGACAGGAGTGATGACGTATAGGAATATGCAGTAGAGTGTGTTTCTGGTGAATTCGTTACGCACATCTCGCTTGTGGAATGACAGTCATCCGAAGCAAGAAGGAACTTAAGAATCGAGACTCACACTCGCACACGTACTCATGGAGAGGCAGTTGACAGATACTGAGGTGTGGTGTGTCAACAGGGCTATTTTTAGGTCCATGTTGAAGCTTTGATTCTTACCTGCAGCGTGAATAAAGAAAAAAAAAGGAACAGGCAGGGCAACTGCAATGCCAGAATCTTACGGATATGAATGCAACCTGTATTTTGCCATGTATCATTTAATGCCAGTTTCTGTTGGGCTCTAAGAATTGTTTCTCCGCTGCATTGGGCCCAGGCTTTTCTCTCTTGAAGTTTGCGTGTAAAAATGAGAATTCGCTTTTAAACAGTAAAGAAATGTGTAATTTAGAATCCAGAGAGAACTCTCACTGCCAATAAATAATGAGCAATGGCACCTCTCAGCTTGTGTATGATCTGATGCAGCGGCAGGATGTTGCACAGGGTCACAGCAAAGATAAGAGCAAGATTTATTTGATCAGTGTCTTTCCTCTCTTTGCATGAACACAAAGATAAACATTTTCTGATATGACAAACTGTGTGTTTTAGTGTGTCTGTGTATGTGTATGCAGCACATAGTCTGCACTGAGTCACACAGGTCTGTGCAGCAGCAATGGTATGTAGCACTCCTGCTTTTTACCCTTGTTTTTGTGCTGCACAAGAATAAACTTGCATTTTAAAACAAAGGGATAATCAATCATGTATTGACAGTATATGACTGCACTGCAGGGAATGTCTGTACGTGACTCTAACAAAGCCATTTGTAGTTTTTAATACATGGGAACACCAATGGTGACTCCTCTCTGTCAATCTCATCAAACCACAAAGAATAACAACATCCCATTCATGACATTTAACTGCAGTAAAAGGCAGTGTGGTGATCATGCAGAGATCTTGTGCTAAAATTATTTGTTTAAAAACTGGCAGAAAATAACACTGCAACAATTTTCACAACTGATTAATCCCTGAAGTCATTTATCAAGTCTAAATGACAAATTTTATTGATTTCTACTTCTGAATTTGAAGATGTCACTTTCTGGGAACCTTCTGTTCTGGGAAATGCATTTGAAATTATTTTTGTTATTAGAAAAGATTATTCATAAGAAAGACTGTAAAAATAAACAGCTCCACCTTGTAACTAAAGCAGTGGTGCCTCTTGGTTAGCCTACCAAGAGACTGATATCTTGAAGGTGGAAATCTGTACAGATACCATGGAAGATATCATGGAACACTTAGGAGCTACTATGCTGTAACTACAAGCATTTTGCGCTGGGAGCTTGCTGTTGCCACAACAAAATCCTTATTATGGTGATTCTGGTCATCTAAGAGGTGAAATATTTGTGGATTTATTTGGGAAATTTGAGAGCTCACTTATTTCCCCTCAGTCCTAAAAAGGTCGTAACTTTTTGTCTATAATGTAGTGACCTCTATAAAAATGATCAAAACAAAAGGAATACTGTTACTTGGTAACTTTAAAAAATCCCAGCTTCAATCGATAATCAGTCCTGGCTCTCTAATTGAAGGATGATGTTTTTCGATTCTGGTCTCAAGAGGTGGTGGTAGGTAATAAAAGGGGCCTACTGTCATTTTTTCCTCTTAGAAAAGGAGGATAAACCTCACCTGGAAGGGCATTCCTGTGTCGCTGATAAACGCTTATTGCATCACTATGACACAGATAGAAGTGCAAAAGGGCACAAAGGGCGAGGAGGTGTGCTGAGACAACGACAGTGGAAGAGTTATGCGAGCAGTGATGGGACAGAGAGAGATAGAGACAGATTGAGAGACAACTTCCCATTTATCACCACTTCTCCTCCGCCTCTGCATGAGATGTTGGACAAAAACTGCAGAGCTGTCACTCAGCTCGCAGCAGTTTATTCCCTGCGGTGACACATGAACTTGATGATAGCCACGCTGCATTAGCACCAACGCACAAGTATGCACATGCACATAGACACACACCTATGCAAATACATGCACGTGCTCACTTGGTCTACATGAACATACAATGCTTCAAGTGCTAGCAGAGACAAATTGGGATCTGCAATAAATATTTCAGGTTTGAGCTTAAGTGCCAGAAAAGAGAAAAACTGAGGTCTCAAAATGAGATGCAATGCAGGAAACACTCATACGAATGTGGAAACATTAATGTAAACCTACAGAAATGTTGGGGTGGCGAGGGGAAGTTGACTCAATTTTATCTGTTGAGGGTGCTCATAGTGTAAGAGATGCAGTATCTATTTTTTTCTTGGGAGTTTGATGTACATTAAAAATTAAAAATCAGGAAATCTCAGCTTTTGTTGAGCAATTCTGATTCCTTTTTTAAAAATCTAATTATAAGACCCCTAACTATACTGTACAATACTACATTACTGCAGTGCCCCTGTTTTTGCTTTTGTCTGCTAAGTGCTCCTTTATATTATAGTATATTCTGCACTGACTTATGATGTAGAAACTATGTTGTAAAGAAACCATTCACAGGCAGCAAAACACACGCACACGCCTAATCACAAGATTACTCATAATTCATCTATTAACTGAACTAATTCAAACACCTATTGTGAATTTTAGCACCTCTTTAGTTTCCTTTGTGAATCACGTGGATTAAATAAAGAAGGATCTCACACAGAGCCAGTGATCATTTCCAGCCCTGTAAATCTCTCAACAGTGTCTAAACACAACTGTGAGAACCAGACAGAGGAAACTATCTGCTCAAACTAGAAATATTAACAGCCACGGTACTGTATATCACCTGGCAACAAAAACTAATCACAACTATTAGAGCATAATACACTGAGACACACCTTTGCAGAGGCTCAGGCAGAGGCTGCTCACCTGAGCCAAACCTCAGAGCTGGCAGAAACCCACAGGCTGACAAGTGTGACTGACAGCTCCGCAGAGCAAATACAATAGCAACAAACAGCTGCCATGACAGTTGGATCAGTTTGAAACTTACCTGTAGTCTTATTCAAAACAACCCTGACAGCTTTCAAACCGCACGTCTTTCCTTTTCACACGTGACTGTACACGAATAATGTTGGTTGCTTTATTTTTCTTTTTTAACCGGCGCGTTTTACATCCAGCAAACGTCTTCCATGACCACAGACATACTAACCATCACCTCTGCAACTCTCAGGAAATTTTATCCCAAATATACACCGGCAAGTGCACAGCTGGGCACAAAGAAACACACACTTGCACCACATGTTATGCACACCTGCATAGTTAACCCCCCCCCCACCCCCTTCTGGTTGCTTGCCTGTCCCAAGGGGCTGGGGAGATAAATGAGCCCATGTCAGACACACACACACTGACAGGGATAATGATGAATTACATGTATATTAGCACACAGCCTAAGGACCCCCCTCCCCACATACAATCACACGCACGCACATGCATGCATGCACACACAAGCACGCACACGCAAACACACACATGCACAGTCCTTCTACGGATCCAAACCTTCTTGTGCCCAAACAGCAAACAACAAAAGAGCCTGAGTCAGCCAAATTCTTAATGCACGCACACACACTTGATGACAGGTATTTCCACTTCAGGAGAGTCACAATGCTGAGCTGTGAGCCCAGTGTCAGTCATTTCCCGTCTGAAGGGGTCAGAGGTTAAATACTCTTCAGTCTCTTAAAGCCCGACCACAGAAATAAAGAGACAGTGAGACAGAGCAGAGGAATCGCCTGCTGCAGCTGAGCCCTGCAGTCCTTCCCTCTGAGTAACATGTGTTCCAAGTAACAGAAACTGCTTGTTATTCATGCTCGTCAACAGGAAAACTGGGAAGTCAGAACCTTTTTCACTTAGTTGGATATTGTGATTGGGATTTGTTTACACATTTTCTTTACTTAGAAACTCTAGACAATTCTTAGACTATACTTCAACAAATTAATATCCATTTTTTAAACGTATTCAGCATCAGAATCCTGTCTTTCTATGGTTCCGCAAACATGAATAACCTTTAGATCCAAGTCTGACCTTTAACGAAAAGTAAGCAAAGAGGAAATTCATCTCAATCACAGCAGATGGGTGAGATGGGGTGAGTGGGGTTAGTGTCGGGGGGCTGGAAAAGACCTAAAATGCAATTCTTTTTTATCTTGTTTACACATTTATGGTAAATAGTGCACCACATCTAAAGAATACAATTACAAAATAGAGTCAGGTGAAAAATGACATGACTTAAGTCTAGTCACAGCTAATGTCACGCAGTATTAGAAAACAACGATTTAACCACATCAATCAGTTCTGAGTTTTTCTCGGCAGGAAGAGCCAATCTACTCACAATGAAGCCAAATCAATCATGAGCCTGTGAATTTAACATTTTATCCACCTACACTAGTAGTGTTTCTGCTCAACAAACAGGATATGTGATGGCACAACTGTTTCCTTTGTGCTCCGTTTTAATAGCAGCAAATGTGGTTTTTAAGAGAGCATAACTGTGAAATTTCAACCTCATCTTGTTTAGACCTTCAACAATGCTTCTGAATGCTGTAATGAACATATAAAGACTCATGCATAAGTTTTCTCTAACTGCAGTGATCAACATCTAATGAGTGAAACTTGGCTCACATGGATCAGATTTCAAGCTATGTTGAGCCAAGTCATTTTATCTTTATCCTCCTGAATAACTTCCAAAGTAATAATAACCCTAATTATAGATTAATAGTTATGGATCGCATGGCAATGTACAGGGGATTTTTATTAATATTTGGTCCCTTCATCTTTAAAAGGTTGTTTAAATGAGACATCTGGCATCTCATAAATTCACAAACAAGTTCTAATGGAAAATCATTTTTAAGGACCTAGTTTTGTGCTGTCCTAATAAGGGCTGTAAGTATATGTTAACCTGCGCTCTATCATAACTGCAACCTTATTGATAGACTGGGTTTCCTGATGGATTCACAAACTGCATTTCATTCCTATCAGGTGACAACACATTAGGAGGGCATCCACACTACAAGGATATGCTGTCTGTTTGTAGATGTATCACAAAAGCCCCTGTGACAGAAAGTGACCTTCATGAATCTGACCAGTGTCTACTTTTCAGTGTGGAATCAGGGTTAAGACCTTGAATGAATGAGTCAATGAGTACAAAAAAAAATGCCGGTCCCAGGTGTGTGACTGCTGCTTCCATCACATCAACAGTCAGTCAGCAGGGCCTCCCCGCTAATCCTCCACCATCACTCAACTGGATCTCAGCTCTAATCTTGCCTGGCCAAAACTCAGCAGAGGGGAGCTCCTGGCTTTAAACTGAGAACCTGACAGTTAATCTCAGCCACAACACCCCAGAGTAACCCTACACCCTCCCCAGGGAGCAGCCACAATACCTTTGGGCCACACTGATGAGAGAAAGACCTCCTGAATATGAGAGACACTTCACACCTAAAGAGAGATGGAGGGGTAATACGATGGCTCATTTCTTAGTTTGGATGCCCACAGCTGTTACAAACACGGGTGCAGGCACAGCTAATGAATAAAGACGCGCATAATTTTCTCCTGCCCTAACAAAGTAGTTGAGTGAGTCAATCAAAACTTTCTCAAGGTTGTCGCCTGAATATGAGCACCCATTCAACACCAACTGGCAGGATGCAGCCTACATTACTCCTAAAGAGGCAGACTGGCTTGTTTCCAGCTGTTTAAAAGCATACAATAAGCAGCCCAAGGTTGTCAGCTGGACCCCTTATGGCTGATAAGTGTATGATTCCAGACACAATGACCGGCAATCAGATACATGACGAGAAAATATGTTACATTCATGTTAAGGTCAGATGTAAGGAACAGGAAATACGTGCTCTGCTGTTTCATGAATTATATTTAAATGTATAAATTACATGTTATTATAGTTAACCAACTTCATTCTGCAGGAGTAACTGCAGTTTGTTGATACAGTCTGTATTCTTGCCTGATTAACTGACTGGCAAGAATACAACAGGAGTAATTTGTAGACAATGGGCTACAAATATGCAAAATTATCAGGATGGTACTGTGAGTTATCATTCATTAAGAAAAGAGGACGTTTGGGATGCAGTTGTGACAAAAAAAACTTTTTTTTTTATTTTACTTTTTACAAATGACTAAAGTCAAATGTACAAATGACAAATATAAGAATCATAGGGGTCTGTCAGTTCTGGCCTCACTCAAGGCAACAACAACAACCAACATAAACACACACACATAACAAGGACGTCAGCTGTCAACCCCGCTGTGAGTGTAGCCTGTGCAAAAGACAGAGCTGAGGTGTCATATTCATTACCCTTCATCAGCCATAAAATAGAATATGGACGCAAACAAAAAGCACACAAGCACACAGAGAAACCTGACTCACCACTTCAGTAGGACGGAAGTATTTTAGGTCCACCGTCACATGTATCGTCCCTGTCTCCTGGCAACGGCCAACTTCATTCTCATCCTTCCCGTCCCACCTGGAAAGACACAAATCCTAAGAAGAAGAAGAAACATTTTCCTACAGCTACTGGAGGTCCAGCTGTCCATTCTTTCCTCTGTCTCCTTGTTTCTTTAACGTCTTGTGCAGACAAAACATGTCACCTGCTTTTTTCTTAAGTCATCACAGCAGGCATTGCGACCAGTGACACACACCCTCACCAACATTTCAGTGTCTGTCGGGGGGGGGGGGGTGAACGAGAGGTGAGACAGAGGGGGGGCTGTGATGCAGCATTGAACAGGAGACAGAAAGTTCCACTATAAAGACTCTTACAGCTATGTAACTTAAATCAGTGCTGTCCTTATCTATCAATAATCTATCGTTCTGTAATGGCTCTGTTCAATCCAAATGAATGTCATTGTTTATTACATAGAATATTAAACTCTACTGCCTACCTTCTTTGGTTGGACTGTGCTTAAGCAAAGTTAAAGGAAAAATTCGTCACATTCCATCAATCAATGTTGATGGTAGATGTATCAATTGAGGCATTAAATTCCTCAGTGTACGCTATACTGATCAATAGAGCTGAGCTCTGCTGCAAAACTTGTTGTTCTTCTGACACCAATGATGTAGTTTGGCTTAGAAGAGAATAACAGGCTATTTTAGGCTGAGTAGCCAGGGGGCATGCTGCCACTCAAAACAAAGCTTAATCTTGTTCGTTTCATTTTGCTCAGGTGGCGCTGACATCAGAAACTTACATAGAGCGCACTCTGGTACATGCAGGCACTGATGGCACAGCTACATGAGCAGCAGAACTCTGAAGTCTCGGGCAGTAAGGCGAGGGCTACT
>JAPZDY010000021.1:3759717-3790380 GCA_029783645.1 Ctenochaetus hawaiiensis
CACACACACACACACACACACACACACACACACACACACACACACACACACACACACACACACACACACACAGACTGACATGCTAGTATGCACAGCTAACTTTCCCAGGCTCCACCTCAGGGAGCACACATCATCCAAATGGCTGCTATGGAGCTGTGATTTTTAGCAGAACAGCTTTTTTTTTCCTTTTACCGAGCCCCCTATTTTTAGAGATGGCTGAAATTATTAAACCCCTTGCCCTTCACCCCCTCCACACACACATGCGCTCACTCTTCATTCTCCTTTTCCTCCTCCTCCTCCTCCTTTCCCCTACGCCCCTCCTTCTTCTCCTCTCTCCTGTTGTGTTTTGACCAAAAAAGTCAGAGACTCCAGCGTTTTTCCTCGTCAGACTCAGACTGTCTAGACGTCAAGTCGAAGACAGACGAGGCTATATTTACAGTCTGACTTCACCCTGAACACAGAGACACATGCACACGCTGCTGTAACACAGCAGGGGGATGACGCAGGGACGACCGCACCTCTGCGTTGTCTGTTTCACTCTGACCATGTTGTGTTGGCCAAGCCTCACAGCAGTGGTCAACCTCAGAGGATGCTCTGTCACAGACAGCAGTCTGTTACCCCGAAGAGGTCACAAGTCTGACAGATGAGGGAGATTTCAGTTGATCAGAGTGAGTCCAAAATATTTATCCACACAGTGCTGCTTCTGGTAGGTCCCTCAAGTATTTTAAATCAAGACTCTGGGAGAAGGAGGGGAACAACTTGGAGGAACACACCAGCATCTTAAAGGTTTGTGTTCCCTGGGCATTTTTTTCCAACAACATCACTAAAAATAACTATAACACTTAAACAGAGCAGATAAATCAATTTCACCCAAAATCTGATGTTTCTCTGCAGTCATGTACACACCGCTTGAGCTCCAGACAAATTAGTATAACTACTGTATTGCTCATTGTGCTTGACTGACATCCCTTGCTGCCGTTTCTTTTGCTGCACCTGTTTAAGTGGGACATCTTACACTTCTGCCATTCTTATCAGTATACTTGTGACATGAATCTAAGCCTAACACTGTCCATTTCCAACCTGAACAGAGGTCTAATCATCCAGAATAATTGAAAACTTCCTGAAAAGCCTACCAAAACGAGTAGGAACATATTTTCTTTAGAATGACACATGTATACTTGAAAGGCTTGTTTAGGGGATTAGTAAAGCAAACAGAAAGGCTGCACTTTTTGGAACTTCTGTCAACGACAGAAAATCTCTCTTTTAGTGAGCATTCAACCGTCCAAACTGGGCTTTGTGCAAGAAAGGAAGGTAAACCATACTTCACCAGTCTATGGCCTGTTTGTGAATGGACTTCAATATAATGAAAACTGAAACTGTTTATGTGTTAAGGAGTATAATAAAATAACATGTTATACAGGAATAAAAATGAATAATCCAATGGGTTTAAATATTTTTGCAAGATTTTGATGGAGCACTAAATGCTAAAGCATTTTTAAAATGTGTAGGGGACAGAATAAGCCAACTCTTTTTTCTAAGTTTTTATTAAAAACAAGTTACTGTTGCTGCTGATGAAAACATTAGAGGATGATGCATTAGAACATTATCTTACAGATCACAGAAACATGCAGACAGATATATTCAGATAAAGTAAAAACCTGTTGTAAAAGAAAAACAAAATTCCTAGTCCACTGAAAAATTATGTTCATGCCGTCAATCAAGCCTGCACCCATTCCTTCGATACTATCGGCCTCTTTTTACATCTAAACATAGCCCCATGCTCGGGGAAGTTCAAAAATTCACGCACACACACAGTCAGGCACACACACATGTGTGCACATGCACGCACACCAAGGCCCACACACGCACACACATATACACAGAAACATATGAACTTGAATATGACCCCTGGCTCTATGAACAGTAAGTCCTCAGTAAACAATCTTTCCATGTTTTCACCAGAGAAAGGGAAGGGGTCATTCACTATTTAACCCTAAAACACACACTGCAAACTACGTAAATCGTCCATGCATGCGCACACACATAAATGTACCATTATACACACAAACTTCAAGCGCACACACACAGGTTGGGCCCAGCTCCATGTAATGTGGACAGAGCTGCTGATTCATGGAGTTTGGCGATAGCGTCATTTTTACACCGTGAGAACATGAGAAACACATTTCTCAAAGGAGCCTTCTCATTTGCTGTGGGTGTGTTACCATTTTTGGGTGAAAGGGGGGACAGGAATACACACACACATACACATATACACACATACACTGACACCAGTTAAGTTAGTTAAATATAGTAGCTACATGCTAATCCATCATACCCAGGATATGAATAGGCAGAGGCTAAACAGGACTGAGGCAGAACGGGATGTGAAAGGTGTTTAAAATAGTCACTTCAGCTTTATTTAACATACTGTAACCAAGTGTCACACACACACATGGACACACATGCATATGTAAACACACATGCTCAGCCATCAGAGAGAGGGTATCAATAGCAGAGGAATGAGTGATTCTGGGCCAGAAAAGCACTTTATTTATTTTGCCCTCTTTGAAAAGGCAGGAAGAAAAACAAACATCAGCAGATGGAGGAGAAAGACGTGAATGCTGCCTCTGGACTTAACGGACCCACTGACTGTTTGGATTTAATTCTATATCTCTCACCATGTACCACAAACTGCATGCAGAAAGCAATATCACAGAATTTACTGCCTAGAGAGGAAAAAGTCTGCACAGTGATGGTATATAGACCATAAACCTTTTTGCAAAAGGGACTGGTGGACCTCAACAGAATGGGATGTGAGCAGGGCATCCACGTATAAGTTTTAGTGGTGGAGCACTTGGCTGCTTAAAGGTGGACTGTGCAAGTTAGAAGCTTATAAACAAACAAGAGGGAGCTCTCAATGTAGGAAAAGGAGGTCACAAGATCTAAACCAACTCTTAGATGTTCTTTAGGCTTACCTTAAGATTGGTCCATATGTATATACTGGTCATGTTTACTAGAGAATACACTACCTCTGTCTCTGTACATTTCTGCTGAGTTGGTCAGATTTCATTTGCAATGGTTGAAGTTTAAAGATAAAAAATAAATGAATATAAATAAAACTATGTTAATTCATGACATCTTCAAGCCTTTTCCTCTGTTTTTACAGTTTGATTGAGGGAACTTAAGTGGCAGACTTAACATATTCTACTTAAAAGGCACTTTGAAGCCAAATTTGTAATTAATTTTTGTTTATTTAACGGGGTTGTGGTTAGCCTTTATAATAACTCAAGCTTTTATAAATAAGTATTTTATTCAACTCAGAAATTATTTTTGGTGAAAAGGCCTCCCTTGACACCTTTAGTCAGTGTAAAAAACACATTATTGCTAAGTTAGCCAATCATACTGAGTGCTCTCAAAATCATTTAGAAGGTGGTTTAATGTTGCTTCTCATCATCTCCCTTGACCTTAATGATGGAGTGAGTGTATTTTGTCTTTTATTTAACAGAGACAACTGCATCCCCTGCTGAAGTTGATGTGAATAGTAAATAACATAGGACAAACTTTCCTATGTGTTCTTTTGTTCATTTATTTGTTTGTTTGTTTTTTTTATTAGTGGTGTTTAGTTTGAACTATGGGAGTTGCAATATTTTTTGTCTTTCAGTGACATCAGAAAAAAGGTATCTGAATTGGAAACTAGGATCAGGCGGATCAGATGAAGAGCAGAGCAAGTTTTGTTAGTTTGTCCAACAAATAAGAAGAAAGGACAGACTGTGTAGAGTCAGAGTTTCAATAAAAGTAAAAAAAAAAACAAGAAAAACTGAGGAGGATATTTCTTTTTCCCCTTCTAGAGGTTTTAAGTGAGAAACCAGAAGCAGTGAAGACAGTAAGGGGGTGGAGATGTAGCTGAACTGGTGTCAATCTAGGCTACCTTTGTGAATTGAATTTCCAGACTGCCTCCACAGGTGAAGTTTAACTTTGACCCAGAGACACGTGACCCCTGACCTGCAAGGCTGAAACCAGGAGCAGCACGGCTCGAGGACTCTGTTTCCATTTTTTCTCTGCTTTTTGTCTTTCACTATGAACAATGCGTCCTTATCTCCCTACAGCTGCGTGTATGTGTGTGTGAGTGTGTTAATGTGTGTTTAAATGTCTATGTCAGACTCAGTCTCTCTGCTTAGAATTCGCTTCCAGCCGCTGTGATCTCATATGAGATGTTATCAGCCTGTTTACTGTTTCCCTGCTCCCCTGCAGCCACTATATTGCTTACAAATTGGACAATCAAGAGCAGGTGTGTGTATGAGATATGAAAGTCTGTGTATGTATGTGTGTGTGAACGCATAAAACAACCCAGCATGAGTCTCCCTCTCTCCCTTCTCGTCAATTCTTGAGTGCAGGTGGAAGAGTACTTCCTCCCCTGGTGAAAGCAGCACATGGACGCTCAGTCTGTAAACTTAAACGGCATTCAGTCAGATATTTAAGAAAGCTGTTCATGTATTTATGGAAGTGCAGGGGCCACGGGCCCTCTGCAGGCTGCCGTCCTAACAAGGGCCATGTTGGACTGATTAAGTAGTCTGGGAAGGACTGCAGGGCAGTAATAATTTGACACTAACAGTTTGAAGCACAGTTTTTACACTGAAATGGAAAAGATAATAAAAATTTCTTTACATGTGGGCATCATTTGCTTTTTTTCTTTCAATATAGTCAAATAATCAAAGTTCTGACACAAAATGTGGAGAGAGAATAAGGAATGACTTGCATGAAAATTCATACCTGATTTGGCAGTTTTTTTGGTGTGTACCTTTTTGCAAAAGGGACTGGTGGACCTCAACAGAATGGGATGTGAGCAGGGCATCCACGTATAAGTTTTAGTGGTGGAGCACTTGGCTGCTTAAAGGTGGACTGTGCAAGTTAGAAGCTTATAAACAAACAAGAGGGAGCTCTCAATGTAGGAAAAGGAGGTCACAAGATCTAAACCAACTCTTAGATGTTCTTTAGGCTTACCTTAAGATTGGTCCATATGTATATACTGGTCATGTTTACTAGAGAATACACTACCTCTGTCTCTGTACATTTCTGCTGAGTTGGTCAGATTTCATTTGCAATGGTTGAAGTTTAAAGATAAAAAATAAATGAATATAAATAAAACTATGTTAATTCATGACATCTTCAAGCCTTTTCCTCTGTTTTTACAGTTTGATTGAGGGAACTTAAGTGGCAGACTTAACATATTCTACTTAAAAGGCACTTTGAAGCCAAATTTGTAATTAATTTTTGTTTATTTAACGGGGTTGTGGTTAGCCTTTATAATAACTCAAGCTTTTATAAATAAGTATTTTATTCAACTCAGAAATTATTTTTGGTGAAAAGGCCTCCCTTGACACCTTTAGTCAGTGTAAAAAACACATTATTGCTAAGTTAGCCAATCATACTGAGTGCTCTCAAAATCATTTAGAAGGTGGTTTAATGTTGCTTCTCATCATCTCCCTTGACCTTAATGATGGAGTGAGTGTATTTTGTCTTTTATTTAACAGAGACAACTGCATCCCCTGCTGAAGTTGATGTGAATAGAAGATACTCTTTCTTTGGTATAAATTGATTCTGAGAAAACCTGACCTGGGACACAGTGAAGTCTACATGGCAATCAGTGTCATTAGGGCATGTAGTCACAGGTCTCAGGTCTGTGTGACAATTTGTTCATACTCTTGTGGATTTGAAAGGATCTGCTTGATCAAGTGGAATCACTACAGGATATGAGGTTTTAGGAAATCAGGGCCCAGGTTAAAGTGTTCACTATTACATAACAGATTTGGAAATTTTTTACAGATATTTAAATAATTTGGAAAATAATAACCATCTGTTTCCCAGGTGACTGTGTTTTTTTTTTAAATAAAAGGTTTTTAACTTTGTAGTTGAAGCAAATGAAAGTTTCTATGACTGTTTTTCAGAGGACATCATTATTTTTTATTGCTAGTTCCCTCTCTGTTAGGTCTGTTCAGGTCCACCAAATTAGGTCTAATTATTGACAAGTCTATTTAAAACTGCTG
Source organism: Ctenochaetus hawaiiensis (assembly GCA_029783645.1). Lineage (NCBI taxonomy): Eukaryota > Metazoa > Chordata > Actinopteri > Acanthuriformes > Acanthuridae > Ctenochaetus > Ctenochaetus hawaiiensis. The sequence goes on from JAPZDY010000021.1 coordinate 3,765,762, forward strand.
TGACTGTGATTGGGTACAATTTGAATCAGGGATATAATCTTTTTTTATTAATTTAAGTTCACTGGTTTACCCCATTAGGTTCGACATTTATGAACCGATCCAAACTTTTAAATCATTGGCAAAGCAAGATGGTCTTGAGTTTATCAAGGCCATTTATTGGGCATTTTGCATCTGCTTTTAGTATTTGTGTGACTTTCCTAGAGGTGCACCATTTTTTCCACTTCTTCAACAATCTTATTTCAACTACATTTCATACTGCAGTTTATAACCAATAGCCAATGTCTGTTTGTAGTGTAGAAAAGAGCAGGCACAACCCAGAAATTGATGAAATGAACTATTTGTTTCATATTTTAGGGGCTCATGGATGCTTCATGTCAGAGAAGTGTCTCTTGGATTAAGGTTTACATTGTACAATCCTGTATATTACGAGTTATTTATAAGGAATAAAATTACAAAATTAAAGTTTAAAAACATCAGAACTGAGCAAATCTGTGTTTCACAAAAATGTTCAATATCAGCGCTCTGATAAGTAGTTTGTCCTATCTTCATATGCTGGGACAACACTGATAAGTACTGGGTGGTACAGAGAGAAAGAGGTGAGGGTAGTGAGATGGACAGGGTCTTTGGGGACAGCTGGGAAAACAGTGTTTTCATCATTTTCACAAAACATGAAAAGGGCACAACATAATATTTTAAAAACAGATAAAATCCCCTTCCAACTTCTGTTCTCTTTATCTTGCTGGATATTGATTCATTATCGTTATCAGAACACCACAGCAGGAGCAAAGGGAGTCATGAAACACACACACAAACACGCTCCCTGTTTCCTGAAACACACAGGCACGCATCAGGTTTCCTGTGGGAATTTATTTTCTAATCAGTTAACTGTGATCACCTGCTGCACACTGGTGCCGCCAGCCTCATCCTATAACGTCATTAAAACATCATGATCTAATACAGAAATCAAATAGAAATTGAAAGCCGCAAGGAGAAAAGGACAGAAATCTGAGTGAAAACAGTGGTGACATAAAGGGAGAGAGAGAAGAAAATGGCAATAAACTAAAGGAAGAGGGGAGGCTGAAAAGATGAAAAGAGAAGGGCAAAGAAAAAGACAGGATGCAACAGTCAAGATGAGTGAGCCACACCTGGGAAATCAGAAATTTAATCTACTTTGAATACCTGATACCAGGATGTAGTTAAACCCCCATAAAAACTTACACTCACTGCAGTTGAGTGCTCATACCACATTTGAATATGATCACAATCGCTTTCAACCAGTTTTAAGCGCATGATGGCAGAGGATAAACAAGCAAGTTGATTTTGGCAGAGAGTTTATTATTAGTTTGTCTGATTAACTGACGTATTTTAGAGATGTTTTGTTCCTCATATGTACGTTACAGTCATGAAACAGGATATAACAGTTGAAGTCAAAATTATTTTATAAAAAAAGAAGTTGTGTGATTTATGTACAAATTTACTTTCTTTTTTATTAATTTTAGTTAAATTCCATTGTAAATACTTTGTTTATATGAGTGTAAATCAGATATTGACTTTAGTTTCTCAATCAAATTCATGATTTGATGTTCGTGGTTGGTAATTTTTACATTAATGTTAAAAAATTAACAGTTTTAACTTAATTACAAAAATATCTTTTAGCAGATGCCTTTATATTTGAACTAATCTCACATGACTATGACTTGCAGGTTTTTTAGAGCACTATCTTTACAAGTCTACAGGCAAAGTTTGCCCACATATTCTGTCTATTTTTTGTACCCACTGCTGTGCCTGAGCAATCAGCATTCAACCTTTGTAGAGGATGTGTGTTACAGTGAATTTTCTGCCTTGCTGAGAGCTTATCTCAAAGTGAGGAGCTTGAAACTGACTGTCAAGCAGGAAAACTATACTAACATTAAACCATAATGTTTTAATAGGAAACTGAACTGGCTTATTCTTTATTGACATGAGCTGTATTTTGACAGGATGAATGCTTAGTTAAAATGTCTGTTTTTCCCTACTACCATATAATTCTCGTAAACATCAAAAAACAACAAAATGTAGGGTTGCTTAACACTAATACACTACATACATGCAGCAAAACATAGACACAGATAAAGCTGTGACACTTACCACAAGCACAGAGCTCAATAAACATAACTCCATTACACAATTACACACTTACACACACAAACACACAAGACCACTAGTGTTATCAGTGGGGAGACCAGATCAGATGAGAGCGGCATCCCTGTTGATACTGAGGCGATAACATCAGAACATTAACACAAAAACTCAGGGCCAAATGACACTGAAAAGGGCAAGCAATTACCAGTCAGTGTCATGAAAACATCACACATGGTCGCTCCATGGTCACACACACAAACACACAACTTATCCAGATACAAATACGATCTCTGAGCCAGTGAGAGGTGTGTTTTCAAAATGTTCCTGTAATGTGTCCAATGTGAAAGATAAAACAAGAGTAGGGTAAACAGTAGAGTGTGTGTGTGTGTGTAAGTGTGTGCATGTGTGTGTGTATTGAAGGCAGTGCCTCCAAATGTTGAGCATAGGAAACAGATGCCTAACCCCTGGCTATGAAAGAGATAGAGAGGGAGAGAAAGAGAAAGAAAGACAGAGGGCATGAGAGAGGGAGAGAGACAGAGTGTGTGTTTGTGTTAGAACTTTGCAGAAGGGACTCTGCAGTCTTGTGGCTGTCGTTCCACATTGTTCCACAGTCAGATACCCAGAGGGGTACACAGAAAATGAAGCAGTGGTGAAGTTCAGCCCTTTTCAGTTTCATCCTGACCTTTGCAATTTCTTAATATACAATGATCTGCGCATCAAAGGTTCTCTGAAGTTGTTCCCAAGTTTGTTTGCACTATTACACAATGAAACAAGGACAGAGAGTTTAAATGGTCCAGTATCTGTGCAGCCTTACCTTTAAAGAGCTAAAAAAAAAAAAAAAGTAACATGTCTCAGAAACACAAGGCCTGAACCTAGCACTGTCAGTTAGTTGCTGGTGGCACTGTTGCCTTAGTACAACCACTTAAAAAAGCAAATCAGAGGCTTTCAGACAACAGAGGTGAGAAACTTAGGATCCATTAAATTGTGAATCACAGTGTCACAGTTTAATTTAGAATCAATTCTGGATCCACAACCCATTTTTAACTCAATAAATAGAAGAAAAATTAGCTTTAATGCTGTCTATTATTAAGTCTTTGAACCTGAAATGTGCCATTGGCCCTCATCTAAATTACACAAATAACTGTGCGTATGCCAGTTGCACACTGTCTATGTGTACATATATAAAAGTCAGTATGAATGATGTACACAGAAAGCTTTTTTGGAATCCATGCCATGACTATTACTGCTATTTTTTGTACATTAATAAGTATAATAATAATAATAATTATAGTTAACAAATACCTGTTAGCTTTTGTTTGTTTGTTTTTAAATATGCTTTTAATTCTGTTTCCTGAAAGTAAGTTTTGCTGAAAAAGCTTAATGTCGAGCCCTGACTGAGATGCTACAGGTCCCTTGTTGAGTCTGTTTTGATAAAGTCAAGGCCGAACAGTTCTGACCAGGGATTTCTGTTTTCCTATTCATTGGAAATTTACATTAAAATATTTCCATCCATCTCTTATCTCCTTCCTCTTCATGACCTCCTTTTACTTCCCTCATTCTCCTCTGACTCCTTCTCCCTCTCAATTTTATTCACTCAATCTTCTTTTAGCATCCCACCATTTTTGCCCCCCTCCTTCCACCACCAAACTAAATACTGCAGATCCATCCCAGTGATGGTGCCTGAGGGTGCACTAACTCTGCTCTTACACTTCTGCTCCAGCCCTTCCTGTGGAGCTGCAGAGGGAGTCACTAAAGGAAGTCCTCATCTCACAGGACAGCCTACTTCCTCCTGAGAAAGAGGGATGAAGTTGAGGGCTGAAAGAAGACTTACAGAACAACAAACCTATTTGTCTGCTACAAAGTGGACAGGAACAGAAAGCAACCCCTTGTGTTTTGAATCAGAGGTTTCCAAATGTTGCATGGGGGTCTTTTTGAGCGTCTGGTTTCATTTGTTGTTGTAAAAAATACATATATTTAGCGTTCAGTGAAAAGCTGAATAGATTTGCTTTTCATTGACCTTTTTTTTAGCCAAGCAACTATTTTATATCATTGTCCTTGTTACTATTAGACCTATTAACTTCTTATGTTGTTAATGTTTTTTTTCCAATAAGTCTTAATAAGCTTAAGAAAAGCTTAACTGCTGCTATAATCCAATAAACTCACTGAGTTTTGAGAGCAAGATGAACTTTTTGTGGCAATACTGTTTGCTCACGTTTTGAGAAATATGAATCAAACTGCAAAACAGATTATATTCAAATATGCTTTGGGGCATCAAGCGGTAACCTTTTCAACTGTCTGTCATTTATTTCCACAATATCACTGTTAACTGCAGCATGGGTAAGGCATGTTTTGAAAGATCACGTTATAAAAGAACAACAACAACAAGTCTGTCGAGGAAACGAACATCAATCTTGCTCCACACCCAGCAATTACAATCTTCATATTCTTAACGTTTGCCCGACTAATTTATAAATGCACTCTAGTTCCTGCACTTGCATTAAGCCTTGGTGAGTCTTTCAACGTGATCATTATTTATACTGATACTGGGATGGTGCCTTAATGAATAAGATTATTTGTGTAGCCAGAGGACAGCTTGTAATTTCTGTTCCAAGGGAAGCTCCCAGAGAGGTGCGGTTAAGTTATGGAAAAGACTCAAACTTTTAAATAGCTTGATATCAAATTCTGTTTAACACAGCCAAGAGAAAGGTGAGTGCCTGGGCATTAAAATAGGTGGGTGGTCATGTGTTCAGTGCGTTGCATGTGGTTATGTGTATACTAGTAAAACTTTATCCAGGAACCTCATTGTTTCCTCATCATGGGTGAGTACAACTTCTGTCAAACTCTCAATTGTGCTGCATAAATCTGTGGAACCACTTAATAATTCATCTGCTGCTGCTGGCCAAAGGCTTTGGCATTGGCAGCCATAAATTTCCAGCAGTTTAGCTGTATGAGCATGCATAAATATTCTGAGTAATGAACACATGCACCTGCACACACACACACTGTGCGACATAAACATGCACACATATTAAAAATACAGCTGACCCAACTGTAAAGTCAACCCAGCAGTGCAGACAGGGTTAAACAATTCATCTCTGCACACAGCCCCTGAACAATAGAGCCAGTGTAATCTGAGGTATGTAGTATGAAAAAAATGTTCACATTATCATTCACTTTCCCTTTCACAAACATAAAACAAGCACTCTTTCTGTCTCTACACCACAAACTACAAAAAAAACTACATCCAAGAGCAAACTGGAACACTCCTTGCTATGGATGCAACCATGCAAAAATAAAAACACAAGTAACAAAAGCACTTTCTGTACGCTAGCGACAGTTGGCAGGGAGCGCGATACAGAACAAACGACAGGAGTGTTTTGAATTTCCCCCAGGCACACTCGCTGAGACTTAGTGAGAAATATTTTTCCTTCCTATCACACACACAATTGGCCTGAGGGTGTTTCCCTGAATCTAGATATTCAAAGAATCCTTTGTTTTTATATGATAACAGTTTAGACTCAGAGGGAGGCAGCGGCTTGAGTGAGGCACTTTTGGACCAACAATTCCTCTTTATGTATCAGGAAACAGTGACAAATGGCTGTCTCATTGCCTACTTGTATTGTGGTTTTATATTACACAAAGGCAAACAAAAATATCAATGTTATGCCATCCCCAACATTACCCAGTTTTGTTGCTGTTCTCTTTTTTTTTCTTTTATTGTAAATGATCCCTTAACTAGGATTTTTCCATTACGACCATTAACTGGCTCTTGCAGCCCCCATTAGCTTTGTAATCAGGATTATGTTGTTATGTAAAGTCAACTCTCCCAAATCCAGAATGATTGGGGGAAGCAAATCAAAGATGCTGGCACGCTGCTGCCACACACAGTGAGTTAAAAACAGTAAACATTTCCACTCACCTTCACGTAAATAATGGATGTTAGTGGAGCTTTTTGACCAGTTTGAGTTTAATTTGGCATTTAGAGAAGAGTGGAGTGCTACAATTACTTTTTTACGATAAAACAAGACTATAATTGTTAAAAACGGCACCTCTTATTGGATGAGACTTATGCAAATGCTTGGACATAAACCGTTGATATGAGCTACGGGAACAATCGCAGTGATATTTGTTTTCCTAATATGGCAAAGGCATCACCCGCCTTACTCTGCCTCTTATTGGCTAGAGTGATATTCTTGCCCTAACCAATCTCAGTCCTTATACTGACAATGAACAAACCAAACTTATTTAAGTGTCTGCCAAGTCCCAAGACTAAAAGTACTCAAGTAATCTAGAGTGTGAATTTTTACATACTATCTATTATATTAATGGATTACTGTTGGTGCAATAACATATAAACAAGAATTACATGTTGAAACTGGTCGAGGAGCAGCTAACTACTCTATATGTCTCTATATTTCTTACTCATCTTACAAGAGGCATGTTTTGTATGCAAAGTCAACAGTAACTTTAGCTGACACATACTGGAGTACGAAGTAAAAATATTCCCTCTGAAACGTATTAGAGTGGATGCATGAAGATAGAATCCCGCTTTTGCAAGACTGTATTTAATTGTCGGCATGCTATTAAAGCAAATTTTGGGAAGAAGGAGGGTGATGAACGGAGAGCAGGGAAGTAAAGATGCAGATCTGGATGGGGTTAACCTTGCCTGGACCTTGCAGGTGGGTGGTATAGAACCAGACCAGCTTCTTTACATACTTGAGTTAAAACCTCGTTAAAAGCCAATTAGGCAAAATAATAATCTACGCCAAATTAAACAGAAACTCATAATCAGCGGCTCTGCCTTCTACCAAAATAAAAATGAAAGGAAATCATTTTGAACAAAGGAAATATGAGCTCTAGCATAGTTTTTTTTTTTTTCCCTCCTTGTGTCTGTGTGTGTCTAAGCTGAGAGGCTGGTTCCCATGCTTGTGGACCACCAGAGTTAGCAGGTCAAGCTCAGAGGCAGTAAAAGCCACAGGCTCTGCAAAAGACACAAGCTGAGAGTCCAGAGCTGGACCAGGCCTTCTTTCAGCAGGACAGTTTATGGGACAAATGTGAGTGGACTGGTGTAAAATTTTGCAAGGAAGGCTAATTGCTTGGATTCCAACTGCCTCAAAGAATTAAACAAGTGGCCGTAAAAGCACATGGTAGTGATTTGGCCTCACTGATAAGCATCTACACTGCGTTCCTCTGTCTTTCTCCGACACAAGTGCACACCCACAGAGCTATTTTTAAAAAAAAAATGATGCAAAACAGGCATGTACAGGTAAGATCAGATAAACACACACATAACCCAAAAGGAACGGAGAAACACCTGCTAAAATGACATCATACAGGTGTGGTGACAGCTAACAGCTAAATACATGGTTGTCTCCATGCGAAAAGGCTCAGATAAATAATTTTACATACCTGAATCAACACCAAGGGCTGGATTAGGAACGCACAACCGCACAAAAACCCCACGGCTGTAACAATTATCTAGTATGATTGACAATGTCGGCAACAGATTATTGTATAATATCTCTGTAGTTGATTCTACAATACGTAGAACTATACTTAGCAGAGGATCATTTTGACTTCATGTAAACATGCACAACAATAGCACTGATACTCAACACTGTAGGTGCAATATTTTTTAATTGTTACAATACACCACTGATATCTGTTGCTTCGGAGGTGTTTGAAGCAAATATTTCTTTGAATGTAAAAGTCATGGCTATTCCTTCACTTTTTTTAGACATTGATGGATTGTTTCTTCCTCAACACCTGCTCATCTCGGCTTTATCACTTCACTAAAGTAAGATAAGCAGTATTGTGGGAGTAAAGTACTGCATTACACCATTAGCTATGAGCGCATGGTTTGCTAGCACATACTTTCTTTCAAAGTTCTAAAATGTTAGCATGAAAACTGGGGAAACAAAAGCGGAAAAGTGTAATACTTCTTTATACTGTATTCAAATGATTTCTGGTAATAAAACCAAGACTACACAAATGAGTTCAGTGTTTCCACTGCCATTGTTCAAATTTGGCACAAAGCAAAGCCGCCAGGGCAATTCTTAACATGCCAAAATAACCTCAAAATACATTCATTCAAAAATAGATGATCATTTGTGCCTGAAAACCTCTTTGCAGATTTAAAACAAATGTGCATCTGACTCTGTGTTCAACCTAATATGTAAATGATTGCTGTTTTTTTCTAGTGAGTCATTATTGTCACAATAAAATTAGAACATTTTAGTCTTAGTTTTTGAATCCCATGGTTTCTCTCATTTTTTATTATGTTCACTACAACCATCACTAGACAGCTCCAATCAAGAATTAAAACTGCACAATTCTGCAGTATATATTGTAAATAGATGCATTACAGTGGGACATCGACAGAGGCTGTACTACCTGTTGTGCAACTCAACAGTGATCTGCAATGTACTGCAGCTGCTGTATCTGAGGTGTGCACACATTCCTGCCCACAATTCCTGTCCTGAAATACAGATGTAGACGCTGAAACAACCTCTGGCAACATGACCTCTGGTGACACATACACACAGAGAGTAACACAAGTAAAAACAGCACAACCTGCTTGTTCATTAAAGATGTGATTGGCACTAACAGGCTAAATCAGTACCATGTGCTACACAGGGAGTCTCCCTGCCCTTTGCTCTTCAATATATTGAGATGAACATCAGACAGGACGAGCTGACAAGATACATATGTCTAACACTGCATTAATACATGTGGGTATACAGCGGCAATCTCTTTAGGTTAAGGGTTTCAAATTTTTCAGTTTGAGATCCATATAATGTCTAAAAAGGGATACTTTGAGAGCAAGATTTATTCAAATGTACAGTTTTCCATAAGAATAAAGGAAATGTGGCTTTTATGAAGAACTTCAGAAAATGCTGAATTAAATACATTAAACTTGATTTCTTTGGTAAAGAAATCTGGTGTATCTTAACTGGTCTATTTGCTACTACAAGACCCTGAACCCAGCCAAATCCACAGGTACTGTAGTTTAGTCTACGTGGCTAGAATTTTAAGCAGACATTATTGCTGTGTAGGCACGCGAGCTGCTACTCAGTGGAATGTCTTTGTCTGTTTTCCAGAGGGAAACCATATCCCCAGTATTCCTGCCTGTTAGGCCATCGAAGAACGCCAGAGAGAAAGTGAGCCCAGTCTGCCCAGAGCATACCTCCGGCCTCCCTCTTATTGGAAAACCGGGATAGCGTATGGAGGAAATGCCTGGCATATTCCCAGAACTAAAGAAGCGATCTAGACATTGAGAGCAAAGAGGAAAATATATTAAGTTAAAATTAAAGACATTTTTGTCATTTTCAATACGCAAAGTCAAAAATCAGAATCAGATGAGGTTAACCACTCAGCAGAAACAAGAGGAGCTGGGTGATATCAGCCTGGTTTACTTACAGCTCTAAGCATTTCAGACACATGCGTGCGTCTGTGTGTGTGTTTAAGTTTGAAATGTGTTGTGACTTCTGAGTGGTGTAGACATTAAGTGGCTGACATTAGATCAAGTCTTTGTGGGCTTGTCCACTCGCATGCCTTTCGATATGTGTGTGCATGCATGTGTGTGTGTGTGTGTGTGTATGTGTGTGTTTGTGCATGCATACATGAACGCTTTCCAGAGTGTGCACCTGTGTCATATAAATCCGCCATGAGCTTGCTCCCGTAGCAGCGCTACATTTCCAATAACAGTCACAGAGAGGGCTTGAGGCGAGGGGTGGAGAGATGGCTACTGTACATGGCTGTAATAGAGCACAGCTGTGTATGCATGAGTGCGTGTGTGTGTTGTACACATATGTGTTAACACTGTCAGAGTGGTCACACAGACAAACGTGTTTCTAAAGGAGGGAGAAAGTTGCAAGTTGCTTGTAAATGTAAGATCTTTGTTTTTTTATTGCAGTTGGTTGCAGCTGAAACATACAGATCACTTGATGATGGACAACCAAAATAACAAAAGATGTCTTTTATCTCTCTCTATTTTTGTCTGTCATGAAGTGCTTCTCTCCTGTTCAAGTGACAATTTTCTTAAAAAATTACATAATTTACCAGTTTTTCTTTAACAAATGTTTAAGTTCTATTAAGCACAGGATTTTTAACCCAGAGTTCATGGCATCCTTACTCCCATGTATTGTGGGGTTACGGAAAATTGTGGTTTTGGTTTAAGTTTCAGTTTTTTACTAAAATGCATTTTTTGTTTGGTTCAGTACCAATTTTAAAGGTGCTGTACAGAACATTTTGGGACCAATTTAAGTACCATTTCTACATAGTGGTAAAAGCAGTTCTGTGTATTGCATCTACAGAGTTTATTTCTAGTTTAAATGTGTATAAGAGTGTACTGAAGTGTAATGAATGTTGACAACAACATGAGACATAAACACTGCACTTTATATTGTTATCTGTCAATATAGATTCAGTCAAACAAAGTCAATTAGAGAACATTTTTAAGCCAAACTTGAACAGTCATGGGAGTTTTACTGTACAATGAATGGTGTTGTAAGGAATATAATGTCTTCACTTCAAAAAACATTTTTTTACCTGAGAAAAGAAGCCAAAGTTCAAGTAATAAAGTGTTGTTGCATATTTAGTCTACAGTTTAAAAAATGGCTCTGAGATTATCAAAACTGTGACTTAATGTAGAAACTTTCTGATCAAAGAATATAATTAGTAGAGCTTGAAAAACAACAGCTTTCAGATCAAGACGGTTCTCATTACTATGTGAAACTGATTCTCTTCGTTTGCTACCAAAACGATTGAAGTTGAGAGTCCAGCAATTATATTTACAACGAATTTCAGTGGATGTTGTATGCCAAAAAAGATGAAAAAAAGACTATGGGAAACAGATCTACTAACTCCTAATACGTAAGTCAGTGTAACCATTTTGCATTGACAAAGAAATTGCAGATACATTCAATGTAAAAATCTCATTATTATTTTGATTTAAAAACTCGTAGTTCAGGTGGCATTTTGTTACTCACAAAACACGTCTGTTGATGCAGATTAACTATTAATTAATTAACTTTTAGGAGACAATGCTGGTCAAAGGTTTCTGACTGTTGGTTTGCCTTTGAAAATAAGTAAAAGTACATGTACGTATGCTTATATATAAAGAAAATAGAGACAAAAGTAAAGAAATGAGAGTAAGTATAAAGAATGAAAGAGTATATGAGAGAGCAGAGAAACTCCTCACATCACAGTGAAGCAGCAGGCTGTGTGAGGGCCCAGGATGCCTCTCTGTGCTTTAGCTCTGTGGTTTCACTCTGGAGTTCTTCTTCTCTCCTGGGAAATAAAAACATTCTTGTTTTCCCTCCAAATGAGCGTTCTGGGGGCAGCCAGATGTGCAGAAGGGGAGGAGGAGGAGGTTCCTCTCCTCACAGACTAAACTGAGGGGCTGGGCGAGGGGACCTCCAACACCAGCTCCTCTCCTCCAGGAGAGACAGCCCGCAACCTCGCCTTTCACCTCTGACCCTCACCCTTGATCCGAGAGATGGGGAAGGGAAGGGGGGACTGTAAGGAGCTCAGAGAATGTAAACAGCAAATCACCACATACAGAGTGACTTTCTTTGGTCGTTTTTTTGGGGCCTTGCTGGAACAAAGCCAAACAGATGATGCAAATAGTGTGCTTCTTGCAATTGGTCTCCACATACGCAAACATAGAGTATACTGTATGTGAGTTGGTGGTGGGGGGGCTGGTCCTCCTTTCTTTTAATTCTGGCCTTTCCCCCTCCCTGAGGTAATTGAGAGAATTGCGTCAGCCATCTATTCCAGCCTGTTGGCCCATCAAGAGGAGAATACCATCAATCCTACCGGGACCTCGCGAGAGACCACCGGCTAACACGGAGGAGCTGTCTGGGAGGAGGAGGAGGACACGGGTTCGAGCCCTGAACCATGGGTGGAGAGACAGAGAGGTGGAGGGAGGGAAAGATGTAGGCAGATAAGAAGATGAGGGAGAGTGGGATGGAAAGGAGGATGGGAGGGGGAGGATGGGAAGTGTTAAGAAATAAAGGATGAATCGAGAGCTAGGGAGAACTATGAGGTGAACAGAGGAGGGAAGGGGGGGCCAAGGGTCTCGAGGGGACAAAGTTAGTACAGGGCGTCCTAATGTGGTGGAATGCTCCTGCACGTTCTTTATCGGTCTCTCTGAATCCAGTCTAAATGAATGTGAAAACGAACTTGGTCTAATAAACTGAGTAACTGGAAGAATCTGGCATTTATTCAGCCAACATGTTTCCACACAGGCCTTTATCAGCCCAGTTTACAGAATGGCCAAATGTTCAGACTTAACTGGCCTTGTCATTTTATAGACTTGATAGTCCCATAAAGGTCGGAGTGCCAAGTGCTGTCCAAATCGACAAGGGGGCTTGTGTGGGCGGGAAGAATATTTTGTTCTTCATCCAGCCAGGATGACCTGCTTATTATCACGAGGATAAGTGCTTTGTGTGGATAGCAGGGTAAAGGATCAAGCATGCTTCAAATAAACATTTGACATTGTCAGAAGGCAAAAATGTTGATAGTCCACCTTTCTGCGGTGCCACAAAAGGCATGTCTACGTAGATTCCTCTTGTTTAAATCCTAATACAGACTGATCCATCTTCAAGAACTGTGTGTTTTTGAAGAATCAAACATACTGGGTTATAATTTAAACTTTCCATCTCTCCTTGAAGGCACTTGGCAGGAAATTCAACAACAAGACACCACTCAAGAAATTCTCAGAGAAGGTCTTGCTATTGCTATATGTCCAAGGCACAACTGAGGTCTGCTACATTTTAGCCTCTTGCAGCTGAGCTTTTGAACATCACTCATTATGTATGACTAAAGACTGTAGGGCTCAGTATGCAGGTGAGGAGAGTGGATGTTACAAAAAACCCACACAGGAATTTATTATTTATAAGAATTTACTAGGACTCATGGAGAAACACTTCACAGAGACGTTGCTGTGACACCCTGATGAATGCTTGTGCTAAAATGAGTAGGTGTTATAAAGTGTTCAAGTTCTTTTTTACATATGATTCTCTAGTTACTCAAGCACATTCCTCCTATCTGAACTGAAAAAAAACCCCTCTTCTCTACCTCGGGGATCAGTGTGATAAGAAAGCAGTCAACAGGGGAAAAGCCCAGAGTCACTGTTACAACCTCTAACACTTACAGTTGTGGGATTGTTAAGAGTCAGATAGCTAGCATAGCATTCTTCTCAACAGGAAGCAGCTCTTTTCTCTGCACTCCCAGACCTGGCATGCTAGGAAATCAATGCACTGCCCTCATAAAAGCCCTCACTTCCTGTCTATACAGGAAACAGTCACTCACTCGCTTGCTCCTGATATCCTGCGGGTCTCAGTCTGTCTGCGAGATTGTTCTGCCAATCAAAACATGTTTATCAATGAAAACAAGCACAAGAATGCGACCTTATCAGTACGTCATTTGTTGTCTGAAAGCGAACGCTGAGATTGAATCAGGTTGTGTGATGAATGTAGTGTAAAGCAATAAAAGCCATTGAGACAAACTGTTAACTCACAGACAGGTCGGTCCTGACGGAGCTGGCTGGATGAAAAGCGAGGCTGCATCGAATGTAGTTTTTCTCTGTTTTTCACACAGCTTTGCTGAGTCTGTCTGCACAGCTTTCCTTCCTTCCTTTTTTGTAGTATTTTTTTCACATTGTTGGCCCAAAGTTTCTTTTTCTCTTGTTTCTTTTCTTTTTCTTTTTTTTTTATATATAGTCACTGACCCTCATCTGTACGTTTTCCCAGCAAGACTTAGGCTCATGTTACCTGTTCCAAAAGAAAACATATTAGCCCACGTAAAAAGAAATGGAGCACTATCAATAAACTCTACGCCTTCTTCAAAAAAATCCGTCCCTGGTGCTTAAGCTTGTGTGTCTGTGGGAAACAGAAAAATTACATGTTCAAGACAGAAAGTCAGAAACCCCAGTAGCATCTCTTGTGGGATTCATTTTATTCTCTCTGCCATCACTAATCTTTTATTTTTTCCCATATAACTGCATCTCTCCAAATTCCACACCAGAGGTGCTAATCCAACAATGGTTATAAACCCCCTTGGATGGTTGTCAACTCTGCTTCCTCTCCAGGTGAAATATGCCCCCCCTCCCTTCAAATCAATTACCCCCTCCTCCCTCCCAGCTGCTGAGCTCTTATTTATGAACTGAACCTGAAGTCTGGGATTATGGCAACATTTGACCTGCCACCTTCGACCCTCCAAGACGACCCTGTACGCCATTAAACTGCCTCTCTCCTGCTATTACCCAATTTGATGACTCACTTAAGGGGGATCCCAGGTAATATGAGAACAAGATGGCAGATCTACCTGCTGTAATGGGGAAAATGGCTGCCAATTAGAGGATAGAAGGGCTTCAAAAACTAAAACTTCTGAGATCCTACATAGCTTGTGGATGCAAACAAAGCTATCATTTTACATTACTGTTGTTTGCAACCCTGTGACATCTTGTGCAACATCTGAATAATTAGGAGGAAAATATAAAAGCACAATATTGACTGGACTTTTTAAAACAAAACTAATTTAAAACAAAAGAAGAAAAATTGAGCCATTACAGCCGTTTAGTCAATTAAGATCCCCTTTCTGAGATCACTAAAGAACAGAATGGAAGACATTCGTCAAAAATTGAGGAACCCGCAAAACCTGAGAGAGTAAAGTGATCTATAGCCAGCACTCCACCTGGCCTTGCGATTGTTTATTATTTCCATAGTCCAGTGGTACTGGGGAGAAGTTGAAACAAACACTGGTGCACCTGTTAATTCCACCCCTAGGGAAACGGGCCCACAAACTCTCCAGCTATTTCCTGTGGCCTTGGGGAGGGTGCGGGATGGGCAAGCAGAACCAGATGATGGGGTGTTTGGAGGTTGTGGAGGTTACAGCTCAGTGTGTAGTGGCCATCAGAGAGGTAGAATCAGGGGTAAAGGCCAGGGTGGGGGGCAGGGCCACACCCAGTAGGACAGGAGGAGGCTGAAAGGGGTGAGGGCAGGAGAGGACCTGAGCCCTTCATGTGAATCTATTCCAGACCCAAAGCTAAATGACAGTATATTGGATCCAGACACGAGCAGGAGGTTATTTGTGTGTGTGTATCCAAGTACGATGTGTTTCAGTCTATGTATATATACTACATTAAGGGACCCCCGTCATGATATAACATATATGACCAAGAAAAAATCATTTTAGCATCACAACGGATTAGACCAAGTTAGACAGAGTCTGTTCCAGCGCAGGTTTTGGGAGATAAGATCATGAACGATGTGTGGTGTCAAGCAACTGTGTGTTTACATTCTGCACTAACTGCTGTTCACTGTTCTCATTAAGAACATTTTAAACATGTTTAAATTCTACAGAAATGGAGCTGTCACTGCCACATATAAAACAGCCATAATCATTTAAATACCATTTAAAAAACTGCGCACAAACCATGAAATATTGCAGTGTGCTGTGAGTGAGAAAGTTATTTTATTATCTAGTTCATCAGGTACCAGGGGACATCCACCTTAAGTTCTCCTTACGCATGCAAAGTTTTATTACTTCCTCACTGCAAGGTTTAGAGTTATTCTCCACAGTTCCTGCTTTCGGCTTCCAGCTTAAATTAAGCTTTTTTTTTTTTAATACTAGTTTTGTTTACTTTTTTACAGATAAAAACAGACACATAACTTAGCAAAGCAAACCGTTCAAGGACAGATGTTGGTCATTTTAATACTGTGGTTAGTGTTTTCCTCATTGTGTGATCTCAGTACACCACAACATGAAATTTAATCTACAGTTTTCAACAAATAATTCTTGCTGTCTTTCAAGACTTGAAAAATCTGGGTACGTTGGTGATGTTTTGTGTGGAGTCTTTGGTCTGTGTGAGTTTGAATAATCCTGGAGGATTATTACTACAGCAGTTGTATGTCTGCAGCAAAGTGAACATGGAAAGCAATGATTGGCAATATCATGATTGGGATAAAAACAACATTATAAATGTAGCTATTTTCGATAACTGCACCAGTAAGTAGGTTGATGAGTTAGGTAAGTATGAGCTGAAGCAAAAAGATGCGCTTTAATCAGAAAAAGATAGAATACAATTTGGGGACATAATTCTATAGTTTTCCTTCGCTTTCCTTTTTAAATACACTATTTTAACCTAGGTTTTTGTTGTTTCATAGTCTGAGTGTTTGCATTTCTTAATGTCTCTTATTTATTTTTAAGCAGTGTTAAGAAAATTTTAGCAACAAACTGGGTGGGTACAATGGTAGTATAATAATAGGAACAGTGAGGCCCAAGTGGAAATAACAAGGAGTATCCAGGAGTAAGATCTGTTCATCTAATGCTGTATTTTGTCACCATCTTTACTTTAGCCATCCCTCATCTAGGGTTTCAGGCTGGGAGCAGATATAAAACTGTCGACGTATACAGATATACACAGAGAAGCTCCTTCAGCCCACCCGCCTGCCTCCCTTTGGTGTGAAAACATGATTCCTTCACCCTCATCATCCTACGCCCCCTTTTGCTCCTTCTCTTCTCTCTTCCCCCCTGCTGCTCTGTGCTGAAGGGAATTAGAAAGCATAACAGCCAAGAGGTCCACTCTCATGGAACACCCAGGTTGCTCTCTTCTCCCCTCCTCTTCCCTCTGCTCCACCTCCTCCAAGCTTCCTGCTCACACAGCAAGCCCTTTCTTCTCCCAGGTCCGTGTTTCAGGAGGAGTCAGTTCACCAGCGCACCACACCGGTAAAGCAGGGCCAAAAAGAAGGGCTCTGAGCAGTGGGGGCGGACTGGTCAGTTAAATTGAGCATGGCAGCACTGAATCCATCACAGAGTGGAGAAAAGGGATACACATAAATATAGTCTTTAGAAGAAAGAAAAAAAGGTGGAAAAAAGCAAAACATCAGGGTGGTGGGGGAAGAGGGCAAAGGGCGGAGAAAAAAGAAAAGCAGGACTCAGGACTTTGCAGAGGCGATAAGAGCAAAATCCTGATGTTTGTGTGTCAACATGTTGCATAGGTTCCACAGCTCTCCGGAGTGTGTGTGCACTTTCTGATGGCATGGAACTACATGACATGGTTACAGAAGTACACAGACCACAAATGACTGGTCAGATTGTGCTCTACATGCTTCCAATGCCAGCAGATTTTGATTGGAGGTAAAGAAAACATTGAAAAAAACAGTTATTTTGTTTCTTAATGATGCTGAAGATCATGTTCAGATAGTAACTGCCAGCTTGCAAAAAAAATTGCAGCTCTTGTCTCTTAAAACCAAGAGTTTTAAGAGACAATTAAGCAGTTGGGTCCTGGGCTGATGATTTCTACAACAGAAACACTGGGGCACCCTGACAAAAAAGCGACCATTTGCTTCAGGTCTCAGTGGGTCAGTGTGTAAGGAGGCTCATTAAGACATTTATCACCTCATCAGTGTGGGTGCCGGGACCACAGTGTGCTGCCGGGCTCTGTGACAGAGCTGCTGTCTCTCTGTCTGTCAATGAGTGGGGGCCTCAGCATCGACAGAAGTCTCGGCAAGAAGGGCGCACTGACAGACGGGAAATAAATGACAACCCAAACTGAGTAAGACTGAGCGAATGGAGAACAATAAGACAATAAAGAGAAGCATGGGTGAGGAAGTGAGGGAGGTCAAAGAGAATGCACAAGATAAATTGACCAAAGAGAGAGAATGGTATGTTGTTCCATTTTAAGGAGGAGAACTGGAAATGATTTATAAGAGCTGTGAGAATCCCTCCAAACACGATCTGACCAGACAAGAGCACAAATCACTGCTCAGTGGATGGCTAGCATTCCTTTTCAGACCCATGGCATGTGCCGAGGATGATACTTCAAAAGAGTAGTTATGTTACATATCATCAGTCCATTACGCCTCATCTCTGCAGGACCTTCCACCTATTAATCCTCCAACTTGTTAAAAAGGAGAGGATTCAACAGACAGCCATCTCTTTTCTCTTTCAGCTGTGCAAGGAATCCTCTCTGTGCCCCTTCCTCATATAACATGTCGCATTAGATAACATGTTCCTGCATGGTCCGCTGTGTTTTTGTATGTGTTGTGTTGAAATGAAGGTAAGTTAGTCAATGCCAGTGCAGAAAAACTTTTTCAGGTTGATACCAGCCTTGCAACCCTGGAGCCAACTCCATCGTTATGGAGATTACCTTCTCTGATTTATGACCCGGACAGAGAGATCCTGCTGGTAACATCACTCACACACACTCACAGACGCACACACACACACACCTGTCCCTGACCAGCTGTGAAAAATCACAAATCACTTTGCAAACAGTGTCAATCTCTCTCTGGCCTGCCTGGATGTGTTTGACGGGTTGTGTAGCCGCTTTGCCAAGCTCTTCTTTCAGTTTGGCCCTGCCAAGCAGTATTACACATGCAAAAGTTAATAGAACTGGCCAAACCATTTTGATATGGGAGACTGACCCTGGGAATTTATGCTGGCAGTTGATCTCTGTCAGTGGGAGGATGAGGCATGATAGCTGGAGAATGAATGACTCCTGTTAGTTCTGACCAGAATTCTTGCACCATGCTGTAGATACGTGGTGCCAGGGCTGCCAGTCATTCAGCTTTCAACAGCAACACTCTAATATTGAAATCTTCCTGGTAAATCACCAAGCAATGGCCCTGTAAATTCCACAAATTAGAACTAAAATGATCATACTGTGCTTAGGTCTTAATTTAACAAAAAAAAATCACAAGTTGTAGCACCTCCTGTATCTAAAAAAAAAAAAAAATTATAGGCAAGGTGCTGATTATCAACAGTCAAAAATTTAACTTAGGAAAAAAGTTAGATGCATTATGACACATTGTGTTTTATCAAAGAGTGTGGATAAAGACAGAGTCTCTGTCTTTACCCTAACCCAAGCTAACAAAGGTACTGAACACTATCCCAAGTATGAGGCTACGTAGGAAAAGGTGTAACATTTTACTGCAGTACATTATGGCATGCTTTACAATAATACAAAAACAAACTGTAGCATTAGCTGTTTTTATTGCTTTCTTTGTTTTAATGTTTACATATATATTTTTGTGTATGCATTTTATGCTCTATGTTACTTTATTCAGTAGAGACAATCTATTAAATGCAAATTACACGGTAAGGGGGCTACTTAAATGTTCTTAAAACTGCTGTCTAATATTAATGGAGACACAGAATGTCTTTAGCCTGTTCTTGTATATCCAAGCAATACTATTAGATTGCACTAGGACTAAAAAGCTGGTTTCTTTGTAACATTACTGTTAGTTTCACAACAACTGTCTTAAGTACAGCAGTCTAGTAAAACAGTCAGGCACTCATTAGTTTTGTTAACTACTCAAGTCCAACCCCCCTTCAGTCTGACATGTGAGAAGAGACATCTAAACAAACTACTGTTGCTCAAAAATGTAAGTGTGACCTCTGACCTGAAAGTCAGATGGGGGCTCCATGTCACAACAACCCTAACGCTCCTGCAGGAGTTGGAATTTCACTGTGGGATTAAAGCCAGCACATGCGACAACAAATGGCAGACGTCGGCCATGTTGGTCTCTTATAATAACGCGCGTGTCTTTGACTCAAACTGCAAGACAGACAGAGAACTCTGGAGAAGTGAGGAGGTGGAGAGAGGAGGGTCTGAAGCTGGGGGTCATTCATCAAGTAACCTTCAGCAACCTTAAACCCTCTCACAGAGAGAGTAACAGAGAGACAACAAATGGTGGTTTGTGTTACTCAGCCACATGCTAACACACATTCTCGGGCACTCCCACTTCAAAATCTATCAAACAGGGATGATTCATGACCTCTGAAGTCACAGGGGAGCAACAAAACACACCGGACACACTTCATAAGTGTGTCATGCTGGAGGCTGGTAACCACAAAGATCCTGTTATGCACAGCATCTTTACTGCAAAACATACTGTCCATACAGTCAATCCTGCTCCGTCAGAGCAGACACAAAAAGACAGCCGCTGGGCTCATCTTTTACTCCATTTATACATGTGTTTCACTGTCATCACTGCTTTTTGAATATGTGCATTGAAATTTTGTCATCCTTGTGGATAACAAATAAACAAGGTCTCAAGGAATTACTCCTTCATATTAAGGGATTACCAGCAAAACAATTGCGAAACAGTGGTACTTATGATTTAAGACAGCAATTCAAAGAAATGAGTGAAGAAAAAAACAAGTGATAAACAATAGAGAATGAAACGTGTGCAGCTTCCAGTATGTACCTGAAGCTGAACAAAGACAGGCAGAGACGTTGGTGTGCTGCTCAATTGTTGAATGTGTGTCGACATGCACTGCTGCAGGCGACGTGTCATCAGTTCTGTCTGAGGCAAAGTGGAGTGTGAGGGAGTAGACAGAGAGGTGCTAATACTCAGACAGACAGACAGACACAAGACTTTGAGTTCAAGATGAGCTGCAAGCCCGTCACAATTCACTTGTCCGCTATCAGCACTCTGGATTCTGCTCGAGGCTTCAACACGCCACTCAACACTGCACTGCTACACAACACACACACTCAGTGACAAGTACTCCTATTGTGCGCAGGGTCACACAGAGTGGTTCTTTCTGCTTCTCTCTTTCTCACACACACATACACCTGCCTTCACTTAACCAGCCTGTACATCAATAAAATATTGATTACTTCCTGGCATTCTGGGACAAAATACAATGAGCCTCCTGTCTGCTGTCATTAATGGTACAATAGTCTAAGACATGAGCAATGAAATGCAACTGCCAATAGTGATGTAGATCATTTCAGTTTAAAAAAAAATTTAAGAACTTCACGAAGAGACTCTATGAAAATCACACCCCACAACTCTAATACAAGTAAATGGTATTTCATCTGCAATTATTTAAAAGTAGCATCTTTTTCTATAAACTAGCTTCATTTGCCAGCTCATATGGTAAAAATATATTCCACAGGCACTCAACTAATCCTATACATCATGTTCATTTTACTCACACTGTTTACTGAGTGCTCCTCTGCAGTAAAAACTGTTGCATAATGTTGTCAGTGGCTTTCCCCAAAGGCAAAAACAGATGAATCAAAGTCTGCAGGTTTTGAAAAAGGGGGCATTTAGGGGGCAGGAAGGATGTGATGAAAGACATTATTGAGTCACATTCCTAACCATTGCTGATGTGCAATACTAAATCACTGGATTAACCCTGTGAATTAATGTAACACTGCAGTCATGCAAGGTATACTACTTAGCATAACCAGTGACATACAAAGGATGGGCTAATTATTAAAAACACTTTCCCGTATAACGCAACAAAGATCAACTGATTCAAAAAACTAACACCTACAGCAAAATGATCATGGGTTTGAATTAACAACTCTATAAAATTGTTAAAAGCATTTTAATCTTTACGGTAGGATTTAGTACAGGGTTTTTGTGTCAGATTTTATTTGTTTAAGCTTGGTGAACCTTACAGATTCACAGCTAGTAATCAGGATTTATTCCAATTATTTTATTAGTTTGTATGCTGATCATACTTATCTAATTTTCAGTCCATGATTAAATTCTGCATTAAACGATTTCAATTTAACATAAACAACAATGTGTGGTGATAAAATAAACAATAAACAATGTCATTACAGCCCTGTTGTTTTGCTCCTACTCTCTGTGCTGAGCAGTGAAATGATAACAGGCACAAGAATCACAGTGATGAAACTGTAGGTCACATGGTAAGACAAGATGTTCAGTGTCAGACAAAAATAATCAGCTCTAACTCTATTAGATATTGTCTTGTGATGTATGTTTGTGTGTTGCAACTAAGGAGCTCATCAAAATCACAGCAGACATTTCAGTCAACATGATGTCATTGATCAAACAGTTTGCATGCAGAGAGATTCACACACGCCGTTTTACCACAAATGTCCACTCTGCTGCTCTCACAACACATCAATAATCACTGTCAGTTCAGTCTCAAGCTGGCTGGTTCCACCTCATTGGCCGTGATAAATCGTCGACCGTGTTTTCCCATGATTCTAAGCGAGGCTGGCAGAGACTAACTCCGGCTCGGAACTCTGGGAGTGGACTCTGGCAGCGCTTCTCACCGGAGCCGTGACCTCTCCTTCCCTCCCTCACCGCCTGCCCCTTTAACCTTTCCACTCTACTCTTGGTGGGTTCAGAATGGGATGGCAGTGGTCAGGTGAGGAGGCCACGCTGCTGAGTTATGGCTCAAGCCAGGACATGGTCAACGTGCCAGGATTCCTCATGCAGACTGAAAGGCATCGCAATTACGATTTCAGCCAATAATTGAAGCATAATGAAGATGGATGGGGTCAGAAGAGAATGTCACTTCACAGGCTATTTCACTACATTTATTTCTGAATGGAGCCAGCTAATAGCTGGGATACAACAGGTGACCAGGGCTTAACAAAGGCTGCCCATCATTAAACCATCAGAAGCTGCCATCGGTATTTACAAGAAAAAAACAAAATAAAATAGTACAGCGAGTGTTGTATCCTGTTCTTTTGTACATATTTTAAACAGTGCCAACTGATTTGGGCTTTGCTTCTTGACTCACACATTAGACTGTCCAAATCACAACACTGCAGACGCTGATCCTGTTGCCTTCATTTCGCTCATTTACTTTAAACAAAACTAACAAATTAATGAAATTTCTAAAAGACCAAAACACAGTCCCATCCTTTCCTCCTCATTACAGCTGATTTTCATCTGCTTAATCCAAAATTAAATACTCAGAAGATAAATTTACCATTAATCTAATACTAATTAAAAAAATCAAACAATCTTTAAATTGTCACGATTAAAAATAAATTCTGGGAATGTACTTAACTTACACAACAAAAAAGAAATGACTCACACTGGCTGACTACATTAGCAGATTTAAAAATTTTACAAAAAGAGCAGAGGAGCCATTAAAAATACTTGCACTAAAATCTGGAAGTGTTCTTATTTCGTGGCATACACATGATCAGTCAAAACTCTTTTTTAGAACGTCCCCATAAACTTTTCTCTGTATGGCACTTAAGTGTATTTCATATACCACAGTCAAATCTGCCTGTTGATTTATGTAGTGGCCTCTCTTGCAATGCCCCATTACTGCAGTGGCAGAGTTGAAGTAAACGCACTTTTACTATCTGTGAAAGCACTGAGCATTGAGTTTCTGGGAAAAACAACAGTAACATACCGCTTGACAATTTCTTGGAGAGAATCCATCACTTCATGGATCACAGGTTTTACCCTTTTTTAAAAAAAAAACAAAAAACAAACAAAAAAACATGTATAGGCCTCCCCTAAAACTGGGCCATAGTTTGTTGAAAGAATGTAGTTCCCTCCAGGTAGCATATGTATAAGTGTACAGCAGCAGGTTCTGGAGCAGATGAAACAAAGTTTAGCAAACAGTGAGGCATTTAATTGTGCAGATTTACAAGTGAGATGCCCTTACAGTAATGGCTGTAACAAGGTGTTTAGACTAAAGAACAACATTTTTAGGCCATATCTCATCATCTACAGACCACTAACAGACCACCATACCATACTGAATGGACCACTCACTGCACAGCATGCTGTACAGCTCGCCTGAGATGCTGTTTAATTTTCTGAAGATATTAGTCCGATCACAAATCTTCCAGCAGTCATAGTAAGTTTTTTTTTAGCCATTCAGTGGTGGTAAAAGCACTGTACAACCTAAAATGAGACACCAACATTTTTATCAAACTGTAGACCAAGTTACAAAAACAGAACTGAAATCCCCTTCATGCTCGGAAAAAGGATCTCCTAAGCAGCGGTTGGGAAAATACACAAGAACGAGTCACGGATAGCACGTTAATAAGTTCTAGCCTGTTCACAGAGAGCTGTGTGAAACACAATAGGTCAGGTTTTTGTCCATAATCTGTGCTCAATGGGCCGTAATCTCTTTATAACTCGGAGTAATGCCCAGTAATATGAACAAGGGACAAGTCTTGGAGTCTCTCCTTCATGAGTAAATATACAACAACCTGGGAGTCGCGGTTCTCATATCTGACTCATCTGAACACATTAACAGTTCAACACAGGACCATCTGTGGATCTTTGAAAGGACATTGATGCCTTATTGGATTCTTGCAAGTGAGTGTGTATTAGCTACAGTAAGCCTAAGCCATGGCCTGCCCAGAGGAAAGAGGGGGAGTGGGCGTGTTTGGGATTCAACAACGTCAAGATGATCCGATTCCTCCTCAAACTGCTGGTGGTCTCCAACGAAAGCTCATTACACCAGATTACAAACACTCACTGCTTAATAATAATTATTGCTTTTTAATCAAGTTTGGTGAGATGCAAGATAAAATGTCCTTATATGTGGGTAAACAAGGTGCACACACATGCAGCAGCACACACTGTGCGAACTGGACCTGAACCCAGCTCAGTGTCTGTTTAAACTAAACGATCCAAGTTAATGTGAACAAATAACCAGTGAGCTGCTCAGAGGTTTCTCATATCCTGCCCTAGCACACACACACACACGCGCACTCGGGCCGCGCCCCCCCGCCCCCCCC